>VZRN01005385.1:0-80892 GCA_013397935.1 Dasyornis broadbenti
GGCTAAACCAAATACAAAAGGGGGGAAAGAACACACCACAACAATGGATGGTTTTTAACTACGTTCGTTAAGCTTATCATTTAGCTCTTTCTGGTCACTGAATAGACTGGGCATCCTTTCCTAAAGTCTCTGGGTGTATGTATGCACATTTTATATACTGAACACTCAGCAGAAAAAAGAAGAAACTGGTTTAGCTCACTTTGGTTCACAAAGAAAATTTACAGGAATTCTGGCCATCTATTTACTATAGTCTCTGTAAAGGAATGTATTTAAAATAATTTTTATAAAGTTAGGAAGTGCCAGAAACTGCCTGCTTATTCATCTTGAAGTGGAGGATGAATATGTACAGATATATAGATACATACAGATATATAGATATATAGGTGTGTGTAAATATATATATAAATACAACCATGCATGGATGGATGAATGGATAGATAGAATGGTTATGGGAGTCCATCCTTATTTGCATAGTAACTCAATATTTTCTACATGGAATATCTGCCCCAGTACATGGGTCACCAAGGACTGCAAGCTTATGTATGATGCAGGTTAGGCTAGCCCTAAAACTGCAGTTGTATCTCATGTGTTCAGACATAGCACAGGTCCAATTTGAAGGGTCTTATTTTACACAGTGCTGGACAGATTGCTGCTGTTCAGGAGGTGTTTGCAGATAATAATCTAAAAAATGTCAAATGGGATTTTACAGCAACTTTGATATTAAAGGTTTTGCAGTAGAAAAGCTCTAAAAAAAATTACTGTTTGAGCCCAAAGGGGGGTATTTTTGTAAAGCAGGCTGAGAAAGATGTCAAAGGGAAAGTAAGTCTTTCATTTGTAGTCTGAATATGCGAAGCCACGTGGAAGAACTGACTTGTAGTATTCCCACTCCTTGGGTAAAAGCTCTGGATGCAGCAGTTTTATCGTCTCTGAGCTGTGACCCTGTATCCAAGGCAACTGTTTCTGGGTGTTAGGTGGTAAGGAGCTAGAGAATAAATGAGAGGCAGTTGTGAAATTTACAGGTATGATTCTCAGGGGAAATAATAATGAAATGCTAACAGGTGGAGAGGGATAGAAGGAAGCACCAGAACCCAAACATGGGATTGAGACTAGGATGTTTTGTTCCTATGTAGGTGTATAGTATGGTATATGTGTTAGTAAAGACCAACTAGGACTATAGGAAAGCTATGAAGTAAAGCAAGTGCAGAGCAGACCTGAAACAAAATTGGTTGCTGTTTGTGTTCTGTAAGCACCGTCTCTTAGCCTTTATGTTGCAAGAACTTCTTTCCTTCTAGAAGCAGCATTCTAGTTATAGTTGTTTCTGTTGTTTATTTCTGAGGAATCATTTGTTTCAATTTAGTTTCCTTTGATTTCTTTAAATATAACTACACAATGGTTATATAGTGGCATAGAGGCGATGCTACTTGGATGATCTAAGTGCCGTTTCACTCTGGGTTTCAAAATGATTGCTCCAGTGTGCTGACCTGCTGTGTGAGTGAAGTCCTTTAGCAGGACATCTGCATAAGAAGAACTGGGGAGGCTGAAAGAGGCAGGGACACATTATGCCCTTTCTTGTGTTCAGTTTTAGAAGTGACCAAAACTTCATTGCATCTCTGGGTGAATGTGTCTTTACTGCAAAACTGTAACCTCCTTTAATCTCAAAATATAGTAAGGCAAGGTAATTGCCAAAGCAATTTGCCTGAGAGGAGAGCTTACAAGTACTAAAGTCGCTAATCCTTTCTGTCTTCTGGCATCAACCATCTCTTTTACCCATAAGAAAATGGGTAAAAGAAAAGAAAGCAAGAGCAACAGGAAGCATATGTCACAAGTTTGTCCATCTGTTCTACCTGTTGAATCCATCACTAGCTTAAGTAATTTAAAACTCCAGATGAGCAGAATTGTAACCACAAACCTCTTATGTAAGTCAGGATGAGGGTCTCATTTAATGCCAGAACTTAACCATGAGAGGCTGCTGAAGAGAGTTTTTAACAGCTCATCTCTACTAATTCTCTTTGTTGGGGGAGAAGAAATATCAAACAGCTGAAATTAATGCTGCCATAGAGCTTGTATTTGAAGTGGTGGGGCAGAGTGAGGTAGGATTAGCATGAAGGAGGTTCAAATACTGTATCTGAGCCATACAAAGTCAGCCCCAAGGTACCTGTAAAATATGTCTCAGGGGCATGAAAAATGCAAAGCCCTGCTGCACTTTTTTCCTTGTTCTGTGTTGGAAGCACAGGCAGTTCTGGATAAATTTGTTTCATCCAGGCATAACAATGTACTTAGCCTTGGGCAGGGGCTGAGCTCAGAGATGAGGTATAGAACATACCGGGACCAACCCCTCATGGTCAGGGTGACACAAAGGGACAAATACAGCTGGCAGAGGAAGACCCTGCATGGAGAGTCTGTGAGGGCTTCCCTCAGCCAGCTGGTGACCTAAGGGATGTGTTTTAGTGCTGGCTCAGCAGTGCTGGGGTAACAGTTGGACTCAATGGTCTTAAAGGTCTTTTCCAACCTAAATGATTCTCTGTTGGCCTGGCCTCACTTTTTGCCTGTTTTATATCTTTCTTAGCGCTCTTATTGCTGTGATGGGCCCTTTAACCTTGCATATCTACATACTGAATTTTGGTAACATTTTGCTTCAGAAAATCTTGACGAAACAAACCACATCAAAAACATAAAACTTCACCACCTCTCATGAATGATCACCAAAAAATACTAAAAGGCTTCAGTGTATTTACAACTCAATCCAAACAGCTGCTGTCTCTTTATTTTTTCCTAATTAATAAATGTGTCTAGCCGTATGTGTGACAATAAACCCATTTATTTTGATGGTGATGTTCACATGCTTGCTGTGAAGCACATGTTTAAATGCTTTGCTGACAAGGCACAGGCAAACAGATGCCTTCTTCATAACAAGTTGGCTGTGTATCCCTAGCTGGCAACCACAACAGGCTCCCCAGCTCCTTCTGAGGACCTGGCACTTATGGATATTCATCATTAAATGAGAAGACTCCTGCTAGCAGCCAGTCCAAGCCAGAGAACAGGTCCACCCCAGAGAGGATAAGGAGCTGAGAACTTCCCAGAGCCCAAGGCAGGCTTTGTGAGCTCTGCTCAAAAGTGTTCTAGTTAACACTGCAAAAGGGAGAGATGGTGGCTCCAGAAAGCAGGGTGTAATGACCTCTTTGGTAATATTTTCTGGTAATACTGTGCAAGTTTTTCACTGCCTTTTACACAAAATACTCTTTTTAGGATAAAGATTTTGATCATAAAGTCATAGAATGGTGTGGGTTCAAAGGGACTTGAAAGGTCATCTATTGACAACCTCACTTCTATGGGCAGGGACACCTTCCCCTAGATCAGGTTACTCAAGTTATGAAGTATTGTCTGACTTGCTGGCACACAGCTCTTTCTCACCCTGCCAAATCTGTTGTGAAAGTAGAACCACCTCTTTCCTCACGCAACTTCATGCCACTGAAAAGATACGTCTGAGTTTACTTGTCATGAGCATTTACATTCTAGCAACCAATGGGAAATTCTCTATCAATGAAGTAGGAAGGGTGCACAGAAAAACTACCCAGAAAATTTCAGCCATTGCAAAAATAAATCAGCAGATTTCAAGCAGCAATCTCAACCCATTATATATAGGCAATATTTTCCTGTTGCTGTTCATAGAGGTGTGTCTTGGTAATAAACTTGATTTAATGATTTCATTATGCTCAGTAATGATTTCATTATGCTCTATGCTTTTTCTTCACAAACTTCTATTTGTATAATCTAATGTTCATATTTACCTCCTTGAGTATGTTACTTGCTCGGTATTTTGGTGGAACAATACAATGAAATTTCAGCATGTGGATTTTTTACAAACTTTTAATGTAGATCAGATATGGTTATTTATTCATGGGACATAAGCAGTCACCTCAATCCTGTCAATATGCTCTTTGCCTGAGCCACCAAGTGTTTTTACAGGGAAGAATAGCTGAACAAGGGCAATACCTGCAGAACTGAGTTTCAGAAGAATCTTCCTGAGATAGTATGTGAAATATTTGTAATCGAGTATGTGAAATATATGTAATCTTTTTTGTAAAATAACTGGTATCAGCAAATAACATGGAGTAAAACTACTGTATTTATTTGCATGCAAATTTAATTTCACTTTTGCTGTTACTTAAACATCTGTAGCTACAAGGCATGACTGCTTACTTATAAAACTGTGTGTGAGTAATGTCATAATAATAAGTAATATTACAAAAAGTAATTCTTATAAAGAAGAGGTGAATTAATACTGTTGCTGGATCGTCCCAGAGTTTGTATACTCTGATTTTTCTATTTAACTGTGCAGCAGTGTTTTTCCCTACTGTAATTATCCATCTGTGAGTTCCCAGTGCCCCCAGTCTGCCAGGCAGCTCTGCAGCATGATGGCTTTTCCTTCCCTCTGTGATGATACCAGGTGGGTTAGTCACAGCTGGGGTTTGGAAAAGACTTTAAAGTGCTGTTATTTCTAAAACAATATTAAGTATTTGGGAGGTATGTTTTTTCCTGTTATACGACCTGAAAACTTCCATCTTCTCAGCAGGAATGGTATAATCATACCCCTGTAAGAAAAATGTTACACTGGGCTACAGCTTTTGAGCAGAGAACTTAAACTTTCCATCAGGTCCTGCTGGCTGACACATGTGGGAGCAGAGAAATGGCCTCTTCACCTCATCCCACCTTGAAGAGGTGTGGGCTCAGTGAGTCTTGCACTTGCATTTACAGAGTGGTGTTGCTCTGCTAATACGAAACTGCCTTTCATCTTGCAAGGATTTTTTGCTCACTTTCAAGTTTTAGTTATCTCATTGAGCTTTCTGGTGCCTTCTTCCGTTTTTTACCAAACTCGGTTTCATGTTGGCCTAAGCTGACTTAGAGATAGCACTCCTTTTGTCCAGCAAGATGGGAGCCCTGTTAAGGTACATGTGTCCTGAGTTTATACATGGAAACCTGTGTCATTAACGTTGCCCATTTATCTCCACACCATAGGTTTTGGAATGACCACACCAGCAACCGTGGCTGGAAAAGTATTCCTCATTGTTTATGGCCTTTTTGGGTGTGCTGGGACTATCCTCTTCTTCAACCTCTTCTTGGAGCGCATCATCTCCCTCCTGGCATTTATCATGAAGGCGTGCTATGAGAGACAGCTGCGAAGAAGTGGTCTCCTACCTCCCAACTTTCGAAGGGGGCCAGCTGTGTCCGGGGTGGGCAGCCTTGTGGGCTGGAAGCCATCCGTTTACCATGTAATGCTGATCCTGGGAATTTTTGCTATTACCCTTTCCTGCTGCGCCTCCGCCATGTACACAGCAGTGGAAGGATGGAACTATGTTGACTCCTTGTATTATTGCTTTGTCACCTTCAGCACCATCGGCTTTGGAGATTTGGTCAGCAGCCAAAACGCTGCATACCAGCATCAGGGATTATACAGATTCGGGAACTTCATATTTATATTAATGGGGGTATGTTGCATATACTCCCTTTTTAATGTCATCTCAATCGTAATCAAACAAGTTTTGAACTGGGTGTTGAAAAAATTTGAATGCAGATGTTGCCCAAAGTGCCATAAATCCAGTACCCGCCTCAGCCGTCGCAATGCCATCACCCCAGGAGCCCGCCTGCGCCGCCACAACGTCGCCATGGACACTGACGGACAGTACGACAGTGACACCGAGGGCAGGAGGCTCTCTGGAGAGATGATCTCCATGAGGGAACTCACAGCATCCAGTAAAGTCTCCCTGGCCATTTTGCAGAAGCAATTGTCCGAGACGGCCAACGGCTACCCAAGGAATGTCTGTATCAATACAAGACAGAACGGTTTCTCTGCAGGAGTGGGGGCTCTGGCCATCATGAACAACCGCTTGGCAGAAACAAGTGATTCTAGGTAGAGATTTTGGAATTCCTTTTGTTTCTTAAATAAAAATAAAATGGTGGTTAGGGTGGAATTACCACTGTAAACTACTGGAAAGTTTTAAATTTCAGAGACAGCTTTGGTATTCATTGGTTGTTCAGCATTTTACTTTCTGGAGGTTTTATAAGTTTTCTCTAATATGCAGTGAAATCTTTACCATTATGTTACAATTTTCCCCTAAGAGGGTTTTAAATGAGACTTGGATGTCTTTGGTGGAGAATCTGGTGCAATTATAGAAGGATGGTGTGCATGGTTAGGATGGTGTCAAAACCAACATGCACTTCTTCAGAACAGAGCCTGAACCCAAATTCTGTGTTAAAATGCATAACGTGGGCAAGTTGGGCTCCAGATTCAAACACGGGTCTGGCAATTTTTGGTTAAACCAGTATCTCACAGTTTGTTGAAGTCTGGATCTGACCCTGAGCTTTGTACTCAATGGTCTTCAGCAATTCCTCATAGCTGGCCTGTATATGACATACACGTAGGTGGCTCTCGTCACACCAGCTTTAGGGTGACTGTGCTTCACTTCAGTAATCCCACTGACTTCCTTGGCAGGAGATGGAATGGGCTGAACTCACCTTGTACAAATGATGGGGTTTAGCCAGTCTTGTCTGAAAGACAACTTGCCATCTTAGTCTCAAAAGTCAGGGGATTATCAAGGACCATGTTGAAGTGTGCAAAACTGTTCTTACCTACTGAATGACAGAAAACAGGCAGTTGTCATCTTCAGAACTGACTTCATTTAATGCAAGAGAAGCTAGTATGCACCTCTGGTGTCAAATGTTTCCATCACCACAAAAATGCTTATTTCATCACATTCTCATTGAAACAAGTCACTGAAAGGAATGTAGGCTCTCTGTTGTCCTAAATTTGCACCTTTTACTTCTGCAGTATTTTTGCAGAGATTCATGCAAATCATTTCCTTGCGGAAATGTTTTACTTGTTTCCCACAAATCTGATTGTGCAGGTCATATGGAAGAGCATTTGCTTTGGAGTTTCCCCTGAAACTGGCTTCCCCCAAACTGTTGATACCAAGTAATAAATTGGCCTTCGGCTATTGCTGCTACTATCCTAAGCCATATTTCACCTATGCTAGCCCAAACCACTGAAAAACCAGAAGGAAACCCGGTCTAGAGTGTGTAATTTAGCATGACAAAAGGAGGCAGAGGATTCGCTGCAAACCTCTTTCAAAGTACATGCACAGCTCTGGATCATTTCTCTAAATTCTCTCTACTATACTGTGAAGATAATAAAGAGGCTTCAGCCGATTTCAAGCAAGAAATAAAATTTAAGCTTATGTTCTGAGAAGCCTCCAGTGGCCTTCTCTTGGAAATTTAGTGGAAAATAGTAGGCAAGACCATGAGTACTAGGTTGGTCTCTGAATAAATTGAAAAAGTGGATGAAAACAAATTAGGAATATTAGAAATGTTAGAAAATGTTTCCATGAAGTTTCATATAAATATTTTGCTCTATTTACTTACTTTACTTTGTTTTGCTTGGATTTGGGGTAGCCATCATTTTTGCTCTCTTTTGAATTCGTAGCAGTGCAAAACATTTTGGAATTTAACCTTGGAAAACTAACTTTTAATTTGAGGTTTTGCACACTTGAGCCTGCCAGCTGAATTGTGGTAGTGAATGTGTCTTTTTCCTAATAAAAAGGAATCAGAGCAGCAGATAAACCATCACACATGGGCCTGTATCACACTGTAAATGTCACAGCTTTTATTAAGATGTATTTGGCCAGAAACAGGCAGTGATGATTGTAATGTGTTTCCAGCTGGTACAGACTCACACTTAAGATTCTCTGGTATGGTAGGGGCCATATTCAAGAGGCAGGAGCTGTCTTGGTGGTAGAGAGACTCTCCAAGATCCGTGCATCGGAGTGCCTTTGTCCCTGTGCAGACAGGAAGAGGTGTTTGGTGCTCCTTTTGAAGCCCACTGAAGGATAAATTTAAGCAGAATGTACAGAGACAGGTCATGGTCTGGAAAAGAACTCTGACTGCTGGAACACCCAGTTCAGGAAGGTGCCTTCCAGAGAAGCAAGGGAAACAGCACAGGTATGGAACCAAAAGAATGAAAAATTGTTATTTCCCCTTGGGGTTACCCCCAGAGTAAATCTCTTAACTATGATGATTTATGTGTTTGTTTATTAAAAGTGTGGGTGGGACCCTGCTCTCATTTTACTGCCAGACCTCTCTTAGGGTTTTATCTTGGTGCATTGATCATCATGGGGACTATTACTCATTAGAACTGTATAAAGTGCTACCTAAAGCAAGGCAGACAGGCTTTGTCCCAAAGGACTTAGGAGTTTGAACATATAGGACCCCAAGCCACAGCAGAATTATCTGGTTTTTATTTCACTCATAAAAACATGTTCAAATGCATCTACATTCTGTGAGCTCAAGAGCTCTTACGGTAACAAATTTGCAGATTAAGGGGTTTTTTTCAGTGAGTTGTTTCTAAAAGATAAATATTACAACTATGGTTAGGATCCTGTTTAAATTGTAAATTTGTGAATTGTTTTCAAACTACTTATTCCAGCCTGGGAAATGCAGTGAAGTAATACGAAGTTGAACATACCTCCTCTGTACTTTTCTGAGTCCAGGCAAAGGCAGACACAGTCTGCTGTAATATGATGAAATGTTTTCAAGTCTTTCTGGTACCATTGGTCACAGGGGTGCCTTTGCAGGACCCTTTGCAGTTCCTGTTGACTCCAGGGAAAGTTGGACCAACTCCTAGAGCTGGGCTTCTCAAGGGATTGGGCATCAGATTGCCGCTTTGTTCTTTTAGATCTAATGTTTCCTTATGTCCAAGGTCCTTGATAATCTCCATTCTGCTTCTCCTTAGCCTCAGAGGCATAGAAAGTTCATGCCCAGTTATTTACCAGTGCCCCTATTTCTTGCAGGGTACATATCCCCAGAAGCTGACATAAGTCAACCACAGGGACACCCAGGTCATAAAATCCCTGATTTTTACAGCATCTGGCTCAGCAAAGCTCAGTTTATGAGTCACTGAGCTGGGTCTCACTGGGGAGCATCTGTCAAAGGGTGGCCTTACAATTACTTCATATTCAGTAGCAGAAGTATTTTTCAAGGATGCATGGAAACCAAGCTCCAGATCTCCACTCTTCAGCCTGCCAGCCCTGCCTGGGTACCCATCACCCCTGTGCATGAGTACACAAGCCAGAGGACATAGGAGGTTTGAGATCAATCTTTACTAGTCCCTTGTAAAGAAAGATTGACCCCTTCCTTTAGTGTTTTTTTTAATGACAACTCCTCATCAAACTTGCCAGGCTTGGGCACCTAACTCCTCTTTTATTGTGCGTGGTCCAACTCAGATTCCCCAGGGCAGCCTGCTCCATTTGTGAATTAACCCCTAAACATGCACCAGTTGCACCAAGTGCAATTCCTCCTGGTATTTCATTTTCAGACTAAGCAGAAACCAGCAATACCTGGACACAGGCTGAAGCACAAGAAATCAGAAGGAAATGGAAGGAACAGAGTGGGACAGTGAAAGCACACTGCACTAGATTGCACTTTCTTTTCAGGTAACTTGGGAGTTGTATTAAATTCTTGAAATGGGGGCTTTTTTCAAATTTTGTTATGGATAGCCTTAAAAGAATGCAATTAACTTAGGTTTTAAAAGTTCATCTTCCCTGATACAACTCGTTCTGCACCACCCTGTAGAACAGCAGCAGTGACTCCTGGTTGGCACAGACCAAGACATCCCAGCAGCCTGCTGAGCCTACAGGCAGGACAGACCTGAGCTCAGACCCTGTGCTACAGATTGGTCTTTTGCTGCCTGAGCCCAGGGAAGAGCATTCAGGAGCAGCAGAAAGCTACAGGAATTCAGACTTCTCTCTGAGCCAGCTCCTAATGAGAACAGCAATGGCACAGGTGTGAGCTGCACAGACAAAGAACATACCACGTTCACCTGGTACCTGTGCTAATACCTTGCAGATGAAAATCAAAAATTTAGGTGAAAATTAAGGAGCAGCAATGACCAAATTCAAGTGACATCATCCCTTAACCCTGGAGCTCAGGGCAGAACAGTTACAAGGAATAGTTTCTTGTGAAACCTGTAGCATTTGGCAAGTCACTACATTGACTTCTTGGTGTCTACCAAAGTGTGTCTTGGACAAAGTTTGGAGTGACACCAAGATGTCATCTGGTTCTCATTGGTTTCTTCCCATCTGTAAACGCAATTCTCATTTTGTGCAGAAAAATTCAGATGGCTCTGTATTTCCTTGCAATGCAAAGGACATTCTTCAGACCAGGTGGATGTTCAGAGCAATCTTAGTGACCTCAGCCACAGACAGCAGTGTCTGAGGGACGAGGCTGCGCTTTGCCTGCCTCCCTGCAGAAGAAGCATGGCACAAGTAACTCCCATTACTGCCAGCAAGGCATACAAAGGTTCTTTAGGAAGTTACCAGCTCTGATAGCAACCAGAATTTCTGGTGGAAGACAGGATTCCCGCTTAGAGCTCTCTCTGACTGTCCTGTGCCCTGCTCCAGTTGCCCAGAACCGTCCCTGTTGGTGTAGTGCTGCTGTCTCAGCACAGCTTAAGCCCTGGCCTTTAGTCTTTTCTCCTCCACAGCTTTCTGTGGGTGAAAATTTGGGTATACTATGACCATTTACCCATATTTCAGTCATGTCTTGCTACTGACAGGAACACTTTAGCAGCAGTGGAGGTCATCTAGCCAGGCATGTGGGTTCGGTATAAACCTGATTGCCTGCGTGGGATGAGTGTATAACTATACGGAAATTAGCTGTAGTAATGAGACCTTTCTAGCCTTTAACTTGAAAAATATTCAGTGGCAAATCATTGCAGTGAATGTTCAGAGCTAATCTCAACAAAAACATACTTTGCTGATTGGTAGCCTAGCAAATCTGTGGGTATGACTTCTGCTCTAATTGGATTACTTAATGTGCCTTTCCAAACCAACACACATTTGCAGTGTTACATTTAAATAATACAATAAATGCTGTGTTACATAATAAATTCAATTAGGACATATTAGTACATTACTCTCGCAAAATAACTAATGAAGTGTGCATTGCACATTGTACAACCAATGTGCAATTTCTTTTCTTGTGAATATGTCCATATGTGAGCTCAAATTATGCTTTCATGAATTCTAGGAAAAGAGGGGCACTGCATTGTAGAAAATAAAGGAAAGTATGGACAATTCCACTGAGATTTGACACAAAGGTATGCATGTTTGCACATTCACAATACGTGGTTCATTGTGCGTTATAAATACGTTGTGTAGCAGTGGCACTGAGGAAGGTCTGCTTTGGCATACATGGCCACAGTCTGAATGCAGTCACCAATAAAGACACATACCTTTTTTCTTTCTCTTTTTAATTGCTAAATGGGTAATGCCCACCCTTTAATTAGAATATCTCTTTAAACCATCAAAAAGGAAATGCGATTGCCCTAAACTTTTCATAGGCAAAAAGAGGTCTAAGGTCAAATCCAAACTTTCAACTCTAAGGGTCCAGAGTGGTGCAGTTTAGCTTTTAAGTGGGGCTGCAGACATGCAGCCTTCCAATGTATTGTGCTTAGTCCTTCCCTGGAAAAAAAAAAAAAAAAAAGAGGGAGTAAATATGGATACAGTTTATTGCAAAGTACCCAACAGTCTGGAGATTTTTAGAGAAAAAAAGACACAGCAGGTGTGCTGTTAATGAGCAATGAAAAGTGTGGGGAAAGGGAGAGACTTAGAAGTGTTCTCTAGCAAATCCAGCAGAAAACCAAAGACTTGTTTTGCATTCGTTTGTGCATTTATTCCTCATCACACAACAGTGTGACACTGCCACCGCCCCAAGGAGCTCCTGTTGTGTTGTGGGCTCAGCTACCTTGTCTGGAACATGGAGAGAGGTATTTTGTGAGACACAGGGGGAAGACGGACCACATACTTAAAGTCACCATCTGCCTTCAGGACACTGCCAAGAGCTGATTTTAGGAAGACAATTGCCCAGGTTATAACCAGGAAAGCAGCCATGCTGGTCCCGTACAGTGATGATCAGTATTTCGGGTGTATCAGAGGTGTAGATTCACATGCCTCCAGATCCTCCTAGTCCCAGGGCCATGTCATGCCCAGGTGTGTCCCAGCCAGCCCCCAAGCCCAGACTTGGCATGAGGATGCAGATGGGTTTGAAAGTGTGTAACATCAACATACCAAGTGTTTTCAGGATTGGATCTTCAGCAGGTGATGCTTTTTCAAACCTAAGATATACAAAGACGTTCCCATATTCCTTTTGTACTTTGCAGACTGTAAGAATACTTTTTAAAGCCAGTGAGTCAATGCAAAAATTAATTCTTTTATAATAACATACAATAAACAAGAAGAAAAAATTACTGGTGTTTCTGACAATGTGCAAATCAAACACCAGGTTTTCTCAATGCGTATAATTTTCTATTCCATGCAAGTAAAATTATGTCCAGGAAATTTTTCCTTAGGGTAACATCCATGGGCTGCACAGGCCGTGCAAGAATTCAGTTCAGTTTTATTGTAAATCCTCACTATGTGAAAGCACAACATCTAAAAAATGGTTTGAGGATTTTTTGGGGGATGGAGGGTGTGTGTATGTAAACATACTACTTTGTTGGATACTCTCAGTAAAAATATTAGTTTCGCATTTCCAACCAATTTAAATTACTCAAGATTCAAGATATCTGTTCAAAAGTATTTCTGCTTATTTTGTTTCTTTTTGCAAGGGCACAGCTTGGTAGATACCTTTAACTGAGCTGTCATTGCTATCTCCTACTACAAACCTCAATAATTTTACTTCTGCAGTTAATTCCCCTGGTTCTGGTATTTACTCACTTCTGCATTGATTATAGAAGGAATGACCCGTTCTGTGCTGGTTTTGGTTGGTATCACTTTCCTTTTCACATTGATTGCAAATAGCTGAATTATTAACACTAGCAAATGTTCCCAGACACACCAAAAATATTTTTATTTTTAAAATTGTTTTGTAAAATCAAAATTCTGATTATCAATTACATCATGGTTGGAATTAGCAGACTGAGTATTTTTCCTGCCAACAGAATTGCTCTTCATGGATTCTGTGAAGGATGCTAATGATTCGGTTTTATGTAAAAAGACCTGCCTATTTCATTTTCCCATTTTATCTAATTTGTTTCAAATTCTTAAAGTCAGATGTAAGTCCCATTTGGAAAATGCCCTGTGCTGTACATTTGTTCCTATGAATAGAGCTTCTAGAGGGATTAATACCAAGCTTGCCTGATTGCTGCAAACAGAATTGCATGTATAAAACTTCAAAGCCTGAATATACGTACCTGTTTGGCTTTTGCAAACCAAGGGTATGGTAATGTAATTCCAATTCAAGCAAGGAAACATAAATCACAGGGCTCAACTGGCTGCTAACCACTTTTATCAAAAAGGCCACACAGCTACAGTGCCAAGGGTGATTTACTGACTCCTGACGCACAAAGATGTTATTTTGTAGGTTGGTTTCATAGCTGGGAGTTGGCACTGGGGTGGGTAGAGCAGCTTGGCTGGGTGGAACTGGGCAGTTCCCTTTGCTGAGCCTCAGGAGACATTTGCCAGTAGTAAAAAAGAAGACTGACATTGCATTGAGCCTTTCTTGAGAAGCACAGCAAAGTGCTGCAGCCTGTGCTAGTTTGTTTCCGGCCACGTCTGAACCCTGGGTTGTTCTGAAACTGGAGTGTTTGGGACACAGGTACAGCTGTCAACTCGTTTTACTCTTTGCAGTGCCTCTACACTGACAAAGCAGTAATCCTATTGTGATTCTTCTTTCTTCATAAAATGGGTAGGAAGAATCAATTACCAAGTCTGGCTATATTTGCTAGGAGATCTTTATCAGTAAAAACAAGAAAAATTGTCTCACCAGTACAATGAATCAACAAAAGTAAGTGGTGTTCTGAACAGAAAGTAAGGTGCTAAAATATAGAATTGGACCCCCAAACTCTGGCATGTATCACAAAATTATCATTCTTTTCCAATGCTCAATGCACCTGTGTCTTTTGGGGAAAAGCTTTGGTTTCTGCCAGCACCAGAACATGCAAGGATTATATTTTCTGTATGAAAGCAAAATGTATTTGAACACATGCCTTGGTCTGCACAGCACTCAGGCCTTGCCTCCATCCCCAAATTAAGGCATCCCCATGGTCCAGAGACCATGAATACTGGTCTAGTCCCCAGCAGAAAATGGACAAAATGGCCCTGCCTCATGGTGTCTCTGGTTTTTGGAGAGCAGTTGAAGGTCATGGCAAACCACAGCTGCCTCCTCCAGCCAAGCACCTGCCAGGGTGTGATCCATCCCACTGCCAGGCCCTGGTCTGCAGCTAGGGATTGTACTGCCAGGAGAG
Organism: Dasyornis broadbenti; assembly: GCA_013397935.1. NCBI lineage: Eukaryota > Metazoa > Chordata > Aves > Passeriformes > Dasyornithidae > Dasyornis > Dasyornis broadbenti. Next base: position 14,294 of record VZRN01005385.1, read on the forward strand.
TGATGCAAATCATGAGCAATGTCCTCCTATCCCTGCTTTTTTAATGTGCTAAAAGCATCGGAAAACAGAGAGATCATTTTCTGTTTTAATGATCAAAAGGGTATTGCCCGTTATTCACAGCCTACACGCAAGATGTCATGATTTTCAATCTTCCTGCACTTATCATTCAGTGTATTTGGCAGCTCACCTTCAAGTGGTCATGGTTTTAAAAAAAAATGAGAAAAAAAAACCAAACAGAAAACCCAAACATCTGTTATCAGCATATCAGAAAAGCAAAATAATCGTAAATGAGGTGGTAAGGATCTCGCATGCAAAAGTTGTGAGCAGAGCTGTCTCTGTCCGCAGCAGCCAGATACTTCCCTGGCAGTGGTAGAAGTTTGGGTTCAGGAGATCATTAGCAGGATGTTTGTGGTGCTGGAGGTTGCCCTGCAAACAGCTGCAGCACCAAAATGGCGCTTTCTGAACAAGTTTCTGCAGCTGTTTCTACACTGTTAGGAACATTTCTCATCCCTGGTACTGAAATCAGAGCATGGCAGCAAATGTTACACAAGCAATTTACTGTCTGTGGTGTATATGAGTATTAGCCAGGGATATTTTTAACAATCAAGAGTAATTTCAGCTGAATGTTGGTCCAAAAAAAGGACTTTTTGCCATCCAGAAACAGCTGCAGCAGGTCCCAGTGCCTGTCATCATTCAACGTACTCCCAAAGACTTGAACCACACAGAGATTACCTAAATAAGCCAAAAGAGATGGTAGGGTCTAAGAAGCAAGTGTTCCTGTGGCTTGAATCTGGAGTAACTTACTTGAATTGCAGGTAGTAAATAGCCTAATTAAACAGATGTAATGACTTAAATGCCTGCTAGAAGTCAAAAGGAGATGCATGTATTTTTCCAGCAAAATTTGGTTGTGTTTACCAAGGTAAGAGGTAAAATGAAGAAACATGGAGTTCCTGTAAATTGTTGATGGCAAAACATAGATTTTTTACTCTCTTTCATATGATGCTTCCTGGCAAAACATTAAACTGGAATAAATTTCAATCATGAAATCTGTTTAAACAAGTGGCAGTTTTAAAAATGCTTTTATTCTGGGTTGACAGGAACTTAGTCTCCAACTCATACCATAATTGTGAGTGCACTGATAGAATCAGTCCCATTTTTGAAGTCAGCTCAGGATTTTTCCACTGTAAGATCTTTGAATGAAGAGGACTAAAAGCCATATGCAAAGTCAATCATAAAATGGATCACATTTCTACTGATACGTTACATATACAGTTTGCAAACAAAAATGGGTGTTTTGGGCTTGGCACCCCTTCATTCACAGAAACATGGTTATGAATCCAGGAGGCAGAGACAGCTGATGTGCAGCTGCTTTGCAGAGCAGTGCAGAGGCATTGGCAGAGGATGCGTAGAGCTGATGGTTAATGAGACTGTGGAAGAACCCACTGATGGTGTCCGGGGAATATTCCTGTGTGTTTTTAATGCTGTGCAACATGATCGAGTATGAATTCTGTACATCTGACAGGATGTCAAATTCCAGGTCACATTTGGAATGTTGCAATTAAGCTATTACAAAGACTTTTAAAATAAACAGAAAAAAAAATGTTGCCTGGGATGTGTATGCGAGTGCTCTTTTTTTTCTTTTGAGAATGGGGAGTGGGAGGCGAGGCAGAAAAACCTGCCAGGTGAGAAACCCCCTTGGAAATGTATGGCTTGGAGACCTCAGAGCCATATGGGGAGACCTCACAACTCCCCAGATCCTGAGTAAACCGTGTATAGTCAAGCAGAGCCAGGTGGGGTAGCAACTGGTGTGATGTGCTTACAATGTACCCGATGGTCATCTGTTAAATTCTGCAACTGAGTGATCCTTTGCTTTGCAATAAAACAGGGAGCAGGTGGAAGCTGTTTTTTCTGTAAACAGTTACAAGGAACTCCTGATATATCCCCTCTCCACAATTTCCATTCAAATCAATAGGAGCCATCTGTTCAAGGTATTAAGATAAATCTTGGGAATTTTGATATTGACTAGAAAGGCACTTAAAAGATCAATCACTGCGAACAGAGAAATGTCACTGCAGCAAGCAAGGAGGCTTGCTAAGCTTGCTAGAAAACATGGTGCTGAAGTGCAAACCTTTCTGGCTTATAAACCCAGCCAAAGCTCCTACTGCTGTCCCCATCTCCTCAGCTAAATAAACAAGCCCCAGTGAGAGCTGGTGCTGGGCACAGGCTCTGGATGGCACCTGCTGCTGCAGTGTCCAGCCAGATACAAAACCTGTGAGGGCTGGTGTGACAGCTCCTGCCTGCCAAACCACACACAACTTATTTTCCTGGCAGAAAGGAGAAGGGCTGAAGAGTTGTAGCCACCAAAAGTTATGATGGGCCCAGCACTGAAGGGTAGAAGGAAATTTTTGGCTGTTTAGCACTGATTTCACTGATGTTAGGTGTCCCCAAAATTGCTATGCTGGCAGTTCAGTTTGCCTGGGATTTGTTCAGGGTTTCCCATGCTTCAAAGAAGTTAAGATTCTCAGACTGTTACAGATTCTTCACAATTCCAGCCATAAAGTTCTCTATCATAGGGTGTGGTGGAAAAATCCTACTAATCTGGTAGATATTAATATTTACAGAAAATCAGAAAATACCTCTTTCTTTTTTTGATAATTTCCCTTTCTTACACCACTCTGTTTTAATGTTACTGTTCGAGTGCCTTCCTGGTTTGCAAATATATCCCTTCCTGAGGAGCCACCAGCTACCTCAGCTCACTTCGTAATGGGAAAATAAATCTACTGAACTCTGCTCTCCAAGAAGGCAGCATAGCAAATGAAGAGAAAACTCATCTGGATGAGCAGCACCAGCAGCTCCCACAGCTGCTCCTGATGTCTCTCAAGTGGCTTTTCCTAGTGTAAGCAGAAGGCCACTGTGAAAGCATCCAGCCTTGGTGCATATCAGGAGGTGAAAGAAGTGATTAATTAGATCTTATGCACTGGGATTAGGGGTCTAATTGTGTATTGGGTTTTTCCGTGGTTCCAGACACTGAGCTGCAAACTTCATTGGGTTAAGATGACTGCTGCTGGATTTTCTTGGGACTGAGTTTCATTGTCCTTCCATCTCTAGTGGACACCTGATCGCATACCCAGAAACACATTGACATCTTCAAGTGAGGCCAGAGAATGAAGCTGATGAGCGGTCTAGAGGGTAAATCCTATGAGGAGTGGCTGGGAGACCTGTGGGTGTTTAGCCTGGAGAAGAGGCTCAGGGCTGACCTTACCACTCTCTACCACTCCCTGAAAAATGGTTGTGGCCAGGTGGGGGCCAGTCTATTCTCCCACGTATCTGTGACAGAAGTAGAGGACGCAGCCTCAAGTTGTGCCAGGGGAGGTTCATACTGAACATCAGCAAGAATTTCTTCATGGAAGGGGTTGTTAGGCATTGGAATGGGCTGCCCAGGGTGGTGGTGGAGTCACCATCCCTGAAGGTGGTCAAGAAACAGCTGGACATGGCACTCAGTGCCATGGCTAAGTTAACATGGTAGTGTTCTGTCAAAGGTTGGACAGGATGATCTCAGAGGTCTTTACCAGCCTGATTGTTTTTGTGATTCTGTGGCTGTCTATATTGTATCTGAAAGGTACATTTTGTGCAATGATTGCATTTATATAGGAAGATTATATAAAGGTTAAAATCCACCTTACCCTAGTCATGTAACCAGTTATTTTGGTGGAAATGATGGTATTTGAATGAGTGTTCTAAAGAAGGTTTCACCTGAAATACCCTTGGAATATGCTGTACCAGTTATTAAAGCCCTCACCATGCTCACTCTTTGTCTCTTTGCTTTTATCCACTTTAATTGGTCTCTTACCCCGTTTATTCCTCTGTCTGCTTCCAAGTCCTCTGTTTCCTTCCCACTGCTTTATTCTCCCAAACTAATACAAGAGCCATGTGTGACCTTGTGATCTGCTGAAATTGGTGCCAAAACCTCCATGGCTGAGCTGATCACCATACCAGCTCTAAAAATGAATCACACCCTCGCATTTGCACTAAATGTCCTTGTTCCCCTTCACACCCCAAGTGATTCCTTCAAAGGACAAAATTCTGTCACTGGGGGTAATTAAAAACAGTTCATATCCTGTTAGGATTACAGGTTTAAAAATCTGAGTGCCAGGGAAACAAGGCATTTGCTAGTTTTGTAGGAAACAAACTCCCACAAGAAACATATAACTTAATTTTGCTGTCAGATGTTCCCACAGACTCCTCTTGAAAGTCAACCAAAGCTGTATATATGTGCCTGAAGTCACTTTTAAAAAAGAAATTACATTTATATTTAGATTGTTACCCTCCAGTCATTCAAAATGGTTAATGTGGGAAGCTTATAATGCTGTGGTCAAACACTTTATTTTGGAATTTATTGACATTTGAGTGTCATAGATTTTCTGTGTGATAACTTCTGATTGCCTTTAATACAGGCGTCATGTTGACATGAAGAGAGATGGCCCTGTGTAATTCAGCCCTGGAGCAGTGGCAAACAATTGGGGACACTTTCCCTTCATGCATATTTGCATAATTAGGAGAGGGAGCCCCCTTCCCTCCCCCCAACAGCTGCAGGTGGATGCCTGTTGGGCAAAGTTTTATGTCTGTAAGTTCCTGAGCACCTAAATGTCAATCAGTGGGCAAAATACTGCATGTATGTCTCTCTTGGCCAAGGAAATTGTTCTGACCTTCTTATGCTCCTGGTAAACCAGAGAAAGGAATAACAAAATACTTGGTGGGGAGGATCTAGTGCAGCCATAACTGATGTGCCTGGGCTTGCTGTGCTAAGAGTGGCCATCTAATTGCACCTCTCTGCTTTCAGTACGGTGTGATCTCCTGCCATGTATTACACCAAGGGCAGGCCTGTGCACTAGGGCCACTTGGATACTGATAGTTCTCTGCTGTTCCTCAGATCTTCTGTCTCCAATAGAGATAAATCTTTCATCCTCACTGAGCTGCAGAACAGTAACCATCCCTACCCCTTCCCGGGGAAATTATATGGGGCAAGTGACTGCAAGTCTCAGCTCTTTTAGTAGGAAATATGTGGGAATTTGAGAGGAAGCGTCTTTAAAATAAGGGATTTCTGCTAACGTGTGATGTCCAGGAAAGGAAAACTACTTAGCCTAACACACTACTGCAGCTTAATGACATGGAAAAATAAATGATTAAATCAATGGAGGGACCAAACCAGAAGGATTCCTCTGGGGTAAGATGAAGGGGTCCTTTTGCTCTATCCTGTGCTTCAGGCTCTCCCCAGCTCACTCCTGCCTGGCCAGAGAGGGTCTGAATTCTTCTCCTGCACTCCTGGCCAGAGCTATATCTGTGCCAGGAGCTGCAACAGTCTATGACCCATTACATCAACTGTGTTTGCAAAGCAAAATCAAACCAATTCATCTGAATTGTACAGGGAGAGAAACACTCATCCCTGAAATCTCTGCAAATCAGGTAAAAACCATCAGCATCTGGAACGCAAAAAGCCAACATGGACAAGATTATTCATACTCATATAATCATGTTGATTTTTACCAATATTTATTTTTATCTCTCATCTTCCAAAATATAGGTATAATTAAGCAAATTCTCATGAGCATCATCTATGCTAGTACTGAAGAAGTGAGTATTCCTATGTAGATCTAATAGTTGATGGTAAATGTTAGCATATCCTTGAGATCAGCAAGATCATTAAAGCAGAAATTACCACATATTAAAAATTGTTATAGGCAGTTACAGGCTGTATTCACAGCCCTTTAGAGAAAAAAAAATGAACCATCAAGGATAATTTTTTAGTCACTGTTTCCATCTGAAGTGCAATTACCTTTTTTCTAACCCCTCAGAGCATTATCAATAATGAGAAGTCTGTGGATGAATCAGATACTCCATCTTGGCTCCCTTCTGTCACTGGTGATTTCCAAGCATCTCGTGACCAGATGTAAGCTTCTCCACAAGCCTCTGAATGAGACTTTTTTTACATTCTCCTTTCATATACATTATTTGATGGTCTCATGGGTCTTTTCCAATCTGACTGATTCTCTGATTCTATACACAGAAACTCAGAGACCAGAGAGTCAAGGACTTGTCCACCACAACATGGGAGATCTGTGTAGGAATTAACACCAGATCCTTGAGCTCCAGAACAATGTTGTAGGCAGCACATTTTTCTGTGTGGTGTCTTCTGAAGATGATCAGAGTCCTGACACTACAAATCTTGAACACCTTGGCTCTAACAGAAACACAGAGTATTCAGTAGTTTCTGAAATTTTAACCAAACCTACTCCCTTGTCCACGTGAAGTTGGTAAAAGTGGACATCAGGCCACAGCACTGAGAGTATTATTATTAAAGGCAAATGAAAGAGCTGAAAGCAGATGTTGCCACATAAAAAGCTGATGGGGACAAACCTTCCCATCGTGTCGGTATCAGAATTAGGAAGCAGGAATCAGAAAGCAGCTCAGCTCAGTGGGATTATAACAAAATATCCATTTATCAAGGTAGTCTAAAAAAAGCATAGCTCTAGGTTTTGAAACAGCCAGTGAAAACACAGCTGCATCTCTCAGCAGTTTTAAAAGCTATCCTAAAAATTACTTTATTTTTGCTTTGTACCTAGGCACTGCAAAGTCACTGAGCTAACTTTTTAAAGGTTTTTTTATGGTATCACCTCCCAACCTAAATGCATTTTGATCTACACTGCATTGCTGTAAAAAATTACTTCAAAAGTGCACATGAAAACAATTGTGAGGGATTGTTCACTCTTTTTCACTGGTTTCACCCACAAAAGAGCAGAGACTACAGAGAAATCTGGAGCCACAGACACTCTGCTGGAAAGTCCACAGAAATATCACAGTACTTTCTTGCTAGAGGATATAATTTTATTTTCCAAAGCAAATGGAAACATAACCAGTGCAAAATCCTGCCTCATGTCACAGGTGCTCTTGCTTGCTTTTCCACAGAGAGGCTGATGATGGGTGCAACCAGCACATACCATGACAGAGAGCTCCTACACTCACTGTGCATCTCCACAGCAGAAATTATAACTTAACCCAGACAGAGGCAGCAGCTAATGCAGGTGTAGGATAATTCCCTGTGCATTGCCATGTGCAGGGTCAGATGCCCAAAGCCCTAAAGCTAAATGTGGGGAGACCTGGGTTTCTCTTGGGGTAATTTGGGCTGCGTTTGGGGTCTGTCCAGCATCCATGTCAGCAGAGCCTTCTCCCAGGGCTATTCCTGCATAAGCTGACTGAGAGGGATGGGAACACCAAAGGGGTCTCAGCACATCAACTGGGATGTTTTACCCATCTCTCACCTTCCTACCTCTCACTTTGGTCAGACCTGCAGGACACCTCAGGATAGAAACTCAGCATGGGAAAGGGTGCCACCATAGTGCCCAAGTCTCCTTGGCAAGGTGGCTCTTGGGCACCCGCATCACCTGTAGTGCCACAGGGCCCCAGGCATGGCATCAGATGTGCAAACCAGCCACAGCAACACTCAGCTCCCTTGTCAGCCCAGGCCATCATCCAGAGCACAGCCAGCATCCATCCCATTTGCAAGTAGAAAATGGTTTGGCACTGGTGCTCAAAGAAGTGTTCCTGGATGCCCTTCAAGCAAATAAATACATAACAACTCCAGCAGAGGAGACTCAAAAGCTGTTTATATAAGAACATAATTTTATTAAAGGGTTTTAAAGAAATTGTCTTTGCCCAATAGAAGGAGAAGAGGGCTGGTGAGTTGGCAGGAGCCTGGCATTCAGGGTGACACTGCTACTTGCAGCAGCTTTTCCAGAAAATCTAGAATTACATAATTAAGGCTGGGAAAGACCTTTAAGATCACGAAGTCCAATCACTAACCTAGTACTCTCAAGGCACCACTGAACCATGTCCCTGAATGCCACATCTACATCACTTTAAAATACCTCCAGGGATAGTGACTCCACCACTTCCCTGGGAAGCCCATTCCAATATTTGACAAACTTTTCCATGAAAAACTTTTTCCTAATACCCAATCTAACCATTTCCTCTCATCCTATTCATCTGGCACATTTCCTCACTGCCCATCAGCCCTTTGGCTCAGCAGTGGCACCATCCCCACATCTCCCACTTTTGATGAAAATGTGGTGCTGACACAGAAGATCTGCACAACCTGCCAGGAGAGAAACAACCCCCACAAATAAAATAATTCCAAGACAATGCTGGTTCCCACAGATGCCCAGGACCAAGGGGAAGGTTTCTCAGGGCAACAGATGATTTTGGTATGCTCAAGTCAGCACCAGTAGCACCCCATATAGTCAGAAGAGGATGCATTCACTGCATTTTTCAGCACTGTCAGTCATCTTTGCTCTAACATCTTTTAAAACTCCCGAAATTGCAACTGGATGTTATTAGCATCAGTCCTATACCCTCCAGTATTTTTCTAGTATGCCATTAGTGTTTAATACACCATGTTGGCAGCTCTGGGATTCTGGGAGCATCATTCTTAAGAGAGCTTGTTCCTGCTTTGCTCAGTGCTTTCTTGTGTAGGCATGAAATTTGTTGTGTGTGGTATTAAAGCACCTGCAAGGTGGATATTGAGACCGTGAGGAGAGCTCTGAGTAGGCAATATTTGCCTTGTGAGTAGTGTGGTGTTCATTTCAAACCACAAAGGTTTACTCTGTGGCTGTGGTTAAATGCCACAGGCTGTGGAGACACTCCAGGGAGATAGAAGTGACAGGTCCCCACATGGATTTTCTTCCCCCACTATTGAACATATTTTGTCATTCCCACCCCAATATATTATTGATGGACATTTCTGTCTGGATAGGGTATAGAGCTGCAAGACACTAAAAATATGGGTTAGAATAACTGCTGCTCTCCCCAGAGAGGGGCTGAGTGGGGTGCTGAGGGTGACACCCACGTGGTTTTCTTTAGGGTCCTGCTTCAGGGGGGAAACAAAGAGCCTGTCTCCTTTCAGGACATCAACAAGGATGCCTGTCCATGTTCATTTGCTTTTCCACTATAAACTAGATAATGACTGACATCTTTCTATATAGTTTTTCCAGCAATGATTTTTGTCTGCTCAGTCCATTTAAAAATAGGAACTGCTGACTTTCAGGGTGCCTTGAAGCTGAGAACTTATTTCTGTTAGGCTGGTTTCTAGCTGGTCTGTCAGAAACTGCTACAAGCAGAGACCAGCCAGGGTTTTTCCACAGCCAAGCTCACATTCTGCCATAGGGACTCACATCCTACTCATCACAGCTTGTTCACGCTCCTGGATGTTTTTAACATGGCCTGACAGAGGGTGCAGAACAGTGGCAAAAAGCATTTCTAGAAAGGTTGATTTTCAGCAGGCACAAGACAACCTGATTGCATCAAACTTTCTGCCATCCAAATCCTGGAGGTGTTCTGCCTGCACACATTCAGGAGCATCCATCTTTGCAGCTACTTTCGTCCTCAGCTGGAATTGAAAGATTTTGCTAGTGCATACATTTTTTTAAAAGAAGAAATAAGACTATTTTCTGAATGCAGACAACTTTGGTTGGTAGGTTGGTATGGGTGGCTTTTATAGAGCAGCATATGAAAGGCATCCAAAAATTGCAGCCTTTCCCTCTCCCACCTGCCCACAGAGGATATGATCCCTGCCTAGCCCTGGCATGTGCTTCCTTCATTACCAACCTCCATTCCAACCAACATCTATGGTGTCCCACACAGGGCAAGGAGGACCACAAGAGACAGGTAATACAGAGATGGAGAAGACAGGCAGTAGCCACAAAGTCGGGCAGAAACAGAGATGAGAGGGCAGTGAATATAAAGGGGTCTGGTATACAGCAGCTCTCCTGGTAACTAATTAAAGACCGATGTCTGAGATGTTTTCAGTGGTGGTCTCTGCAGTGAGCACATGTTGGTCCTCCACACCCAGAGCATGGGCAGGGTTCCCCACACTTCAGCCTTCAGGTTCAGAGCCCCACTCAGCTTCAAAGGGCTCAGGGCTTGTTTCAATTCTCCCTTCCGAGGGAAAACATCACACACAGACTTACAGACTTACGCCATTTGCATAAAGATCCTACTTAGGCACGCCTCATAATGGGACTGGCCCAAAGCAGGCACGGCAGATCAGGATTTCATACCAGGCACCCCTCACATGCTACTGTGTCCTCCTGGAAGGGCCGAAGAGCAAGTTTTCAGGCACTATCTGCAAGTGTCAAATTACTGCACTGGTTACCATACTCCCTTAAAAAACTTTTTGTTCTTATTAAACACCTTCAAGTAGCCTGATGCCTTGCATGATGTCCTTTGACAAGGGAAATAGGAAAAGAAAAATCCTAAGAAGTGCATGCCTCAGGACGTGTGGGAGGTGCAGCAAAGCCTTGGATGGTTTTCTTTCCTCTCATATGCACAGGATAAATAAGCATCTAGTCACTGATGAAGGCTAGCTCTCATTCTTAAAAAAAAAGTAAAACAGAACTTTGTAATACTACTGAGTAAGATACTCACCAGTTTTCGAAGGTTTCCAGTAAGAAAATTAGACTTTTATCTACAAACTACACTCCAGAGAGAAATTAAACCATTGAGAACTACTGAGAGCACAATAGCATTAGTGTGGATTTATGGGCCAAATCAACAGCCAGTCTAATCTCAGGGTGAAAAAAAGCATTTACTTCATACAGCTCCTCTAATTCACACTGAAGGAGCATGTCTCTTACAAGAGAGATCACAGAGTTAATCCTGTGTCTCTCTACAGCAGAAAGATAAACAGCACTGCAGTCTTCTCATAACCAGTGTTGTATCACAATACATCATGCTTGAATTCCAGCCATAGCAACACAGAAAGGGGGGCTTCTGCAAGATTTCCCTTTCGGAAATTGATTTCCTTCCCAGAGTCCAAAAGATAAAAAAAAAAAAAAAAGGAGCCATTAAAATGCTGAATGTAAGTGAAATTGTACATCAGGTAACCAGGAATTAGACTCAGGTCTGCTACAGCCAGTTTAGCTCTCCTCCAGGGCTGTGTTACTGCACTGGAAGGTGGCTCCAGTGCAGCAAGGCAGATGTGAGATGGGGTCCCACAGGAGTTTCCTCCTTGGAAGATCAAATATTTTAAGCAAGCCACCCAGCCATGCAAGTGTTTCATAGTGCTGGTGAATCCACTGCCTGCTTAGCAAGTGCTGCTCATTTTCTGGGGGAAATTTCAAACAGGAAGGTTTGGTCTCAGACGATTCTTTTAAAATTAAAGGAAATAACTAGAGCAAAATGGCAGTGGCCAAATGAGTGCTGAAACAGCACCTTCCAGAGCACCTCCAGAGAAAGGCCAGCCTGTGCTGGGGGCCAGGGCCTCTACAGCAACCAGGGTGCTCCCAAATTGGATCAAAGGAGACCACGCCGTGGACTCTGCACTATCAGAGCGACCCCAGGTGTCTGCTCCCAGCTGGTGCAGCCACTCTTGTCATCTCGGGCTTTTGTGTGCCAGCATGGAGAAGTGCAGTTTTTAAACCCTGGGGGCTACTTGAGTTTCACTGGGGACATACATCCACAGGGTGAGGGAGCATCTCACAGAGATCACATGCACCTCCCTGATTTCCTACACCTACAACACCAGCCTTGGTGAATAATACACATCCTTTTATACAGCAGGGTTTGGGTTTTTTTACCTTTGAATGTCATTGATTGCCACCAAGGTGTGAGTGAATTGCTACAGTGCATCCCAGTGTCCCTGAACTGAATGATAAATGCCACAGCAGAATGAAGACATGAAAGATGACTTCCTGCAAGCAGAAAGGGAGCATGAGCTTGAAAAATCTATTGCTGCCCAAGGTGAAAAGAGAAGCAATCAGTAGGTACAGAAACAAAAACTCCTACGCTGCTCTCCCAGGTCATCGTGAAAAAAGTCTACAGCCAGAGCATCTGCACTTAAAATGAGCATCAGAATCATCTTGCTGGTAATTTGGGTGTTGAACATTGATATGAAGCTTGGTTTTTATTTTTACCTTCTTCATTAGCACATCAAAGCATAAGGAAACTACTTGCCATTACACTGAGACCCTGAAAACCAAGGAAGGGACATTCAGGTCAGCAACAACCTACAGCAGAAAGACACGAGGAAGAATTATTGAAAATATCCAGGCAGAAGAGAATTGCTTCTAAATGGCATTTCCCCAATCACCTAAAACCCACAAGGCTTGCACCATGGTAACATATGCTGTCATTCCTTGCAAGTCTTGGGACCACATTCTGACAGCTACGTTTTTGATCCTTTGTAGAGTGTTTTTTGTTGAACCACAGGCCCTGGGGAAGAGGTGCAACGCATGGCACGGTTTGCTGGCTCCGTCTGTCTCCCTTACAGTAACAGCCTAGCTGCACCTGCACAGGGAGAGCACATCCCCAGGCAGTTCTGGATGGGGTCAGGCAGCTGCAGAAAGGTTTAAAAGCTTGGACTGTCCACTGTCAGAGGCATCACAGGGGTGTGCAAACAGGCACACAAGGGAAACCAGCAGGCATGCTGAAAACACTGACAGTCTCTGGTCTGAAGCCCACAGTGGTGGACACTTTCCTGAAGTTCTGTGCTCAGAAAGAGAGGTGCAGGACAGAAGATATTTCAAAATCTCAGTATGAAAAAGAGTCATATTCCTCAGGGTATAAAGCAGCATCTTCAGGCAAGCACAGACACTTCAGGAGTGCTGCCCAGCTTCCTGCCTCCCCAACTGCATGGTCCAGCAGCAGGCTGGAGATGGAACCCAACTGTCAGAGTGACATGCAGCAGCCCTCCCTGTGCAGGTCTGCTCTTTGCCATGGCAGCTGGGCCCATAGCCAGAGTCCACAGCAACTCACAGGGGAATAGTCATCTAATTTTTGGAAAAATAAAGAGGTTTTTGAGGCCACCCCCTGTGCAAGCGCATTACCCTAACAAGCAATAACTTTGCAGTGCGCAGCAGGACAGGGTGGATCCGAAGGGGAAATGGTCTCATAAGCACAGGCTATTCATTCTCAGCTTTTCCCTGGGCTCTCCTTGATTAGCACAGCTGGTTTTGGTTTCTCCAGTTTTCCCCATGAAGACAAATTGATTACATCCTTAAGGAAACTGTCACAGGCATCCAGCAGCTCAAACCAGGTGCCAAGGCACCTTTTTTTCCACAAAGGCAAAAAAGCAAATACATTTTCTCACCTCTAGGAAAGCACTACTTGCTGGAGCTGCAGGAGCAAACACAACCTGTCATCTGCTTTATAGTTTCCCTCTGGTTCTGCGGCAGGTGAGATGGGACACCGTGCCAAAAGGGTAAGTTCCAGCTGCCACTAAAAATGATCAGAAATTGTCACTTCCCTCTTTACCAGCAGAGGCAGTTTCCTCTCAATTTGACTGGCAAAGCAGCACATGCGGGGACATATGTATCACAGTCCCACCCCATGCAAATAAAAAGCACTGCTGGCAGCTGGGAGAGACATACATACCTAAAAGTAGCACTGCAAGGTGCTCCCATGCGTACAGGAACAGTGCAAGATCTTGGCAGGAGTAGTGAGGAAAGGCAACAGGCTGGGAAAGGCAGCTGCAAGGCTTAGAGAGGAACAGTAGTGTCTGAGAGACAACTGCAAACAGCACCAAGAGCCAAATTCTACCTGCAAGGATCGGAGTCATCTCAGAAAGATGACAGCACCTCTCCCCTGTATTTTAAGGCTTCAGGCTCCTGAGGCTGCTTGTTTTCCTTCCCAGGTCAGCAAGAGGCAAAGAATTCAATGCATGATCTCACGCTACTTCAGAGACAGAGCAGCAACTGCTCCCCCTTGATTTTTCAAATAGATCTGCCCTACTGCAGAATAGCAAGACCAATTGTCTCACTGCTTTGTAGCCAGAGAAATTGCTCAGCCAATGTAGTGGCTAGGTGTCCAAAAACTCATTAAATTAATGCCACGAAAAGCCAGCTTAAACTGTTACCTGCAAAGAGGTTGAACTCCGGATCTCTAAAAGGGCAGTCAAATGATGAAAGGAAAATTAATTCCTTCAGTACTTGCTCATGTCCCCACTTTTGTTTTACCCCATCTAATGCAGTCTTCTTCATAAAGAGCCTTCTAGGTGAACAGTAACAAACCGAGACCAAACAGACCACTTGCCTGCAGCAAGCATTCAGTGTCAAGCTTTCTCAGGTGAATGAGCAAGAGAACCTTGCATCTTTATTCAAGGCTAACAGTACATGGCCTCACTGCTCAACAGCCTCATTACTTTCTTTGAAACTTTGACAATCTTTGCATTCTTTGCACAGCTCTGTAATAAGCAGACGAGTTCTGGAATTGCTCCAGCCCCATAGGTACATTTCTGAACAAAAAGCTAAATTGGAACTAGCAAAAATAGCCACCCGCCTGCTCACATGAAATCACACTACCTGTAACCCAGTTTGCAAGCAGCACTGACATATGGAGACTTAACCTTGCCTGCTCTTCTTCTGCCTATATCCAGCAGCAGAGGGAGGGGGAAGTGTAGTGTAGAGGAGGAAACAGTCCAAAAGATTAGTTTTAAGATCTCATTAATTTGCACCCTTCTTCCCTGTGAGTGTTGAAGAGCATGAGAAAAACAGAATCTTTTTTGCTGCAGATACATGAGTCCCTTTCTGAAGCAGAAAGGTGCTGCCCAGACAGAGCTGGTCCATCACTCCCAAGTAACACAAAAGCACCCCTTTCACCCTCAGATAGGGAAATCTGGTCACACAAGAACAGCTCTATCAGCCTCCAACTGCAATACAAAAATAAAAGCAGCCTGTCCTCAGCACACTGCAGACACGTGGAACTGATGCACCACATCCAGAAAGGAAAGAGTGGACACAAAGAACAAAAACAAGGGGAACTGAGTGAAATTGGGAATTGGATTCAAAACAGAGAAGTGGCCCCTCTCACTGGTGGCAGCTCAGTGAGGAATTCCTTGGCTAAGACTGCTGTAGACACCTACAGTGCACACAGGGTCAAAGCGAAAACAGAGAAGTTCCTGGAAAAGATGACCTCTGATGGTTTTATGCCTGCTCTCATGGTTATCAGAACATGACACTAAGCAAAGGGCATCAGACCACAAGGATCTGAGCATACACATGAAGAGGCTGTCTGTCAGTACCAGCCATTCCAGTGTCTCACAACAACTGCCCGTTTCCAGCAACAGCTAAAGCAGTTTGATCCAACATTTTTGGACACCTAGATGCTTGAAATAATCAAATTTGCAAAAACATACATTTTTGTTACTTTATGCAACAGATTTTTCATTCACACACTTTTCCAGACCATGCATCAACTGTGCTGTTTGTAAATGCAAATCTATTTTTGTCTTTATAAGTAGGATGCATTTTAACTTAAAGGCCAAAAAGGTGTTATGCAGCACCCAAACCTCTCAAACAAGCCATTACTGTTTCTGTTAAGTAGATCTAGTATGTCGCAGTTCCAATCTTAGTACAAGCAAGTATTATCCAAGAGCAAGTTGAACATAACACCTCTTTTATGACTATTTAAATGTTTAAATGCAGACCACTGAAACACATTAACCCCTGACACAGGGCTATAGAGCAGCTTTAACAGCAGCACTGCTGTCCCCAGCACACACCCACTGATGCAATCTCTGAACACAGCGTCTGCCTAACATCTTCAGCATGATTTTATTTCTATCCTCTCCTGCAACAAACACCTTTTCCCATTAGTCTTTCAACACTGACAGTTTTAAATATAGGTAGTATTCTTCAGCTACAATTTAAAATGCTAAACTTCAAGGAGAAAATAAACTTGTACCAGCAAGCTTTCAAACTGCCTCAGTGAGAAAAGTACATCAGAGAAAAATCAATGCATTCTTACTTTGCAGGCAGACCTCAGTAATCATGACCAGCTCAGAAGTTCCAGTTAAACTGTAACTTTACCCCAGCCTCTGCTTACATTACAAAACCACCAAGATATACAAGTTGTCACAGCTCAGACAGGAAGAGCTGGCCTTTATATATTCAGCTCAAGCATTACCATTCACACAGCAAATAAAAAATATCACCCACCCACCTCACCCCTCCCCAGGCCTGTGCAGGTACACACACAAAAAATTTCTAACAAATCATAGAAACATTTGTTTGGAAAAGACCAAAGATTATGGAGTCCAACCATTAACCCAGCACTGCAAAGACCACCACTGAACCATGTCCCTGAGTGCCACATCTATGTGTACTGTCACCACCTCCAGGGTGGTGACTCTGACACTTCTCTGGGTGACCTGTTCCAGGGCTTGACAAGCCTTTTGGTGAAGAAATTTTTCCTAATACCCAATCTAAAACTCCTCTGGTGCAATCTGAGGCTGTTTCTTCTTGTCCTATCACTTCTTATTTGGGAGAAGAGACCATCTCCCACCTTGCTACAGCCTCCTTCCAGGGAGTTGTAGAAAGAGATAAGGTCTCCCCTGAGGCTGCTTTTCTCCAGGCTAAACACCCCCAGCTACCTCAGCTGCTCCTCAGACTTGGGCTCCAGACCCTTCCCCAGCTCTGCTGCCCTTCTCTGGAGTCTCTTCAGCCCCTCAAGGTCTTTCTTGTAGTGAGGGGCCCAGAACTCGGCACAGGACTTAAGGTGTGGCCTCACCAGTGCCAAGTACAGAGGGACACTCCCTGTCCCTGGTGGCCACATTACTGTTGATACAGGCCAGGTGCCACTGGCATTCTTGGCCACCTGGACACGCTTAGATTTTTTTTCCCTAATGGAGCACTAATATAGCATTACTAAATCTTCTGTGAATTAATTAATATAATTGCATCACAAAACAGAATCTTGGTCTAGGACAAAGATTTTGTGCACGCACTGCTGTTTTTCAAGGCTGTGGCAGCCGCTTGATGCCTCAACCGTTAACACCTTCTAGCACACTTCTGGTAAAATACTACACATTTTATTTGTGTAGCCAATAATTCTTAATATGAAAAAAAATTTTATTGCAAACTTCTAGAATTACACAATGATCCCAACTAAAGCAGGACTCTGGCACATAATGTGCTCAGAATTTTTTACAAAATAATTTCAATCCAAGAAAAAATGCCTACATAAAATCAGTACAAGTATCATAAAGTATAAAAGCTACAAGACAAGAAAATTATAGTTTTCAATCCAAAATATGCTTCAAGAACTGTATCCTGTTCTCACACATTTCATGATGGAACTTTTGTTCGAGAAATTATTTCATTCACAAAACTGTTGTTCTTTGCCAGCACATCATTTCTCAGCTGTTTCAACTTGATTTTGATGTCTTCTTCTGACATATCTGTCAGGGGCAATGCTTTCACTTGACAAAGAAAATCCTGAATTATCTTTTCACCTTCCTGAAATGGAGAGAAGATAAAGAAAAGAAAACAGAAAGGATGTTTAGATTGCAAGCGGAATTTTCCAAAGATACAAAGTATTGCTCATCAGCAGAAACTCAGTGCAGGCAAAAATCATGGTTATTTTTGTCCTTGCTATCAAGTTCTGAACACCAGAACAAAGCACTTCTACTGGTACCAGGAGTTCTTTTTCAATACATGAGCAAAATGCATCAGGCGATCAGCATAAATACAATATTTAACAGTGGGATCTCCTGTAAGTGTTCCACATTTAATTCCAGTGTACAGTCACTTGAGGTGAGGACTGCCAGCAATAATAGCACCAGAATGGTCATATTACCCAAACTAGCTACTTCTAGAAGGAACTGTTAATCAAAAGCAATGTTTCAATATGCAAAAGGAAAAGAAGAAATTGTAACCAAGCAACTGGAGAGTGGCCGTCACCAAGGAGAACAGATGATAATTAAGCTTTATGCATATGCTTTTACACAAACAGGCGAAGTGGAACTTCTAAACAATCTGACTTGAATAGCAAGAACAAACATTGCAATGAACAGTATTCAGAATCCCTGTATTGGAAAAAATTGGTCCAGAATGCAGAAGTTTGTCTAGTCCTCTGCATTTTAGAATTCTACAAAAAAGTTCACTTAGTTTCCCTCTTACCATTTAAGACTGACGCAATAATTTTCAGTGCAGAAGTTCCAAAAAGTAATTGCACCCTTTTCCCTCTACGCATGATGTTAGCCGAGGCAGACAAGTTCTCTGGGTGAGATACCTAAAGCTCTGCCATTCTATTGCCTTGAGTGTTTACAGAATATTATGTATTAATGAAATATCCAAGAATAAAACATGATTTGTATTTGTCACAAGTGCTTGCCATGTCAATTTAATTTACACCAACTTAGGACCATGCAGTAAGGTTCAACTAATCTGAAAATTCCTTCACCATGATACCTGACAGGGAAAAGGTAATAGTGGGGTACCTGAGATAGCTGGAGCAAAAACCTCCTGGCAATAAAAAGTAGAACAAACCAGAGACTGTTCACCTGCAACATCAGATCCACTTACTGAGCCAATAACAACAAATGCATTTGACCTCTGAAACTGAAAATAAAGTAAACAGGTAAGAGCCTCTTTCTAGAGCAAAGGCTTTTTAATTGTAGGGAGTGTTTGGATTCAGCTTTATCTGTTCTCTTATGTGAACAGATCTCAACACGTTGTGCTCTAATGCTCTCATCAGCATTTATAAACCCTCAGATAAGGGGGAGAAAAACCAGGTGTGACCCAATGGCAGAGCCAAGAATATTCTACACAATGGCAACAAAAGCTGTATCTTCAGTCCCAAGAAACTTTGCACACAAACTAAATAGTCAACAAAAGTGATGAACACAAAGCTCTGGCTTGGTTCACCGCATAAATAAAACTCCACAGGCAGAAAGGTAGGCAGACATGGTCCCTTGTATAATTCAAGCTGTACTGCTGGGCATTATTCTTCGAGAAAAAAAAGTTTCAATTTCATGACTATGTTTTTAGATAAAATTCTTGCTTATATTAACTTGAAATGAATCTAAATCAAAACTCACTACCCCTGGACATCTCTTCAACTCCTAATATACAGCATAGCCAAGACATTCTGCTATGGAAAAATGTATTATGGGTAATTATCCTCAAGCTTTGGGGGAATCTGAATCCTTAAACCATTTTGCTTGAGCTATTCCAGCAAAACAAATTCTAAAAAATATTTCTGATAGCAAACCTCTCTTTCTCTGTATAATTTTTTGGCTGGTGGTTCTCCTTCAGATTCTTTGGACTTGCCAATGTTTTGAAACTCCTCCAGCTCCAATGCTTTCTCTCTTGCACTTTCTATCACATGTTTTGGGAAAGCTGCCAGCTCTGCTACATGTATTCCAAAACTCTGGTCACAAACACCTGGAGGCACAGAAAAAACCCAACTGTTAAAAATTCTCAAAAGATAGTATGGTTACACAGAGATTATATGAACACACTTGTAATAGTTCTCTGTTCTCAAGAATTAAGTGTGTGACATCATTTGGCTCTCCCCAACACTTTCTGATTTACCTTTTCTACCAAACACGATAACACAGACTAAAGAATATGCTCTTATTTAATAAAGCTCTATTAGAACAGTAATTGCAGAGCTCCAAAGTACTTCAGGAAGAAATGGAAAACTCTTCAGGCAGAGAGAATTTCCCTCTCGTACTTGAATGAAATTGAACAATGATTTTCACTAAAGTATTTTGGCACAGTCTGTAGAATAAAATAATTTGCATGTTTCTTCATATATCTCTCACATTTACTCTATATAAATACATATATGTGTGCATATAGATAAATATTAAAAATGTTGCATTCTAAATCCTCCCTCTCCTCCTTTGCATCTGTACCACATAACTCCTCAGTGTCCAGGACTCACACATGGACAGAGCTCCTGCCATACACACTATGGACAGAGAAGAATGTATCTATTATAAACTCTAAGCCTAGAGTATGACAAGTTTTTGGGGAGATTTTTTTTCCATTAAGATTTTTCTCTCAGGGCAAAATGTAGTTTAGACCCAATCTTACCTTCCTTGACACGATAAAGCATCGTAAGTGTGTCATCGCTGGTTAGAGCAGTGACATGGAGGTTATTTACTGTTGGCACCTGGTCAGCAAGAGCTGTCAGTTCATGAAAGTGTGTAGCAAACATAGCAAAACCACAGATTTTGCTGGCAATGTATTCTGAGATAGCCCATGCTAAGCCAAAGCCATCGTAGGTAGAAGTTCCTCTTCCCAGCTCATCAATGATTATCAGGGAGTTCTCAGTTGCTGTCCTAAAAACACAACAGCATTCTATAACATTTGATAGCAGCATGAACTCTGAATATTGGAGTATCACAAGTTATGCTGTGGATGCATAGCACAGAAGAGGCGAAAGACCTTTCTTATCTACATAACATAACAAATGAACTGCAAACACAGCATCACACAGATCATTCCAAATTAGGTTCTTTGTCCCATTTAGACTTTGGCCTCTTGGTAACAGCTCTGTATTGACCACTGGAATAAACAGAAGGCTACTTCAAGAACTTATGAACCAGCTAAAAAGAACTTGAGATCTTCCACTAAGATTCCACACAAAAGAAAAATCTTAAATGCATCTTTCTTAGAATGCCTCCTTTCCCATCAACCTCAACCAACACAATCAAATAAAAGCACAAGACTTGCCTGAGGATTGAAGCAGTTTCCAGCATTTCAGCCATGAAAGTAGACACTCCTTTCAGCTGACTGTCTCCTGCTCCCACTCGAGCCAGGATACAATCCACAATGGTTATTTCTGCAGAGTCACATGGCACAAAACACCCAATTTGGGCCATAAGAACTATCACCCCTGTCTGTCGGATGTATGTTGATTTTCCCCCCATGTTAGGGCCTAAAGAAGAAATTTTCCAAAAAATTAATTTAAAAAGCATCATCTTTTTACAATTCAACAGTTCTTTTAAAGGAGAACAGGCTCTAGTTTAAACAAAGAATGTTTGAACTTATTACTCTCTTGCCAGAAAAGAGCAGCAAACTTGTCTAACAGGTGCAACAAGAGGCTTCAGGGCTAACAAGGCTTGCTTGTTTGTCTTACTGAATGCTGCTTTTTCAAAAGAAAGGTCAGAGACCATTAGAGGCCTTCATAAGTTTTGAGACTTTTTAAAAGTATAAGCAGTCATCTAAAACATGTGTTCAAACCTAAAACTAATAAACTTTAAATTAAAAATAATCATTATTTCTGCTTAAGAACTACAGTAATTTGTTTTTACCTCAAACAACTATTAAAATTTCTCTGTAAAAATGAAACAGCTTAGTTACAGACTGGGTACAAGCTAATAGGTGATTTAAAATCAGCAAACCCAAATATTAATTAGTTAATTGTAACAGAAGTTCAAATGAAATAAAAAGTATCATCCAGAAAACTGATCATTAAAACTAATTTTATGCTTTTGTTAACCAGAATAAGAAGCATGTTACTATGCATTTACCCAGATTTTCTGTTTTCCTTTTTGATTATGCTAGAAGTGCTCATTAATCATTCTCTAATTTCAGATCTTTGTTACTCAGAACGTATGTCAAGGACATCTGGATGGAAATTAAGATTCAATTAGATCTATAAACACTAAAAATGTTTTTCTGTGTAGTAAAATGAACTTAATTACAACAAAAAAGGGTAAAAAAGGGTAAAAAATGGTACAGTCGTTGAAACATGTTTTGCATTTAAAATAAACTGTAATACTTCACAACGAAAACACTAACAAAGAGGTTGTTTAAAATATTGTCTACAAAAAGTGCCTGTGTGGCTACAGTAGAATTGATGCCTAGTGGAACTTTCCAAAACACTTTATCAGGATCAGGCTTTCCAGCTCCTGAGGTTTCCTGGTTTGTGGACTTACACTCACTAAGGCAAAAAAGGACATACATTAAGGACTAATTTCTTATTTTCTACTGTCCTCGCAGCCTCTCTTTTCTTCAAAAATGACTCTTTGTAAATTAGCTATCATCTTCTCCAAAGCGTGCACTACAACTAAACTCACAATAACCAATTCCATTACTATTAGTTTGGATGATGAGAAATATGCTAGTAGGTACAGAAACGTAGAATATCCACAGTCAAATGTAACATTTCCTATGAACACTGTGGACAGTTTTTAAATAAAACCAATAATAGCAATAAATATTAGCTGACAAATACCCTCCCTTCTTTTCCAGAGCTACGTCTCATTTCCCATGTAGAAAGATGAGTAATTCACTATCTGCTTGCCCTCGATGATAAAAGTTGTTTTGACAGAATTTTATTAGGTTGCTGATTTGTTTTGCCTGCTGTTGGATTGTTTAAAAAAAATACATCATTATTGGAAATACTCAAGACATATATGAAGTAAATAACAAACAAAAAAGAGAACAGAAATATTTACCAGTGATAATGTGAAACATCTGCTTGCCCTTCTCAAACGTAATGTCGTTGGGGATGAAGGCCACCTCATCCTGCACCTCGATGCAGGGATGCCTGGCACCCTTCAGCACAATCCTGCCTTGTCCCTTTTCCAGAATGACTGGACGGATGTAGGGCACTGGGGCTCTGTTTGACACGTGAGCAAAGCTGACAATGGCATCCAGCTGAGCTATCACATCATTCATCGTCTGTATGGGCTCTGCATAACCTGGTTTGAATTGAGGAGATACAAATTCAATACCGTTAGCTATTCCTATGCTCCAGCTGAGAAGGTACCTTAAAGCCTATACTGAGTCCATCAAGTTAATTCATCTGCAGTAACAATTTTGTTCAAGATGGAAGTCACCACCTGTGAGAGTCCAGGATGTAATCCTAAAGCTTCCATGCCCTGAATACCAAGGGGACTTCTTCAGACTAAGAAAAGGAAGAGGTGAGGCTATGTTGATTATTTTCCCTCATCTGGAAATTCAGTATGTTTCCTTCCTGAATAATACATTGCATTTCCTTCCTGAAAAATACACTGCATTCTGATGCTCATGCAAGGAAAGACACCAGAGACACAGCACAGACAGTTCAGACCCAGCAGACACCTATATTTATGTGAATGATGGGAGGGAGAGTCTGTCAGATACAGTGCTTGTGAGTCCAGCCTAGATGGCCCAGCATCCCCGGTACCACCTTGTAAGTTTTGGTGTTTAGTTTTCTTCAGTGAAAGGGATGAGGGACTGAAGGCTACAGCCTAAATTCTTCAGTGACTCTTCAGCTTTTGGTGAAGAATAGTAAAGAATGCCCTGTAAGTAGGCAATCTTGCAGCAAAATATATGGAAATAGTTTAGGAAACTAGTAATTTTTATTGCCATATAAGCAATGACTAACTTGATCCTATATTGCCCAATGTTCTTCACAGACATCAGGTCCCACTCCTTCAGTTCTGTTGTCGTTTACCTCTTCTACTGTTTGGGTGAAGACACCGAGAGTCAGGGAGATAGGTAGAGGACAGATGTGGCCTTTAGGGCCTTATTTTTGTTCCTATTATGGGATTAGCATTTGCACACACCTCATCACTGCACATTTGCAGAAATGCCAGGAAAGGGTCTGGCCACAGAAGACAATTTATATTTCAAACTTTCAACAGCCATCTGAAAACCTCACCTCATTTTTCACATTAATTCTCTGGGCAATGTTACAGTTTGTCTCTGCAGAAGACCCTCAAAGTAACTGCAAGTCCTCCCAGCACTCCACAATGTGAAACACATCAACAGTGGCATATTCACCTGAAGCAATGTTAATGATTTCCTTAACAATTGCATCCTGAGCCTCTTCATACTCTTCCCTGTTCCTCATATATTCATCATTGATGGCGCTCAGTTTGCTGTGAACAAAACAAGAGTATTTAGAAGCTGTGATGTTCAGCCTTCACCTGCAATGCCAAACTTTTGGCCTCCTCATCTGTAAATCGATACCTATGTCCCACCTGTTTTAACAGCAAGGTTCAGCACAAGGACTACAAAGCAACTAACTAATTCATCCACACCAAGATAGATTAAGTCCAAGTTTAAGATCATCCATAAGGGCAAAACCAGCAATTCTGGTATCAATACATGATTCTTAAAAACATCTTACAGTAGTTGTTTGTTATAGAGATGCTATGTGATAAGGACTAACCTTAAAACTGAATTTATGGCTATTCTGCTACATTTTGCTGCTAATAACTTTGTAATTAGCCCAGAGTTCTACAACAGGATTAACACATCTGAAGGCACTGACTTTGTTCATTTAGTAAAAGCCTCTGTGAACTACTGTCATTAAGAACAGGTTCTGGTCTTCAAACTAAAGTAAGCCAAAACCAAGAGAAGAATTTAAACAAGTATTTATTCTTCTCAAGTTCATCTCTTAAACAAAGAAGACAGTCTGCAAGACTGAATAAGAAACACCCAAGTAGTGTGCCCACACTATAGGCAGAAGTCAGTCTTATGCTTCTAGTACCACCTACAGAAGCAACTATAACTTAATTAAGCACAAAGAAATCTGTTTTATTAGTGATGCATGCGCTGCTTCCCTAAGGGAAAGTAACAGATGACACACTACAGGTTCTAAGTACATCTCAGT
The DNA here is from genome assembly GCA_013397935.1 of Dasyornis broadbenti. Lineage (NCBI taxonomy): Eukaryota > Metazoa > Chordata > Aves > Passeriformes > Dasyornithidae > Dasyornis > Dasyornis broadbenti. The sequence continues at coordinate 38,681 of VZRN01005385.1, forward strand.
TACAGAAAAGCCTAACTCCATCACACATTTAGATTCACAATATATTTATAACCAAATAAAGCTGTTTTAAATTTCAGGAATGTTTTTTAAAAATATCCTCCGAGTAGATGTTAAAACAAAATGCAATTAAGGTTTACACTTTGTTCATTTAAGTAAATTGGTGTGAAATACATCAACATATTGGTTGGTGTGAACCAATATGTTTGCCCTCCTTTTGAAAGGTAAGGATTTATAACTATGGAAGTGAATGTTTAACAGAAACCAGTCACTATTGGTAATAGTCCTGGCTTTAAACAACCTTGCCCTGTAGGCAGCGCTCCTCACACTTGTGCATCCATCAAGATCTCAGTAAAGTCACCCTTCTGCTGAACTCATACACAGAGCAGGAGCAGCAGGGCTTGTCTGAAACAGGCTGCACCATATATTAATCTCTGCTGGTTTTACCCTTCCATGGAACACATGCAGGAGGCTCAAAAGCTAGTTTTCTCCTGGATCTGCCACTGACAGACAAGGAAGAACTTGTCAGGAGGCTGAAGACCAGTTTGAGGCTGATTATTAGCAGCATTTCCTAGGGTTGATACTGTGGCTGATCCTATTTACAACCTTGAATGTACAAGCTTGACTAACAACCTGAACAATGGGACTGAATGCACTCTCAAATGCACTCTCAGCAAGGTTGTGAACAATACCACAGGAAGAAGAGCTGGAGTATGTGGAGGACAGGGCTGCCATTCATTGGGATAACTACAGACTATGGGGGAAATAGGCGAGCAAGGATTTCAGCACATATAAATCCGAAGTCCTGCACCTGGGACGAAGTAACTCCATGCAACAATACAAACTGTATTCCACATGGCTATAAAACAACTACCAAAAAATCATAAAATCCTTGAGGGATCCAGTAGACATGAAGCTGAACACAAGCCAGTAGTGTGCTCCTGAGGCAGAGAACACCAAGCCCATGCTAGCTGCACTAGCTAGAGTGGACCCAGCATGTTGAAGGAAGTCATTCTTTCCCTCTATTCAGCACTCCTGAGATGACATCTCTGGTTTTGGGTTTTTTCTTCCCAACATTGAACCTGGAGCAGATTGTCACCACAAAAGTACAGAGCTGGAGCACATGGCACATAAGGACAAGCTGAGAGAAACTGAAGTCAGCCTGGAGAGTAGAGGAAACAGACTCTTCTTGGAGGTGCAGAGCAAAAGAACGGGATACTGAGATCCCAAGTTTTTGCAAGGAAAAATCTCATTATATCTCATTAGGAAAGTTTTCATAAATAGTAATTCAGCACTGGAACTTGTGCCCCATGAGGCTGTGAAGGATACTTAGAGGATGGAAACCCAGGCAAGGCCTTGGGCTACCTCATGAAAGCTTGAGATATGATCCAGTTTCCAAGGTGCATCTGCTTTGAGTGAGGGATACAAAGTAGCCTTCAGCCTAAGTTACTGCCCAGTTCTGCACATGTAACTTTCTACTTCTACTTTTGTTCTGTGTAAAAACACTGAAGGACAGGGAGACATCTGATGACTTATGCAGCCTTTGCTCCTGCTAAAATGGCTCTAGAAGAGCTGAAATTCAATGAAAAAGTATCGACTTTTAAGCTGATCTGTGACAGAACCCCTGTCCAGACAAGGACACAACTGAAACAGCCTCAATGCAATTAGCCTGAAAACTTATATTTTTTAACAGCTCAATCAAAAGAGCCACAGAATTGAAGTTCAATATACAGGACTAACAGAAATTAGAGAGTGATCTGGAACAAAGGGGGGAAAAAGCCACAAAATTGATGCATGCCACATTTAGTGATAAACATAAATAGCTCTTTCCCTGCTGCAGCTTGTGTCTGTATAAACACTCACAGTAAAAGCAATTATGATACTTGCTGCAGCTAAAACAGAGAAATTAGCCCAAGTCAAAAGACCAAAAATAGATAACAGTTGGCAATGTAAACGGAGAATACAGCTTTTAACATAAACTCTGTGACTGTTCTTCCCTCATATCAGTCTTGCTCGGTATTTCAATCTGTGAGCCAATTAAAAAGGTGAAAATTTGCCATTCAAGATGTAGAGAATCCAGTTTAACAGCATAATTATAAAGGAACTATTCTATTACTTTCAGAACAGGCTTGAAAAGCTACCAATATCATCTCATACCTGTTAGTGAATTTCACGCCATTCTTCTGTGTATCAATGATTCCATATTTTGAATTATTACGGAGAGCTTTTTCCTCCTTACAAGTTATTCGAAAGTGATGTCCAAACTGTGAATTTGTCTCCAGTTTGATACTTTTGCCACTTTCCAAACCTTTCAGATGAAAAGAAAGAAAAAGAAAGCAGCTGTATCATCACCATTCCTGCAGCCTGTGCTCACTAACCCCCAGCTCCCATCATGCAGCCTCTCTTAGATAACCTAATTCAGTAGACTTGCTTCGATTCTGTACAGGTATGAGAAATACCCAGACCCAACACAAGTGTATGGATTCATTCTCTGCTCTTACTTTAAAATGCTCTCTAACTGCATATTCAAATTAGGCTCTCAATTATTATATTGCTATGAATTCTCCAGAAAGGTGAAAAATGCTCACAGCACACAGCAAGGACACTCTGTATTGCTTCTGTTAAGCACAGCAGATGTACTCTTGTGTTCCTTCTACTAACACATAGTTCTGTTACCAGATTTCTCATTCCATCCCCACACAATCTTGGCTTTCCTTTTTTTCATCCAGGTAGTATGTTTACACTAAAAAAAATGCAAGCTTTTAAAGGCGTGACACAGAATAACTACAGTGCTCCCCGTTTTCCTTGCTATATTTGCATTAAAAGTTGGTGGCATTTTTTAAAAGTTGCTCTTTGAATGCCTGATTCATCAGCTGCACATGGAATTTTTTGCATAGGACAATGAATTCTTTAAATGTCTAATTTGCTTACACATTACACTTCACAAGGAATGTCAAAAGAAAACCGAATGGACACTGAGGATGATGCACAGAAGGCGAAAAAGTCTCAGTGCAGATCTTCAAAGAATGTAAAACAGAACTAGACTTAGCCAAGAGTTTGATGAGTTACAGTTCTACAAAACAAATTCTGCAACGTATATTATAATTTCTGAAATATTTTGGAATGCTGTTTGAAAAAAAAAAAAGGGCCAAGTTATAAACCAAAAATCACTGTTTCAACAGCTTGTACTGTAACAACCAAAGTCACTCAACTCAATAATATAATAACGCAAACATCCTTTAACCCTTTAACTTTTTTATACCAGTTTTCATCACCTGATTGCAAAACATTTTACAAAAGAGATAAGAATCAAAGGCAGTTCTAAACCATACCTAGTTCCTTGGCTGCAGTCTGCAGTAAGGACTGCATTTTTTCTTCCAGTTCGTTCATCTTCTCTCTTAATTCTGTTAAATTAGGATCAAAAGAAGCCTTTACAAGAAATTCATGATTCTCCACCTAGGAAAAAATACCAAGAAAAAATTCTTATGAACATAGGCAATAAAAAAATAGAATCATCTCCCTGATCATACACAGTGAAATCAATTTACTTAATAATTTACTCAATTCTTTTATATATATAATGTCACACAATGGTTTTAGTGATAGTTAGTGTATTTGTTTTACAGTTGAACCAGACATCTCAAATACTTGTTTTCTCAAATAATATACTTTATGCAAGCAAAATGCACCAATTTAACAGACTCCTTTCTGTTGAAATGGAGTTGTCTGCACATTTATTTACAAACAAATAAATGAGCAGTAGGCATGGCAAAAAGAGAAGTCAGAGGAAATGAAATCATTATGCACATAATCTGTCTGCTACCCTAGACTTAGGCAGCTAATCAAGACAGACTGTAAAAGGATAAGGTGTTTCAAAACAAGAAGCCTTTTGAAATGGAAGTTTCTGAAACAGTAATTTCTGCCCCAGCAAAGACTCTAGAGGTAAAGGAAGGAACCTACATATTATCACCAAAAATCCTACCAATTTCAACCCAGCTCTTGAGTTGAAAAGCAGACACAGTTCCTTTAAAGCTTAACATTTTCAGAGGCAAGGATGAAGTATGTTGTATTTCATCTTTTTTTTCCCTCTCTTCCCCATGCTTCCACTGCCATGTGGCTCTGTATCAAAAGCACCAACAAACCTTGAAGTTGCCCTGACTTGAGGAGGAGGTTGGAGTAAATGGTTTTTCAAAGGCCCCTTACGATTCTGTGATATATAGGAATGGAAGTGACAGTTTCTCAACTTTTATTACAGCTAGGTAAATGAATAACCACATCCCACGCTTTCTGAACTTAGATGTTTCTTTTTATATTAGAATGGATTATTGACATAATTTAGTTGCTATGACAACCTATCCTTCAATTGCACTCAGAATAGAACTGCATAGTTTATTTGAACTCCCTCAAAATCAAAGAGGAATTTCAAGTCAAAGTTCAAATTCTAATATTCACATGGACAAGGCTTAATATTCTAGTAAAACCAGTGCTGGCTTATCTATAGAGATTTTCCAGTACCTTGAAGGAGGGGAAAAACCAAATCCAACATGCCAGATTCAATGGGACTTGATTAAAAACAACTGACTTGTTATTCCGTTTAGAAGGACAACAAAACATTTTTAAAGTAGAGCCTGAAAAGAAATTTGAAGAGCTGGACTATGTAGGGTGAAGGCTTAAACAGCTGTTAGCTTTAAAGAAAACAGAGTCCCAGGGCACATAAACTGCATCAACAGATGGTCTGTAACTGATATAAAGCTATAAATTTTTTCATTACCATACATCACAAATTACAGCAACATGTCAATCAAACAGTCTTTCCATAAACAGTAAAACACAGTTGATGGATGCATAACAAAACACAAAGAGAGAAGATGCAGCCTCTGGAGAAAAGTATGCATGCTCAAAATTTTGAAGCCACTGTAGTTTTCACAAGTTCAGCAAACTGCCCTTTCTACCATGTCTGACACATGTTTAAATAGTTCTCACATTTCTACACTCAGCTGAGACCTACATTTAAGACAATCCTAATCCTTGGTTAATAAAAAGAAAATAAAAATCCTGAAAGGCTCCCCAGGTAATAAACATACCATGGCTACATTTTAGATTTTAGACATAAAGACATAACTTTAAAAATACAAAGAAGCAGAAAAATGAAAAAATTACTACTCAACTTTTAATACTGATGAGATTGTTAAAAAATAGTTTCAAGACCACAGCATCCACGCACTCAAAGCATTTTTTCACTGGCTAGATAACTTCAGATAGTGGGTGAATACTCTCTTGAGTATCCTGAATATTCAACTGCTATACCAGCAACAGTCTTCATATATTCCACAGCTAAATTATCGCAAGCTCCTTAATACAGATGATCAATTAAATTCAGTGAATCCAGAGCAGATTGCAAAGTTCAATAAGAAACTTTAATTGCTAAGTAAACCCCTCCCACACACCAGCCCATACCTTATCCATGTCCAATGTTGTTTCTATCATCTCCAGAAACTTTGAGAAGTCAGAGCAGATATCAGTAAGAGGTGTTATAAATACAGCCAACAACAACATCTGGTGAGCTCCTGTTGCAAATAAACAAGAAAAATTATCATTCACAAATGCCCACAAATTTACCAGAATTCACTTATTCAAGATAAACAACACAACTGCATAGCTGGCTAATTTTTATAAAGATGGGCTATGATTATTTCACTGAAACATGTGTGCCTGTTTCTAAAATTGGCATTATCCTGTTTACATTCTAATTAAGCTTGTACCCATTCTGTCATCTTTGTTCATAACTGGGGGTATTAATTCCCTTCTACTATGAGTAAGGCTACAAACAACAGTATGAAAGCAAACCTGCTGTCTCAATATTACAGATTCTTGTGCAAAGGTTGACATGCCTTTAGCAAAAGTATAGGTCTTATCACCCACACTCAACAGTTTTTAGGTTTTCTTAATACAAAATTACCAAAAATTTGGAACATTTGGTAATTACAATATGGATGCAGAAACTGAAGTGTATGTTATCTGGTTTTGTTTTCCACAGAAAGAGACCATCTATTATAACCAGATCATTATAGTCACTTCTTTCCCCTAGATAGGAAGTCATCAAAATTAATAGAGATACTCTGTAGCACACAGTTAAACTGCATAGACCACATATTGGCTGGAAGTCCCAGGAACACCAGAAGCAGTGAACACCAAAAGCAGTTCACAGTTAACACACACAGATATTGCCAAATTCGTGAAAGAAGTATTTTCTTTAGGCCTACAAATAAGCACCTATATCCAGCAGCCAGCTGTGAAAACGTTGTCAGTAAATGCATGTTTACATCTTTGCAGCCACTTCAAGCTATGATTTAATCACAGAAAGATAAGCATTATTGATTTACAAAAAATGCCTCAAAATGAATCCAATACTATGATCTTTTAGTGACTGGATTACGTACAGAATTACACTGCTTGCCTCCAATGTTTAGCAAGGCTTTGCACATTAACAGAGAAATACAGAATTGGACTCTGGCTATTCCAGAGCCTCTCTATATCTTACTAGACTGGGGAAAAACACCTAACCTTTCCTAAGAAAAACGGCTATTCAAATTTATAGAAGTCACACAGTGAGGACAATTACCCAAGTGAATCTCTCCTCTCTCAACATGGTAGTTCAAGTAGAAAGAAAAAGTTTGTTTTGATTAGTTTTCCTCCCATGCCTTTTTGCTTCCCCACTCCCTCAAACTTTTAAAGTTAAAGCTGTAAACTGACTAGTATCTATTAATAGAGAAAAAAGTTACACATTGGTGAGAGATTACTGAACTTGTAAAAAATGGCATTTTCTGCTGACTAAAAATCTTCAAAATTAAGAGATATGAAATAAAGCACAGCTTGTTTTCTAATCCAAATTTCTTGCTTGCTCTCATAATAGGTTTGTTTTTTCCCTCCTGTGAGAAGACATACCTAAATCAACCTAGAAAATAAACTGAGTCAATGAAAAAGGAAGAGACTGAAGTGCACAAAAAGTTTTATGTCCATTCTTCAGAGTGGACCTAGCACTTTCCAGTGTTCCAGCTGACAGAATACATGGCACACACAATGAAATGATCTTCAGTATTCTTGCATCAGTGAAAAATTATTGTGCTTGAACTTAAAGTAGTAATTACAATTTCTTTTCTTGAAAGGAGTAAGTATGGCAGCTTCATGATGCCATTTCATTATTTAAGCTTGAAGAATACATCTCAGATACCACAGGAAGATGTCACATTCAAAAGTTAGACTATATTGATTTATTAAGTAAATAAAACACCAATGTATTTACATACACTTATATGGGTCAAACTGAAACACTGCAAAATTTGTTAGCATTTCAAATCCAACTTTAAATTTAGTATCCAGCACTTGAAGAAAGTAAAATAGTGGAGTCAGAGAAAAATGAGGATTTACAAAAGTTACATGCATATGCTCTTCTTAAAACACTTGGCATTAGGAGAATGTGAGCAAGAAACACCACTGACAATTTCTAAATAAAACCCCAACATGTCTTGCACCTGTATTCATAAACTCATTTAAAAGATGCATAGTAAAAAAAAAATCTGCTTTTGCACCTACTCGGCATTATTACCATATAAACTAACCATTGAGAGAAAGACTAATAGACCTATGTACCACCTATGTACAGAGATGCATATTGATCACAAAGCCTATCTGTTCTCCCAGGTACAGTTTTTAATTTAAACCATAATTTACTTACTGAAGCACAGACAAGTGTTTATTACATGCATTAAAGACTTGACTATTAATATGGTTCAAAAATGTTGTATGGAAATAAAAATAAAACACTGATCTTCAGACTTGAAACACACAGCTTGGCACAACTGACGCAACTCTATCCAGGGAGAACAGACAAATATGGATAACTAAATGCACCAGTCATGTTGACAGGGCAATGGAAAGTGGGATAAAAGGAAAATGTCTTGGTTTGAAAGACAAGTGTCTGCCAAGGAAGGTGGGAACCGCCCTTGGAATGGAGAATATGACCTCCTCCCATCTGAATTATTATAACTTTGAAATTAAGGGGCTTTCAGGCAAAGGTATGGGAAAAGGAATAACAGTTCTTTACTAGTATTTATAACAAAGCAAACAAACAACGGCAGCAACAACAAACAAACCAGAAACCCAGTGGCAGCCTTCCATGGACTGTCAAACACCTTTCCCCTTCAGTGCAGTTACAGTCACAGCCGGCAGGGGGTGCTGCTGGCTCCTGGCCAGGCAGGGCAGGTGCAATGATTCCCCCTGGCTGCAGGGGACACTGTAGCATGAGCTCAGCCACATTTCTCCTGCATGCAGTAATGGTGGGTGGGCTGGATGGCGGAATGGGCTGCAGCAGGAACCTCGGAGCAGCGGCTGGGCCAGCAGGGGCTGGCTCACCCCCAGAGCAGCAAACAAAAGGTAAAAGAATACTCCGCAGCCTTAGCGGGGGGGGACATGGGGTGCTGGGTTAGAGTGTAGTGGAAAAGGCCAAGGCAGCAGCAGCCAGGCCTCTCTGCAGCAGCTGCTGCATGCAGCTGGGGAGATGCACCCTCCAGGAGGGAAGAGAGTAGGGATCCTGGGTTTTTCCCCTGAGGCACCCGAGTAGATGGTGAGGGTTCTTTCCAGTCAGATCGGGTGTTAATGAGGTCTCAGTTCAACAGCTGCTCCTACAAGCAAAGGCTCACCTACAGTAAGAAGAAGCATTACAGACCTGGGCTCCGGTGGTGGCAGTGAATTCTCCCTGCTGTAAGCAAGAGCTCGACCGTCCTCCTCCAATGCTGAGAGCAAAAAAGAGCTAGGAGCTAAGCCCAGCCCGTCCCCCCAGCCTAAAATCTCGTGGTATCTCTGTCCTTCCCAAGAGAAAATCCCTCAGGTAAGAGAGTAGCAGCCAGCTGCACTCCTCCCCCTCCTCCATGGCTACATCTTTTGTCTCTAAGTTCCAGTTGTTATTCTCATAGCAACAAATGGGAAAAAAAACTCCAAAAGATAAAGAAAACAAAAGGAAAAATCCTAGCCTCCAACAGAAAAGAACAAGGGAAATTGGGATAAAATACAGTATGGCTTTCTGGAGGCAGATCATACCCATATAGTGCAACCTCTCTTTGAAATACTGAATGTCTAAGAGAAAGGGGACTCTGCAGAACAAACCTGGGCTGTTCTAAAGCATTCAGCGTGGTGTCACAGGAGATGCTAAGGTGCAGGATGTATGATTTATGCAATGACTAGAGTGCAGACAAAGAGGACATCACCCACTTGCAAAAGATGAACAAGCTGAAAGCACATCAGTTCCTCCAGGGTTCACAGAAACATTTAGCTTTTTAAGATGTGTGAATTCATACTAGTGTACAAAAAAGGCTGCTTATAAAAGTCACTAAAATATACAATATGGAAGATATCAGTAGAATATATCGGAGTAAGATACATTAGATCAACACTAACTGACCTTGAAAACTGGACTAATAGAAATGAAGTGAAATTTAACACTGAGTAAGATGACACATTGATAGATAAATGTGTTTCCACTATGAGTAAGGGAATAATCAGCTGGGTATGACAAAGGATGGGAAACAGCCAAGTTTGATCACAACACTGCTGTAACACACCAGTTCAACAGTCTGGGAAAGAACAGGACTGAAACAAGCAGTAAGAGGCACTCCCAAAAGCAGTAAGGGCTATTCAAGTCACTGTGTAAGTATGGTAAAAATACACCTGAAACCCAGCACACAATTCCTGTATCCTTTATACCTTAATCCTGCAGGACTTAAGGAGTGTTCAGGATGGGAAGGAGGATACTCCAGCAGCTTTTTGAAGACAGAAATCCTGTAATTACCCGAATTTCATTAGAGTAAGGAACTGCTCCTTTCTGCCAGCTAGAGCAAAATGATTTGGTGACTCAAGAGTCCTTTCCCATCTTATGCTGGGGGTTCTTATGTCTAAACCAGAAAAAAGTCATCTTCACTCATTACCCCCCTCCTCAGGTTTCATCATCCATAAAAGTGAGGATCTCAACAAAAGAATGGTTCATACTGAGGGAAAAGCACTGCTTTTCCTGTAGTAGTTGCAGGAACTGCCCATTGCCATTCATAAGGTAAGGGAATTCTGAAACTGGCACATACTCAGAATTGTCAGAAGTCTTTGGGTTTCCATCTCTTGATGAGTTAAAACATTCTGTACTGTTAGAAACAGAAAAATTACCAGATCCAGTCTGAATCACACACATACATTGAAAATTACCAGACCATTCATGTACTGTGAACAGGTGCTACAAGTTCAAAGCAAAATAAAAGTAACACATCACCTATTTAAACTATCTTTAATATAGTGCTGGTGATTGTCCTACAAAGTCCAACTGATTTATGTGTAGAACAGGAAGAACCTTTTGCAGTCTATTTACTTCTCCATATGGTGAGCTTAGCAGTTTGCCTTACGCAGCTTGCTCCTCAAAACTCTAAAAATGGAATTGTTTTCCCATCCCACTCTGAGGGTGGGACAGAGGGACTCTGTTGATCCAAATGGCAACTAATATAAAATGTAAAGACAGGAAGCCAGCATTCTGAACCAATACCATAATATAAGATGGGAATCCAAGAGCTACATATCCAGGGCTAAAACAAGCAGAGTCTCTTTGGAAAAGCCAAATGGACATGACTAAGGCAGCTAAAGAGCGGCACAGCTCTTTAAGAACAAAAACAAATGAAAGAGTTACATCTGCCAGTTCCTCCAGAGTTTCAGATCTTAACTGCTCTTGGAAATAACATAGCCAGCAAAAAAAACTTGGTTTATTTTAAGATTAATATTTTAGGAGATAAATTTCATTACTATAAGTCATAAAACTACAGTACAGAAAAGTATAAGACACTGGGTAGCTTAATTTTCTACTCAAATAGAGGAAAGAAATTTTTGTAACCATACCAGTTCAAATACCATTTCTAAAGCTTTGGTGCTTGCTTTATGCAAAGAGAAATTCAAACAAATTAATGGGGTTCTACAAAAATAAGCTTTTTGGTGGGTTAGAACTGATTTTGCTTAATTGGATCACCCCCTCGTTATACTGATCTTATTCTGCATTTTCTTGGTAAGAAAGACAGAAAAGTAAAAAAATAGCAGCTTTTGTATTTTCTAGACTTGCTTGTCACAGCACTGTGCTTCCTGCTAATGAAGATTGGAAGAAATCCTGCCATGTTACTTGTGTCAAATACAGGAGCATTACAATTTTACAAAAAAAAAAGCCTTTCAGATTATACCAATAATGCTTAAACCAGGGGGGAGGGGGGGAGAGGGCATTTGTGTTTAATTACAACCCAAAGTAGAAGACAACAATATTGTATGAATGGTATCTTCTTTGTAAGATCATAATACACACATAATTGGGTCAGGAATTCTTAGAGACAAAACCATGTCAAAGATTACCACAGCATCACTCAACACTTCAAGTATCTCAGCTACACACTAATTGGAACACATTTGCCTGCAAAGATTTGGCTATGTACATTTTTAAGTATCTGACAGGCATTTCAGAATTTCAGCTCATTTCAAATTCAAATGTGTTTAAGCTTTATTCCTGCAACAAAAGCACAAAGGTAAAAAGTAATCTTTGGAAATCTACGCTCTATTATTTTGCATCATCAGCATACTACAAAACATTGAAAATAGATGAGAGTAGCATTACCTTCATGTTTTTCTAGTGCTTGTACAACATTAGGCAGGTGATTGATAGCCTGGTACATTCGGTAACAGTCTTGTAAGTTTGCTGCTTGTCTCTGGAATTTCTTTGCCAGCCGGTTGAGGTCTGGAAAACGACGTAACAGATCTTCTTGAAGGCACTGGCGTAGTTCTGGATCCACAACAAAAGCCTCAACCAAATTCAACCTAAATAAGAGATTTGTAACAATGATTAGCATGGTATGATCTGTAATTCTTTTACATCACCAGTTAGAATGAAAACACTGATCTGACAGTTTCCATCTATACTTTCTGTATGGCAGTATCCACTGGCCAACTTCCCTGGTTAAAAAAAAAAAAACCAACAAAAAACCAAATGAAAATAGGACAATACATGAGCTGAGAAAGCAGTGATATTTAGCCTATGTCACGCCTCTGTAGTTTTGAACAGTTGGAGTTTCTAATGAACAGCATTGGAGTGCAATTGTTTTAAATGCAAATGCCTACATTTATCCTGTAGGTAAGCTGACTCTCAGAATTGACTTTGAGATGAATCCTTTCCCTTCATATTAAAAAAAAAAAGTCTTCCAGTAATCTGTGGAAGAAGAGGCATTAAACAGGACAAAAAATCCATTCTTGGCAGAGTTTAGCTCCCTGTGGTCAAGCCCAACATTGACACTGTACAGTTGTGCAACCCTGGACCACAGAATGGGAATCCTTGTGGCTGAAGGCACCTCTATGCATTGAATACTACAACCTTTCCTCAAGACAGGGTCACAGCTAAAGTCAGCTGACCAGGATGGTGTCCAGTCACATTCTGGGCATGCTCAAGGATGGCTCTAGTGTCAAGTCATGGAACAAAGCACTAGCAACTGACTTCCAGGGGCACTTTCAGCTCAGCAAGTTTTCAGTCCACACTGTACTTATCTAGGCCATACTTTATCAGATGTAACGGGAGACAGTGACAGCTCAAGTCACAATAAGCACAATAATTCCCTGCTCTTCCCTTATCCAACAGCCTGGTCTACTTGTTGTAGAAGGCTATTGGGTTAGCCAGGCATGATTTTCCATTTGTAAATCCATGCCAACTACTTCCAAACTACTGTTTGCCTCATGGCAGGCATTGGGGGACTGCATTCTTCTCAATGAGGGTACTGTAGGCCAGCCTTGTCACCACTGACTCCCAGCTTGCCTTCCCTTGCTGTTGCTCCCTGACATTTTGGTTTGGTATTTTGTTGAGGTTTTTTTTCTGTTTTGTGTTTTTTGAGGTTTTTTTTAAATTGTAGGTATGGGGGTTTTTAAATAGTGAAATAAATATTCTCTAAATGCTGAAAGCAAGCGTAAACCTCAATAACGTGACAGAATGCAAGTGAATTTTCATATGTTTCTTGGGGATTTTGCATCAGTTAATATTGTCATCTCTACATATTTTGCATTTGCAATTAAAAAACATAAGTCAGGTATTTTTAATTTTGGAATGCCAGGGAGGTCAGTATTCTTTGATCACACTTTCAGAATACCAAGGAAGAGCTCTGCCTCCTTCAGAGACCTCCACATACTACATACTATGCTGATTTCTGGTTAATAATATCTATCAGTATCTCTGCTACAGCAAGCAAGTTAATTTTATCTAGAAACACACGAGCAAAGAAAGGAAAGCTTTCACCACATTATTCCTGATGCTTTGCTTAATGGCAGAAAAATGCAATTTTCAATCATAGTAACATCTGCATTTGCAAACTGCATTGGAAATGACAATTTTTTTTGGTCATTCTGACAGCAGTAATCTCTACATTACACACTGCAGTGCACTGCAGAGTGCCAGACGCTGGCAACAGTACACAGGGGTTACCACAGTCCACTGCCTCAGGTAATTAGCAAAGACAGTCAAGAAACAAAGGTTTTGGCTAAAGCAACACTACCTCGACAGGTAGTGGTACATTTCTGCACACAAAAAATTCAAAAGGAATATCTTTCTGTTTCAGAAAGTGTTCTACCCCCACACTCCAGTGAATCTTCTGTATTATACCAAAAAAAATTTCAACGAAAAAGATGAGAGAAGTATCCTACCTCTACATTTATCCATTCAATTACAGCCTTAATACATAAATTTAGAGATTGACATTACTGACACATAAGGATGCTTTACTTCCAAAAGATACATTAAAATTTCAGCATGTACACAGAGTTTGTCAGAAGTAGACAGGAATATACTGAAGATATCTACTGTAAGAACACAGAACAAGACTTATATGAGAAACATCATAAAAGGCAAGCAATTTTCCATTCTGATCCCTGTCGGTGTTTCTGAGCACAATTTCTAGCTTTCACACTTCTATGAAATGGTTTAGAGGAATAACAAGAATTATGTGATCTTGCCACAGCAGATACATTGCCATGTTTATTACAAATCCCTTCAATTTACCAAGCAGACCTCACTTACAACTCACATCACAAACTGTTCTCTCAAGAGCACCAACAGCAACTGCTGACCAAACACAGCTTTTAAAGACTGGATTTTGTTTAAATACTATAAAAAAAACCCACAAACATAACCCCCAACAACAAACCAAACTAAAGACACCTGATACAACTGCTTAACAGCCTAAATATAAGCCCACTAACCAGATCTCTTCTTTCCCCAAGGGATTAGAGAAGGAACCAACTTGCCAACACAAACCTCCCCACAGGAACCAAGCAGCTTGGTCACTTTCAGTGCTGTAATCTGGAAACAATTCCTTTGGTAAAAACAAAACAGGATTCACTGTAAACTTCTCCATAAAGCATATCCATGTGTTCCTATTGTTACCCTCCTTGGTCTTTAGCAGTTATAGTCATGGCAAACACACAAGAGACAGTACTATCATGATGTTATGTCCTCTCATTTCCCAGATACTCTGCAAGATTTGTAAACATATTTACTGTTTCTTAGTTATCAAAATAACACCACACCATTAACCCATAAAGAGGAACTAGTTGTAAATACCTTCCAGTTTTATTATCCGCAAAACTGCATGAATTTGTTTAAAACAACCTTTCTTCACTTAAAAAACGCACCAGGAAGAAAGCAAGACACATTTGAAATGTTTATCCATTATCAAAGTGCATTTTAATCTACAAAAATCCTATTCTTGCCTGCACTAGAAACCAGGTTGCTGGGTTTATCCAACCTGCTTAAACTACAGACTACTCCATGATTTCAACTTCAAAATTTCAAGTATGAAAACTGCTTTTTTTTTTCCTTATTTTGAAGACCAATTTCATGCATGCAAGAATGTGCAAAATTCAAGTTCACCATCTGTAATGGTTTGAAAACAAGCCAGTGGGAGATCACAAGTCAGGATTAAAATTTAATAGGAAAAATTAAAAATAAGTGAAATAATACAAAGAAAAGCACTGACAAAGTCAGATACAACCTGACACCCGGTTAGGGTGGTGGTAGCAGTCCAAATGAAGTAGTTCTGTTGAAGCGGTGATCCTGTAGAAGGTCTGGTCTCCAGCTGAAGGTCCAGTGGTAGCTCTTGTCCTCTAGGAATCCAGTAGATAGGGCTCCCTTAGGCAGTTCCAAGGCCAGGTTATATCCAGGTGGGAATGCTTGGCTCCTCCCTCCTGGGCAGAGCATCTCACAATAGGATGAGATAAGCCCATGAGTCATGCAGTGGTTTCTTGATGGCCCATTGTCTGTTATCAGGGGTAGGTCATTAGCAGGGGATAACAGCTAACAGCCCACAGCTGGTGGCAACAGAATACTTAAATACATCTATATTGTAACCTAGGACATTATCCACCCCTTATTCTATTATCATCTACATCATTGCCTAATTTTTACACACAGTTCTCATTTAAGATTAGGTCTCCTTGTGGTACACAACGGGTTTCTCCATCTGCCCGCATCACCCACCAGGTGTAACCAGGTCCCTGGGCAAAAACAACCCCACAGATGGGTTTGGCTTTGCCTGAGGTGCCTGCTTTTCCAGGCCCAAGATAGTGTTTTGGGCAGTAGCATGAGGCACAGGGTAGGTCTCTAACCATCCCGTGGTTGCTTGCACTATGGTCAGCACGTAGCGCTTTCCTTGGCGGGTTATATTTTGACCATCGTCCACTGTACCACAGAGGCTTCACCCACTTGGTCTGTTTGATTGCAGCGCAGGTCTCACAGCCGTGGATGACCTGTGAGATGCTGTCCATGGTCAAGTCCACCCCTTGGTCACGAGCCCATCTGTACATTGCATCTCTCCCTTGGTGACCAGAGGCATCATGGGCCCAACGAGCTAGAAATAATTCTCTGTTGTGTTGCCAGTCCAGATCCACCCATGATACTTTCATCTTGGCAGCTTGGTCCACCTGCTCGTTGTTACAACGCTCTTCATTAGCCCGACTCTTAGGTACATGTGCATCCATGTGTTGAACTTTCACAGTCAGCTTTTCTGCCCGGGTGGCGATGTCCTGCCAAACCTCAGCGGCCCAGATGGGTTTTCCTCTGCGCTGCCATTTGGTTTTTCTCCAGCGATCTAACCATCCCCACAGCGCGTTGGCTAACATCCAGGAGTCGGTGTAGAGATAGAGCCTTGGCTATTTCTCTCGTTTGGCAATATCCAAAGCAGCTGGACAGCTTTGAGCTCCGCAACCTGACTCGATCCACCTTGTCCCTTGGTAGCTTGTGCAACTCGTCGTGTGGGGCTCCACACTGCAGCTTTCCATTTCCGATCTGCGCCTACAATTCGGCAAGAACCATCGGTGAAGAGGGCGTAACATCTTTCACTCTCTAGCAACTCGTTATATGGGGGTGCTTCCTCTGCACGTGTTACTTGCTTCTCTGCTTCTTCTGAAGATAATTCAAAAGTCTCACCTTCAGGCCAGTTTGTTAGAATTTCCAGAATCCCAGGGCGATTTGGGTTTCCAATACGGGCACGCTGTGTGATGAGGGCAATCCATTTGCTCCACATGGCGTCAGTGGCATGGCGGGTAGAGGGAACCTTTCCCTTGAACATCCACCCCAGCACTGGTAGTCGGGGTGCCAGGAGAAGTTGTGCTTCTGTGCCGATTACGTCTGAGGCGGTCTGGACACCTTCACAGGCTGCCAGGATTTCCTTTTCGGTGGGACTGTAGTTGGCTTCGGACCCTCTGTAACTTCAGCTCCAGAATCCCCATGATCAACATTGAGTCTCACCAAGCACCTTCTGCCAAAGGTTCCAGGACAGACCATGGCTCCTGGCTGCAGAATAAAGCACATTCTTTAGCTCTGGTCCTATCCTGACTGGGCCCAGGCTACCCCATGAGCGATCTCCTGCTTGGCCTGGGTGAAGGCTTGCTGCTGTTCAGGGCCCCAGTGGAAATCGTTCTTCTTGCGGGTTATGAGGTGGAGAGGACTCACGATCTGGTTGTACTCAGGCATGTGCATTCTCCAAAAGCCCATGGTGCCTAGGAAAGCTTGTATCTCCTTTTTGCTGGTTGGGGGAGACATCACGGTGATCTTATTGATGACTTCGGTAGGAATCTGACGCCATCCATCTTGCCACTTCACTCCCAGGAACTGGATATCTTGGGCAGGTCCCTTGACTTTGTTTTTCTTGATTGCGAAGCCGGCTTCTAGGAGCATCCGGATGATTTTCTCTCCTTTCCCAAATACTTCTGTTGCTGTGTGCCTCCACACAATATCATCAATGTACCTCAAATGTTCTGGAGCCTCACCCTTTTCCAGTGCAGCTTGGATCAGTCCATGGCAGATGGTGGGACTGTGCTTCCACCCCCGGGGCAGTTGGTTCCATGTATACTGCACACCCCTCCAGGTAAAAGCAAACTGAGGCCTACATTCTACTGCTAGAGGAATGGAGAAAAAGCCATTGGCAATATCGATGGTCGCATACCACTTTGCTGCCTTGAATTCTAGCTCGTACTGAAGTTCCAGCATGTCTGGTACAGCAGCACTCAGTGGTGGTGTGACTTCATTCAGGCCACAGTAATCCACCGTCAGTCTCCACTCTTCACTGGACTTACTTACGCACTGGCCATATAGGGCTGTTAAAGGGTGAATGGGCCTTGCTGACCACCCCTTGGCTCTCTAGCTCCTGAATCATCTTATGGATAGGGGCCACAGAGTCTCTGTCGGTGTGGTATTGCCAGTGGTGCACTGATGCTGTAGCGATTGGTACCCGCTGCTCTTCAGTTCTCAGTAGTCCTACAGCAGACAGGTCATCTGAGAGACCAGGCAGAGTATTCAGCTGTCTTATGTCTTCTGTCTCTATGGCTGCTATCCCAAAAGCTCAGCGATGTCCCTTTGGGTCTTTGAAATATCCACTCCTGAGATAGTCTATGCCGAGGATGCATGGGGCCTCTGGACCAGTCACGATGGGGTGTTTCTGCCACTCGTTCCCAGTTAAACTTACTTCAGCTTCCAGTACAGTTAGCTGCTGGGATCCTCCTGTCACCCCAGAAATAGAAATGGATTCAGTCCCTACATACCTGGATGGCATTAGAGTGCATTGAGCACCGGTATCAACCAAAGCCGTATATCTTTGTGGGTCAGACGTGCCAGGCCATCAGATCCACACAGTCCAATAGATCCAGTTATCCCTTTCCTCTACCTGGCTAGAGGCAGGGCCCCTCTAATCCTGGTTTTGGTACACGATGCTCTCCTCCTGTAAATGTGTTCCTGAGGTCACTTCAAGAGGATTAGTCATATTATCATTGCTGTACCATCTGGGGTTCTGTCCACAAGAGATTGGAGCAGTGTTGAACCTAGACAAGCCTCTTGAAGTGGATGTTTCTCTTTTCAATTCACGTACCCGGGCTGCTAAGGAGGAGGTGGGTTTCCTATCCCACTTGCTCATGTCTTCCCCATGCTCCTGTAGGAAAAACCAGAGGTTACGTCATGGAGTTTGTCTTCTTTCCCTGGCTGGGGGACATCTGCACCTGATGGCAGAGACTCTTGTTGGTTCCGGTGAGACATGGTAAATTCCTTCTTTGAGCTCTTTCCTTAGTTTCTGGTAGCCCTCTTCAATTAAGCTCCGGACTTGCTCGGCCAGCTTTGTTTCCACCGATGAGACGTGGGTGCGTAGTGGGGCAGTGACAGTGTCCTTGTAAATTTTCAGTTTGTTGGCTAACACGCCCACCTTGTCCTCTGGTTCCCTCCACTGCAGTGTTGCTAGGTAACAAGAGTATATCTCTGGTCAGAGTTGTGCGAATCTTAGCCACATTTCTGAAGTGCACTGGACATTATCTGGCCTCTTAGGGAATCTCTCTTTTTCGGAGAAAATGATCTCTAGCATGGCCAGTTCCCTCAGGCATCGGATACCTTGTTCTATCGTGCTCCATTTTCTTTGTTGCATCTGGAGATCTTCTTTGCAGAGGTATCTGTCCTGTACACTTGTCAGCAATCGCCGCCAGAGGCTGAGAGTTTCCTAGGTTCTCCCAATCCCCTGGTCAATAACCACATCCTGAGACAGGGATCCCAGTTGCCTGGCTTCACTTCCGTCCAAAATGGTGTCATTAGCTGCGGTGTCCCAGATGCGGAGCAGCCAGGTCAGGATGGACTCGTTCGCCTGCTGGGTGACTTCCCTCCGTAGGTCCCGCAGCTCCCCCAGGGATAGAGAGCGGGTGATGATCTCCAACTCTGTCACTTCTGCTGGGTGCGATGGTCCAGCCACATCCTCATCAGTAACTATGCGGACTGATTTGCTCTTGGACTTCTTTTTCTGGACGGGGGCAATTGCTAGTGTCTTCAGCTGTTCTGGTTCGGCGATGGTCTGTGTTGAGATGTCAAGTGCTCTTTTGGTTCCTTTCCTCTTGGTGGCAGTTTGCATGGACTTGGTGCCTGCTGACTTGCTTCATTTCTCCTCCTCAAGAAGACACTGTACCACACCCAGTATTGTTCTGCTCCTCAGCATGATGTACACAGTGCTGGTCATAGAGAAAAAAGAAAACAGAACTGACAAGAAGATTATGCCATCCTTAACATCCAGTGAGAACTCAATATTGTCAAAACCAGCTGTGCCTGGCCTGAAAGGCTGGAAGAAAACAATCTCTCCTCCTACCCCCAGGGGCTGGGTGCAATTGCTGAGGAGGTCCCAGATGTAGCAGCTCAGATTAAGCCAGGCAGACAAAATTGAGTATATATTCCGAATGGCATTCATCGCCTCAGAGGTTATCATGCAATAGCCATAGTAAACCAATAAAGCAATTCTCATGCTGTTCCCTGGTTGCAACGGAAGCAATACAATGGGCAGTTTCCCATTTGTGGAAAAACACAGAGAGCAAGATACAGCACCCACATAGATAAGCCGAGCATCGCGGTGATAGGATTTCTGTAATAAAGAACTATATTTCTGATTTTTCCTTAGGTCGTGCCCCACATTGGCCGCCAAAATATGTATTGGTTTGAAAACAAAACAGTGGGAGATCACAAGTCAGGATTAAAATTTAATAGGAAAAATTAAAAATAAGTGAAATAATACAAAGAAAAGCACTGACAAAGTCAGATACAACCTGACACCCGGTTAGGGTGGTGGTAGCAGTCCAAATGAAGTAGTTCTGTTGAAGCGGTGATCCTGTAGAAGGTCTGGTCTCCAGCTGAAGGTCCAGTGGTAGCTCTTGTCCTCTGGGAATCCAGTAGACAGGGCTCCCTTAGGCAGTTCCAAGGCCAGGTTATATTCAGGTGGGAATGCTTGGCTCCTCCCTCCTGGGCGGAGCATCTCACAATAGGATGAGATAAGCCCATGAGTCATGCAATGGTTTCTTGATGGCCCATTGTCTGTTATCAGGGGTGGGTCATTAGCAGAGGATAACAGCTAACAGCCCACAGCTGGTGGTAATAGAATACTTAAATACATCTATATTGTAACCTAGGACACCATCAACATAAGATCCTATATTGTCCTCTCATGGTTTCTGCTTAAAGTCAGAGAACTTAGCTTCTCTTCCAAGAGGTCCTTAGAAAATCAGTAATCCTGGCATATGGATATATACACAGAATCACTTCTGAAAACTTACTAAATTTTGCACAGCTGCTCTAACAATCATTAAAGAATATCTCAAATACAGTTTCTGTAGTATTGAGTTTATCTCTACCAGGATCTAGATTAATTTTTTTTTCACTTATGCTTTTTGCACAAACAAACCCCTCACTTTCATCCCACGACTCCCTCAGCTTGTTCAACAGCCTCTTGGGTAAAGACCTGTCAAAGGCATTTTGAAAGCTCTAATTTATTTTTTTCCCCTCCTTTTCTGTCCACAATGACATGTTCAAAGAGTTCTCGGATAAGCTCAAACAATTTTCCTCTGCCAAAACCATGATAATTAGACTAACATTTCATGACCTTCCTGGTGCTGTTTTGTCTTCCCCCTTACATTTGCCAACCACAAAGATACAGCTGACAGGTTTGTGTTCGTGCCACATTTTGCAAAATACTTTCCTGTTGAATACATACAAGGCTACTGAATACAAAGGGCTGCGTTAAGGTAATGCAACCATAAGCCATGAATAATGCTCACAAATAATAATGAAATCCAATGACAGGTTGTTTTTAATAAGAAGTTCAGCTGAGGGGGGAAAAACAAGAAAAGAAACAAATTTTAAAAATCCAAGGAAGTATAATTAAACAACAGCTGACAACACTGAATAACTTGTTTCTGCCACACAGCTGAAAGGAAAATACGGCTAAACTTTCCACCACAGATCTAAGCCAACACAGTCAAGATAACAGAAAAGATCGTAAGTAGTGAAACCACACCAGAATATAAAGGAAATCTTTGTTTCAAGAGATTTATTTAAATTTGAAAATTAAACTACAAAAACAGCAAACAAGACTTCAGCTAATATAACTGAAAATCAACACAAGTGCTTTTCTTGAACTTGGAAATTTTAACCACCTTTTATTCCTGCTGTGCAAAACCATGGCTATTTACCAGCTTTGAATTATGTGAATTAGGCTCAGTGTTCTTTGGGAGGCAGAGAGAGGAAAAAACCCACCTATCTCCAAGTTTCTGCTGGATATTCTGGAATCCAACTCAAAACATTCCATCTTTTCCCGGTTTTACTGTTAACACGAGGCACCTCTTGAACCAACTACTGACAAAAGGCCAACCTACCACATACGCACAAAAAAAAGGCAACAAAAATCTGTTTTCAATTTAATACGTCACACACTTTCCCAAGTCTCGACATGCTGCTTCCATTCCACTGAGGTCTGCATCACATTTGACATCAGGAGAGATTGCTTCTTCCTTTGCTACACCTATGCAGCATTTTTCATCACCATTTTAAGGTGCCTCAACATAGACCTTGTCAGAAGGTCTTAATTATATTTCTAGGTTTTAACGCAGCTTAAAATATCAAAGTTTAAATATCAACTTTAATATCAATATTGGTTTCTCATATGAACTTTAAATATGAAAGTTTAAGTTAATAGGGAAACATTAACCAAGCCTGATTTGTATACACATTTTATAAAGGATGAAAAAAATTCTGTGTGTATAAATAATAACTAAACTAGCAGATTAAAATAAAAGACCAGTTAGGATTAATAGAATATTTTTAATGCCTAAGCAAGACTGGCCAGCACAAAGTCTAACAAACCAGTGTAAAATAAGATGAGTTATACAGCACCTCAAATTTTAATCTCTCCTCCACCAATATGCTACAAAACCCTGGACAGCTCTGCACCTCTATGTGCATACAGGAAAGAAAGTACTTCCCTCAAGCACCTCCGGAAAAGGACTCTGAGGTATTTTTATCCGTTTCATGAAACTGGGATCCGTATATAATCAGTAATATATGTATTTCATAATGACTAATATATATTTAGTTATTACTACAGGATAGTGACTTAAAATCTCAATTACTCAGATGTTTTCAAGGGGAGAAAACTACTAACTGAAAATTCCACATGACACAAGGAAAAAAGTGTCAACGCTGAAATGAAATTAAGAATGCACTCTCTTACAGGAAAAGCTGACTTACTTTAAAGACAACTTTAAAGTTTGTAACTCCCCTAACTATCTAACAATTGAGTCTTCTGAAGAGCATACATTTGTACTCTGCCTACTAAAGGGTTTCTTTGACTGCAGATTAAGAACAACTTTCCTTTCCAATTGTTCTACTTGATTACACAGAATTTTAATCGAGAAACACCATTTACAGAGGCAGCATATTAAGGACTGCTTTAAAATATACTGAGACTTCCATCTCACCACAAGTTTCAGAATATACACAGTTGTATCAGTTTAATGTCATACTTTCTTTATACAAAGGGAAGTGGAAAAGCTTCCTGTATGATTATTTTGTTTTCCCCCGGGTTTCTTTCAAACTCAGATCTCTTCTTAATCCAATGTAGCCAAGGCAAATCCTCCCTGAACATACTTAACTGAGGCATAGAAAATGATACCCACTACCTTACCTGTTCTAACTGGGTTTTCTTTTCCACACAAAACACATGGTATTTGAACAGCCTGGAGGAAGCCCAAACTACAGCGAGCTGCCGTAGTTGGTAAACACTGGCATTTTTTCTCGAACCAGAAATAAGCAAGGCATTGTCCTAAGCTCCTTTCATAAACTCCTGGTGACCCAGTTGTTCCTTAGACAATCATCTCTCTCCCAAAAATCAGCCATAATCCAGTTCACTGCCTCAGGTAAGCGGCAGATACCACCTTAAATCTGCAAAGATCTTTTCATGCCAAAGAACTTCAGTATGCTTTACAGCCTTTGAAGTATTCGGGAAGACACCTAAGATTGGCACATGGGAGCCTAAATCAGAAATCTGAAGCCTGATACTGAGAATTAATTACTTTAGTCCAGCACACAGCAGCATAAAAATCACACTGACTACCCCAGGTAATTCTGCCTCATACAATCAGAGCTGTTGCATGCATTTATAAGAGTAACATTCAAAATTTCTCAGACAAGTATGAAGAAATAACAATGCAAAATAGCTAGACAACCCACACATGCTTTTTGAAGTGCTTAGTTATGCACAAAAGAATTTTTTTTTATGAAACTGGAGTAGTCTTAGCAAACAATTAGAAATAAATTTAACACAAACCCTGAGGAATAAAGAACCAGCAGCTTTAGAGAGACTATTACCATCAAAAGCCATTTTATTTTACTCATACACCATAGGCTTAGGATCACTGATCTCAATCCCCACTCAGCTCACACTGGAGAATTTACACAACCAGAAGTCGCTCTGGTTTCTGGTACTGAGCCTCCAGCTGATGGCAACATTTTCCCAAGCCACAGGAAAAGCCTTGGAAGGGGCCCACCATAGGCACCAGTTCTTCCAATACTTTGAAGACACTAGATTAGAACCCAGGTTTTTGATTCACCAAGAACTCAAACTGTTGCTTTCTAGATGAGCAGTATATACACCTCTCCAGAACTTCTTACATATGAGACAGAACATCCCAAGCAAGGAGTCAAAATCCTTGGCTGGGTGAGAGGCTTGTGTCCAAGTCAGCAGGACTTCTTCCTATTGTCTGCCAAAAAACAAGCAGCCTCCACCTTCACATGGATTCCCCTCCATGCTAAATGGCTCAAGTTCTCTTTCCCACCTGCTCTTGCCCAAACCATGTAACCTTGTCATTGTTTCTTCTTGGCATGTGAGCACAAACCTGGTTTTGTTTCCTCAGTTAACATACTATGTTTCTGTATTATTAAATTACTTCACAGCTTCCCTCCCTGAAAACCACTGTCACATCCTAAAACCCCCAAAAATGTTGAACTAAAAAATACAGTTGCCTACAAAACAAAACTTTGAATACAACTGTGAAGACGTGCAACAGTGTATAGTCCTCCTCAATTCAGAATTTAAAGTGCATTACTGTTTCATGTGAAATTACAGGCTTCTAATAAATAAGAAGATACTGTATAATACAGCAGATTAACAGCAAAACAGGAACAAAGAGCCCCAGGGTGAAGCATTTCAGATCTCACCTGTAATGTCTGTGTTCTTACAAAGACAATGCTGTCAGCCCAGTAAGATTACAGCATTCCTTGTACGCTGATGATCTCCCTAGCTTCCTAAAAGATTTTTCAATCATTCACAGTTCTAGACCCAAACAGTTTCAAAACTTCTCTGCCAAAAAAACAAAACAGTCAGAGAGACCAAGCAGGACCTGGCTCAGTGGTTCAGCTGGAAAGCTGTCCTGCTTTTTACACAGACAAGCCATGAAGCATGGAGGAACAAAACCTGGCAGTCTGGTAAAGGCAGTTGTGGATACCTCAGCTTGACACTGAGGGTGATGCTCCCCAGCTGCAGCCCCCTCCTTAAACACACATCTTCATTTGCTGTGTCTGTGTCAGCTTTGCACCACTGGCATCCCTGAACTACTTCACCCTGTGGTGGCCCTGCCAGCTGTGGACAAGCCCAGTTGCTTAAACTGGCTAGGAAATTATGCCCTCAAGCCCCAGTCCCACCAACACTTCCAAGATGGCAGAAAGCAGCACTGCCACCATGAGCAGTATGAGATACTGCTGCTACCCACTGCTCTTCTACCTGCCATACTCTCTCCATCAAGTTTTAAATGAACTTAACCAGGGGATGTCCAGGCATGTATCTGAAGCCCCAAGGATGTATTTAGCACTAACAATTGGACTTCACTCCATTATAACAGTGCAGCTTTTTAGACTGAACTGTTGTCTTTTAATCTCAAATGTAACTTGAAGCAATCATGAATATCCTGCCAATTTTTCACAGCCCTGTTGAAGTATAATCACTTGTAATACAGAGTCTAAGGTTTGAAGAGCAGCTTTAGATCCTAGGAGAGCCATGGAAGGCAAACTGCAAACACTTTCCAGAGCTCTGGGTACACAGAGTATGCTACTAAGCAGCTGCACAGATCAGGCTGTTAAACCTGGAAGATTAAACCCTGCTGTTAAACCTGGAACATTAAGTAACATAAGAAAGCCACATCCAAATATCAGTCTCATACCTTTTCTTGTTTTCTTAATTAGTCCCTAAACCATCCTAGCATGATAACAATACTGGATATTTCTTACCTCAGGACAGTCCACTTACAGATAAATTTATAATTCAAATAAATGCATTCTTCCAAATAAACAGAGTTCACACTCCTCTATATCAGTTATCTTTATATAACATAAAATTAATATGGATCAGGGAAGCAAGTGACTCTTTACTACCCCACATGAATTCCTGGATATACCACTGTTATGTCAAAGGCGAGAGATTCTATCAGGAGTACCAGTTACAAAGTAACTATTTTCTGTAACAATCAAGCAAAGATTTGCAAGCTGTATGTATTGACTCTGAGACAAGCTAAAATGATCAGAATGAAAAACAAAACAGGATTACCAGGAAAAGCAGTTAATTCCAAAATAACATTGGGGTTTTATCCTCCCAAGATACTCAAATTTGATATTACCAATAATACATTATTTTTGCACAAGTGTTTATGCACTTTCCAACCTCAGCAGATCAGGCAAGGTAAAGAAGAAAACAACTCTTCAGCAGAAAATCTTTGGTCTTATTCTTGTCAGCAAATACTACTTGATGCAATTAAGACCTTGCTCCTGAAGCAGACTGCTGCAACAGCAATACTTTTAGACCCTGAGGGAAGGGAGTACCTGGCATCATGCTGAAGAATATGCAAAAAAAGCAGCACCACACCAGCAGAGCTCTGCTTTGCCTCCTCTAGCCAGAACTAGCAAGGAAGTGCAGGACTCTAAGGCAGGCACAAAAACTCCCTACAATGAAAAGAGAAGCAAAGGAATCATCTTTCCTTCACTTACAAGGCACGGCTGGCAGCACTCCTGATGGCACCATTGCCCTTCCCATGGCCAAGAGCTGCAGGCTGTGAGCTGTGCTTCATAGAAGTACAGAGAGGGACCTGCAGGAGCATTTCTACAGTCAGGAGATGACTACAGCTTGTCAGGGGTCCCACTGCTTCTCTCCAGGTAGGACAGAAGGCCACCTATGCCCTGCAACAGGGACACAAAGACACATCTCCCTCTCACCACTTCCTGCTGAGGGTTCACATTGCAGCTGGCACTACTCCACTCTCCCATGGCAGCCCAGCCCTGGTTCTACAAGACTCAGGTCCTGAAAATATTGGAACATTTAAAACAAAAAATATTGTTCCTGTCTATATTCTAAAGAAACTTTCACACACCTGTTCATCCAACCTACACCTACATAATCAACCCAGTCACAGTTAAAACCAAAGCCAAGTGTCCTTTTATTTCATTCCTCAGCCTGGGTGTATTACATACAGTAACAGTCATTATCCAAGTTATTGACAAGGAAAATAAACCATTACTTACTTTTCCAAAAGACTGTAATTCCCAAACAAGAAAAAAATCTTTTTAATTACTACCAATTATTCAGACTAGTTTTATGTAACAGCATTATTTAGATTCGATTCCCCTCTCCTTCTCTTTCACAGTTAAGGAATAACAAAAGTACTACCCTTAATGAATTAAACAGCTCCAAAGAAGAGGAGCTGGAATAAAAAGGGGAAATCCTCACCTTAGAGTAACACGCTACTCCACAGAATGATAAACAGTGTTCCCAACTTCTAAACATGCATGTTTATAGAAGAAAAAACAGAGTATGTATCAGCAAAGTTGAATTTTGAATATTCAACACAGCAAATCCTTTCCCACCTCAAACCCTATCGCAATCTTGCTGGACTAAGCAGTCTCTTACCCTCAAGGAACTGTAGAGACACAAGTGATAAGAGGATAGCTCATAAAACAAGAAGGATCTCGCAAAATCTTTGTCAGAGACACGTTTTTGTCTTCCCAATGTTTATTTCCAAGCATATATTCCTTTTCATAAAATTTTGCGTTGTCTATTTTCCGCAGGAGTTAAGAATAGTCACATAGTATCTTCATAGCAAATTTGTCAGGGAAGGAGCAGGTTGACTGAGCAATGGTAGTGCACAGCTCCATTTCACAGATTTACTATTCCAATCCAAGGATAGACAGGTATCTATTCTATCCTCCTGAAGCAAGTCTGACAATTTAACTCCCCTCATAAATTATTGGCATAACCTCTAAAAAAGTCTAAATACCAGCAGAAAGCAAACTCAAGTCAGATTATCAAATCTGAACAACTTCTGGCTTCTGGTATTAGCTGACCTGCACTTAAGATGTTAATCTTTTCATTTTTATGATGACAGCAGGTCATGTACCAGCTGCAGCGGAGCAAAAGGGTTAACTTTAGATGACCACTTTCCTCACTTTTTCATGGATTAGTTTTCATCAGGTGAACAAGCCAAATCAAATTAATCTTTAACTGTGAGACCAAAAAAAATAGGAAGTAGGAGGTATGGACTGCCCCTTTTGGCAACCGCTGAGTTTTTCTGGATTATCTGTTATCCAACATGACACCTTTGATTATTAAAGTATAATAAACTCCCCATCAAAAGATGAACGAGTCAGCTACAGGAACACCAGTGCCAGTGCCAATGGCAAGGGAACAGGTGACAATCCACAGATGGGGAAGCATGACTGCACCTTTTGATTTAAACTGGTGTGTTGGTTTTGCTTGGCCCAGCTTTTGCTAGTGGGGGGGCCTACAAAGATGGCTTCTGTGAGAAGCTTCTCCAAGCTTTCACCATGTCCTGCAGAGCCAATCCCTGATGGCTCTGAAGATGACAGACATGCCGCTGGCCAAGGCTGGGCCAATTAGAGATTTGGCTACACCTCTGTGATAACATATTTAAAAGAGATCAAGACAGTGGGGGCATGCACTTTTTTTTTAGCCAGAGGAGGAAGAGGAGAAGGTGAGAATATGTGAGGGAAGACAACATGCAAACACCAAGGTCAGTGGAGAAGGAAGGGGAGAGGGTGCTTCAGGCACTGGAGCTGAGATTCCTCTGCAGGCCATGGTGAGGCCCATGGTGAAGCAGGTTGTTCCCCTGCAGCCCATGGGGCCCACTGAGACAGGTGAGATCCACTTGCAGCCTGTGTGGAGGTGCCCCACGCCCGAGCAGGTGGATGCCTGGAGGAGGCCACGGCCCAGCGGAAGTCCCAGTGGAGAGAGAGGCCTTGCACCCAAGACTGAACTAAGTGCCCCACACTGGAGTGGGTGGGTGCCTGACAGAGACTGTGGTCCAGCAAGAGTCCCAGTAGAGAGTTGCTTCCGAGTTGGAATGGCCGACCTTGGAGGTCTGTACCCTGTGAACGAGGGATCCCACACTGCAGCAGTTTCAGGAAAACTGGTTTTGCCTGTGGGGGGAGCTCACGTTGAGGCAGGTTCGGGTAAGCTGCTACTTGTGAGATTTGGGACCCTCGGCTATGCAGAAGAAAAGACTCCTCTCCCTGAGCAGTGGAAGAAGATCTCGGTGATGAACTGACCTACCTCCCCAACCTTCCCCCCCCCCCCAAATGCCTTGTACTCCTGTGCAGCTGCTGGGAAGGAGGGAGGGGAGTGAGAGAAGAAATGGTGTCTTTGAAGGTTTTATTTTACTCCTCAGTTACTCCTCTGAGTCTGTTACCAATAAATTACTTTGTAACTTTCAAGTTCAGCCTGTTTTGCCCTACCTGGTTTCATTATCTCAATTCATGAGCACTGGGTGTGTTCATTAGTTTTCTCTCCGCTGCTCAACTGTGGCAGGGGAGAGGAAGTGAGTAGATCTTGTGGGTGCCTGGCACTTGGCCAAGGTCAAACCACCACAACTGGTTACAGACAGTGCAAGCCATCTATAAAACAACTTAGAGCCACAGACTGCTACATGGTGCATAAGAGTCAAAAATAAATGAAAAACTTTCACACTAAATCCTGAAGACCAAAGAAACCCTACATACAGACCAGCTAGTGTGAGTAAGTGTCAAGGACATGATGGTAAAAAGATCCTTATTTAAATGAAGACAATAATACTTTTTTTGAACATTGCTATTCAACCAACACAGTATTTAGGAATCTAGACAAAAAATACAATTGACCATCTTCTAAGAATTACTAATAAACCTCCATTTCTTATGTGGTAACAATGAACAATGAAGACAATGGAGCAAGAACTCACCAAACACTACACAATCATGGGCACGTTCCTAAACCCCACAGAGTGAAACTGCTCCACCTAAAACCTTCCAGACAAAACCCAGATGGAAAGCAGCAGAGGCTGTTTCTCAGCCTACACCACAGAGGTTTTCTGCCAGTCTTACCTTTTCATTAAATATGACATTTTGGGATGCAGTGATAAAATGGTATTACTGCATACTCTTCAAAGACTAGAGTAAGCTGAGGAAAGGTATCTCCATTATTATTTTTTTGTGCTTTATTCTTTACAAATTTCCATACATTATTAAAATGAAGAAGTTACATTTATTACACTACTCCATCAACATTAATACCCTTTTAAATTGCTAACCTGTACATTTCTTTAATCTTGTGCAGCTTGACAGCGTACTGAACAAGCTCTATTTCTTAGCCGTAGAAAACCAAGTATTTCTTAATTTGCATTCATTTTGTACAGAAGAAACTAAAAAGTGTATGTCAACAAAACATTAAAGACTTTTACAATCCTCATACATGATAAATGAAAATAAATTACAAGTCAAGACAAAATTTTCTTGCCAAGAGCTTCCATTGCAGTGTCCTAACATGCCACCTTTCTAATGTTTTTGGACATAAATTAAACGGAGCAGGAACAATAATGTGGTCACTGTTCTTTCACAGAGAATATACCATGTTCAAATGTCTCTAGTGTTCAAAATAGTGGCTATGAAGAACAGTTACAAAGCTCAGAGCTTTGTACCTATGCACAGTAAGTTTTCATACAGTCCTGAATACTTATAGATTCTAAGCAAAATTTAACTACAGCAGTAAGTGCCATCCACCTCATTTTGGCAGGATGAGAACCAAAGAACAGTATGGCAGCTACAGATTCACACTTCCCTAAATAAACAGCAATCTGATCGTATCTTAAAAGTCTGAAAACCAATTTGACATTTCAATCAAATTTTAGTTTAATTTTCGTTTCTGTTGAGCCTCAGAATTCAGACACAAAAGAAGTGACTAAAAGCTTAATGCTTCTATTTATTTTGCACCACGTGAGGACTTGTCAGGAAGAAGTGGGCGAGCTGGAAGTATCAACTAGGAGATACTATGACTACCTGCTCCAGTGCTGCACCACTCAATGCCACCTATAATATTTACAGATTTGCAATACTGACTGCTGATCCCTGACCCAGAAGACAAATAATCTGGGTAACATGCAGAATACAAACACCAACATTCAAGTCTTTCCCACACCTGAAGGAGCCATGAAAGGAGTCTTTTTTTCAGCCCCTCAGACAAGGAAACTAAAAATAAGTCTTCTGCAACGCAACAATCTAAGCCTTTTGGTAGGTTTTGAGTGCCTGGGATTTTGATGGAAATTCTTTCCTAGAGACATGGCCTGTGTAATGGGTGCTTGACTAGCAGAGCTCTTGTTTAATGTCGCTAGACAGCACTCAATGTCAACCTCAGTTTTACAAGCAAACCCAAATGAAAATAGAGGTAAATTACTAGTTTTGAAAACAGTTAACATAGGTGAAGGGAGGGAAGACGGTTAAAGAAGCAGCACTGAGAGTTTCAAGTTCCAAACATTTCTCTAGGGAACTCAGTGATGGTAACTTTTGGAATAATAAAGTTGGTATTTTTCTAACATTTCTAGAGGCTCACTGGAATGACAATCTCTTTCATGGGAAATATTTATGGCATCATGATCTCCATGACAATAAGAAATCACATTTCTGTCTTCAAATCTGTTCAGATTCAATCTGTATTTCAGAAGCTTCTCTAGAGGCATTGATAACACTCCCAATATCCAAAATGCATTTTAATGAGGTAATTTAGACAAACCTTCAAGTTGGTCACATCTTCCCCTGAAGGACACAGGCCACCACCTACTACAATCCAACTACCTGGAATCAGTTTGCGGCTGTGGAGAGGTTCTGACCTGCGCTCAGAAAAGCACTGAGGGTCTTTCCAGAGCTGCTAAACAGAATGACAAAAGCAACAAATCCTATCTGCAATACATTGCAGGGACAGCTGCAGGTTAGAAAAGAACACAAAAGTATTGAAAACTCATTGCAGAACAATTCACATTGAACTCCAGGCCTGTAGTTACAGCCCTTGCTCAAAACAAGGCTAACTTCAGTTGAACACTGAACAAAACCACAGATCTTTCATCTCTCTGAGCACACATTCCAGAGCCTGATCATCCTCATGCCTCACCCCGTAGGCGCTCCAAGAGAGCCAGGGCCTTTGATGATGTTTCTTCTTGTCTCAAGGCAACAAGTAAGGGTTGGCATTTTCTCGTGATTAAACAAACTGCTACTTTAATTATCAGTCAAGACTGATGCATGAAAATGTTCTACAAACTTGGAAGTTTTACCGTGCTAGCTATTTATCCACCTCAAGCTTCCCAAATCTATTACTTCTGACTCTGTCAGAGACAGGACTTGTTTCTATAATGTGGCCCCCATGCAGCAGGATATTTAGAAACACAGGAGGAAAGTTCAAAATAGGCTTGAATCAAAACAAGTGATGTTTGAGGACAGCCTTTAACTCCTCAGAGACCCCTGCATCTCTCCCACCACAAACAGAGACATATAAGAGGTTCAACCATAGTATACATAAAGGACTAAAAAGGTGAGCTGGAGTATTTTATTTATGCTATGTATAAATGTCCCTTATCCCAAAAATAGAAAAAAATATATATTCAGCATGAACTCTCTTCTCAGGACATAACAGAACAAACAGTATTTTATACTGTGCCACATTTCTCAGACTTTCCAGTACCTGACATAAACATGACATACTGAAGCTGCCTGCTGTATTGCAGTCAATTTGGTTATGCAATTCATATTTGTATTTGCACATGCTGGCTCTGCGACTACATTTTAATTTCAAATATGCTGACTATGAGACAAGGAACAAGAACCTCATGTCCTTGCCTTCTGAACACACCACATAGGAGAAGCAGGGTTGTACTGTGTATACTTATGACTGATAATTATTTGTTTAATAAAGGAAAACCAGCTGGACACTGGCAGAACCCCAGGTCTCACAAGACAGACAGCTACCAGAAGCCTCTGTTTTCTCAGTTCTTATCAGGAGCTGCTCCAGTCAGTAAACATCATTTTATCTGAAGCATGTGCACCATGTACTTTAATTTGTATTGTTACTGTACCAACAGTTAGTACGGACTGATGATGCAGCTCTGTGTTCCATTTAATCATGTGGGTTAACAACACATTGCAGATTACAAACTACTGAAAGAAGTCGATTCCTATAGCTCCAAAAGATGACTTGCACCACCTGCAGGTCTTAGCAGAAGGTTACAACAGTATAACTTTCGAAAATAAAACTTTTAGACGGCAATTTCATACTGGGACAACAGTTAAGTCAAAATACCTCCTGTATAAGCAAAACAAGAGGCTTCCCCAAAACAGTCACTGAATATCAGTCCAGCTTGGGCAGTTCTGCTTAGTTTGAGGAGTTTTGCACTGGTTAGTGTTAAACGGGGTCCTTCAACATGGCACATTTCAGGCTAAGAAATAATCAGTAGCTCGTCTTGGCAACAAAGAAGACATAAAGGAACAACAGTCCAGGTATTTCCTTCTCAAACCACCCACGTGTTCTAAACTGTGGTTTTCAATCCTTAAAACAGCCATAATATACACAATAAGTCTTCAGAAAATGACTTGGCAACTGCATCTCTTTCAAATCTATTTGAATCTCATCAGTACATCTCATCAGTCCCACTCACAGTGTTTCTTATACTTGTTCTTTGAGACTAAAAAAAGAACAGTCCTACACCCTTTGAAAAGCATGAAGTTTGGGAGGATGAAGTTTATGAGTAAATTACATTGCTTTAATCTCAGAGAATTGAATTCATCCAAGTAGTACTTGAAAGCAAGATGCATTCAGACAGAATGCAGCAGAATAAAGTGAAAAGGCGTGACTATGGTAATTTCAGTGTCCATAAGTAGAGGGTAAAGCAAACTACTTTTAATAAAATGCAGCTCCAAGGATTCTGTGTCTGGGCAAGGTACAGGAGGTTATCAGTGGACTTTTTATAACTTCATAACACTTGGATACATTGACCTTTACAAGCTTCACTAAGAGCTTAACTTCATTTAATTACTCCCCTCCTCCTTTAAATATAGCTTTTCCTACATACAGTCAACATTAGCCACATAGAATCACAACACAAAACGCTGAGGTGATAGTAACTCTACAAAACAGGTCAAGTTACATTTTCTGCCTACAACTCAACCCCTGTTTTATAAAGAAAATACTGTCTCTCTACCAGACTTGGAAGACTTCTGATGCACAGTAATGAGCAAACACGTCCCACACGAAAGTTAAAATTTCTAACGTTTCCTCTGACATAAGAAAATTACCAAGCGGGAATGAGTTCTAACTTTCAAAATTTTAAAACCAACACAACCATAAAATTAAATTTGGCTCAGATCTTAGGCTCCAAAACTGATAAATATAGATGATCTTGGGTACTTAGTCAAGAACTAACAATGAAAACTTTGGTAACACATGCAAGAGTAAAATACAGCATTCAATAAACCTTGGAACAAATATTTCAATGTCACATTAAGTCACATTTTGAAGTGGGCTCTGATCAAGTTATTACACACCATTCTGCAAATTATCAGGAAAGGTAAAAAAACTTGCTGAAGAGAAGCAGAATAATTCAGTCTCCAGAAATCTAGAGAGAAAACTATCATCCTGGTTTTGGCTGGGAAAGAGTTTATTTTTTCTCAGTAGCTGGTACAGTGCTGTGTTTTGCATTTTGCCTCTCCTCCCCATTCCACCAGGGAGGTGAGCTAGCAGCTCTGTGCTTAGCTGCCAGCTGGACTTAAACCATAACAACTAATCTTAGCATAACTTATTTACATATCAGCATGTCCAAGCCAAGATTTCTTTTTCTGGTAGTAGGGATCTATGCCCAACAGCATATATAGACATACCTGCAATGCCTTATCTGAAATACGAGCCTTAGAGAATCTATCAAAGTTAAATTCAATTTTCCAGCCTCTTCTGCTTTGTCAAGATACACTTTAATATACATTTTGTAATGAATTAACCTGCTGATTGCTGGAGTTGCATGAAATTTAGTTTTATATTATAAGACTACAGCTATATTTAGGAGGCGTTTTAAAAAACACACAACTTTTATTTGCATGGTGAACAAACTCAAGACAAACACACACACACAGTAAGAATACAGCCTTTGCAGTTTCCCTTTCTGAAAGACTGAGAATTATCTGTACATTCCCAGCAGAGATTTAGCAGATTCTCTAAGGCTTCTTATCAACTAATACTGTTATCTACTGGTAGGGCAGCAGTAACAGAGAGGAGGATCAAAGAGCAAGAAAGAAAAAGCCCCCTCAGTATCTTGATAAGATATGATTAGAGTGACCCACTGCAACCAAAAGTAGTTTTCTTCTGAAAATAGGAAGAGGTTACTACTGTTTGGATCTTTTGCTGTTTTGTTTTTTTCTTAAACTGGTAAACTTGAACTGACATCAAAATATTATTATACAGACTGAGTATTTGCATATGAACAAGTTAGTAAGTGGCTGTCACACTACCTTAGCCTGTAGGAGAGCATCATTCAGATCATCCAAACGTACTGTACCTCCTCTTTAAAACGTATAATTGTAAAAAGTATTTAATTTAACAGTAACCCATCCATTTGCAACTCAAGGAAAAATATATTCTGCTCTAACTACAATGCATTACAGGGTAGCAAACAAGACTCCAACCACGATTATTTCCTGGTTGTAGTATTCTGTGCTTAAAGTCTTATATAAAATAATAACTAACTTGTTTAAGTCTATCAAACACATAATATTGTTACCTTTCTTCAATTCTGGCCTTGTCCATAAGTGGTTGTTTGATCCACTGATTAACTAGTCTCTGTCCTTGAGGGGTTCTGCATTTATTCAGTAAACCAGCTAGAGACTGTGCAGTATTTGCATTTTCCACAGAACTCTGGAAAGAAAAAGGGGAAAAAAAAAAAAATTAAAAGAGTAGAGTTAGTGAAGTTTTCTGACACCCACTAAATGGCACGCAACTATCTAGGAACCGGCAAAAATTTTTTTCTGTTAAACTTGGCACCCACTAAAAATGGTAAATGAAACAGTGCAGCAATAAAGTCTAGTCCCTGGAACATGGCAAGCAAGAAATAGATTTGTCTATTTTGAAACCAATCCTGACTGAACAGCAAAGTTAAAAGTATACCTAGCCATGGGGCAGTTTGCACTTTAAATAGCAAAAGTGGAAATACATCTAGATATTTGCTAGTTTGCTCTTCTTAAGGTCAAAAAATAGGGGTCCTGTCCATCACAAAAAAGAAGCAAGAAACAGACTCATGTTCAAGGGTTTTAGTTAAAGAACTTCGGGGGCTGCTGGGGGGAAAACAACACAACAGAATCAGGCAGTTACTCAAATTCTCTCAAGCTTCCCCAAATGATCTTTGCAGTGCTATAAACATCTCTAAACTTAGCTTCATTCAGATTATAGTTTACTACCTATAATTCAGGTTTAATATTAGCTGAATTCCAGACAGCCTTTTGAGCATTTTTCTTGAGGTTTTGTTTGGTTTTTGCACAAACAGCTAGGAAACAAAACTGTTGTTTAATATTGAAAAAGAACAAACAAGCTTGTTTCAACTCTTGACTTTGAAATGAAAATCTCAACCCTCTCTACACAAGAAAAGCTGCAATTAAAGCAGCAAGCAAGCATTCAAGCAGAAGCAGGTCTGGATGCCTGCAAACAACTAGGATGTAGAACCAGAATCACAACAACAGGAAATGAATGCAGTGAGAAGGAATAGTGACACATTCAGCCCCTGAAATATCTAATATCTAAAGTGGATAGGCCTATTTTCAGTGTTCTGGACAGTATTACATATGAAAAACTTCTGAATGTAAGAAAGCGTCACAGAATACACATATTATAAACAAATTACCTACTTCAGCACATCCAGTTTGAAAGGTACAGTTCCATATAACCAACTGCATCTGCTGCACCATAAGAACTTTACCTACACACCTCACAGAGCAACTCAAATTACAAAATAGTTTGTCTTTGCTTTAATGCTGTCCAAAAACCTCCCTACACACATCCTACCATGCAGGCAGCTTCCTGCTATACGGTAAAACCTTTGTTCCAAGGCTCACAACAGCCCCTGAAGACAGACACAGCAGTGTATTTCCAATCACAACACATATAATATACATGCAAAGCAAAAGGCATTTAAAAAAAAAAAAATTAGAACATGTATTCAGGGTTAACCAGCATGGATGCTGAATATATGCTGTTTTCCTGCAGAAACTCCTCCAAGGTAAACAGGGGACCATAATCAGTGGTTTCTTCCTATAAATCTGAAATGTAAGCAGACTGGTTTCAAGCAAAGGTAACTAACATGGAAACAAAGGAGAAAAAAGAGAAAAGGAGAAAAGCTGATACAACACACCACTTTGAGTCCTTGTCCTACAACTATAAAAAGGGGAAAAGCAGAAAAACAGACTTGGCAGGAGGTATGAAGGAGCCTGTCAGCCTCTTTGGATTTGTAGAAAACATATGTACAAAAAGGTAAAACTGACATCATCGAATAAGCATGACATGGTGTTTCCAGAATGTTCTCTCAAGTACTGTCCTGTTCACTGCTGCAGCCAGTCCTCTCTTCTCATCACCACCAGCTTTGTTCCTGCCACGAGTTACATGTTCCACTAATACCACCTACTTCAGGTTTGTATTCTTTTCTCAAGAACAGCACTACTATGGCCACTTCTACCTCCTTGATGACCTCCTCTTCCACATTTAAAATAAACTAACAAGAAACAAAAACAAAATAGGTGGCAACAGCATCTAAATGTTTAAAACACACATTGCACAGGAGTAGCTGAAAACAAAGCTAAAATGTAGAAGTTGCCATTAATCAGGATCTGGGGAGTTGCAACAAGTGAGGCTCATTATCAAGCAGCTATGTAAGTATATTGTAAAACAGTTACAAACTTAAGTGTGAAATTCTTACCTGAAAAAGGTTGAGGGCTTGAACAGCTGCATTGTCTAGAACCATATATTGACTAAGATCACAAGTAGTCAGTTCAAATTGTCCAAAATTAGACTCATCTGACAGCAACTCCAAAAACTTGATAACGGCCGACAAAGACGAAACAGCAACCTGAAGTTTTTTTTAAAAAAACTCACATCACATTCCAGTTAGAAACACTCCTGAAACCAAGAGGATTTGATAAATGCTCCTAGAAGATTACATCTGGGGAAGACTTTGAGCCATGTGAATTCTGGCAGGGCTATGAGAGACTCATCCTGTTTGACAAGACTTCATTTCCACAGGGATGTTCTATGGCGCTGCAGCATCCTTCCAGGCAGGTGAAAGAATAACATGAGATATCTGCATAATCTGATAAACAGAATGTGAAGTTGCACACCTTGCCAGCTTTCCAAAGCTGTTATCAGGGTATTTCCAGCTCAGGAACACAAACAAGTTATACTGCAGATAAATGAGACATGCTGGATCACCTCAGGACATGGTTTCTGGGTTAGTTTTCAGCCACAACAAGGATCTGATCTGACTCACTGCACGGCACTGCTGAGTGCCAGCACAAAAGAGAGGCAATAGCATGACTGACTTGTTCAGTTGCAACAGACTTCAAACAACTTCAATCTGTTATGAAATGACACATTAAGGGAGGATAACTCTGAACCTAACACCTGCAGTGAGCATCAGCAGTGATGGGCATTTTAAAATGTTTATCTCAACAAATTGCCTCTTTTTTGCAGCTAATGACAAACATTCAGGCACTAAATCATACACTTAAGCCATAAGACAATACAAAAACATTATCCTAAACATTACTCTGTTTTCAAATACCAATTTTTCTGTCATGCAAAATAACCAGAGTATTGTATTTCAGTCCTTACGCTAGATGGATTATAAACTGGAGGCACCTCTTGTGCAGTCTATTTGCCTAACAGAGCCTACTACTTTAAAGAGGTAAGTGAATGGTTTTCTCCATTTTTTCCAGGACTCCTGGTATCCAACTCTGACGGACTCAAACTGAGCAGAACTGCTGAACTTTTCAGCAGTAATGTAGAGGACATCAGCTCATATCAGGTGCACACACCATTCCACTTCTAAGAAAGAGAGGTACATTAAACATTGCCCACCTGCTTTTCCATCTCTGGCAGGGCTGCACTATTCATCTGCTCTTCTTTTTTTGATTTCAACAAGCGATTGAGATCCTGAACAATATCTTTTGTTGTGAAATCTGCCTTCTTCCTGTCTGTAATCAGGATTCCTCCCCTCTGAATGACCTGTTGTTCACAAACACACAGTTAGCAATTACTTTCAATATTCAGGGAACAGATGTTGACCACATAGAAGCAAACTCTGAAGTGATATTTATTTACTGCTAAGTTGCAGAGAGAGGAACAACAGACAAGATTTTAGAACAACTTTTGTTGATTAAAATGCAAATGAATCAACAAATAATACACTTTGTATGCATAAATCACAACTTCTTCAAGTCCCTTCGTTTTTCCACAAATCACAGAGCCTGGCTAATAAACCAGAACACAGATTTTTAGGAATTTTATCTGTCAGCCACAGTGGTTCCCTTACTTGTCGCAGTTTTCCCATATCTCCTGCAGTCTCTCCTCCTGGCAGAACACACTCCTTCGGGCCCAGCTGGACCAATAGAGCTTCAAGGTTTGAGAACTGATCATTATCTGGAAACTCACAAACACTCAATTTTCTCAGTGTAGTGTCAGCATAACCCACTCCTACTACTCTCTGTCCATCAGCAGCAGACAGCTTAACCCCCACAACACCAATGGCTGTGGACATATCATTGTTGGCAAAGAGAACTTCCTCGAACTGGGCAAGATTTCCTGGAGAACCCTATTTAGAAAAATAAAAACACTTTTTGAAGAGCATGTATAGACACTCTTTTTTCTTTAAAAATAACAACAACAGATAAAACTACTGAACAGTCCATTAAGATAAAATCCACAGCTATTCTATTTTTTTAACCATTTAAATTTTACATATCATACACAAAGCAAAACACTTCAGGTTTCCTTTATTTCCCAGCCTATGGCAAAGACACAAAGTAAGCTCTTTCAGCTTTAGAGCAGTAGAAAACACAGTGATATGTATAACAGATATATAATCAACATATAACAAACAAGTGTGATTTTTCATCATCAATCCCTTAAAATCCCAAAACTCCATGCAGAGGAGCTCAGGAAAAAGCTATGGGGTTTTGTTTCTTTCATCTCACAAATATAAAGAGAGGTTGAAAATTGTACCTTGTAAGCTAAATACCAGTCATTTTCTTTGACAGATTTGCTCCCTGCTTTGTTCTTGTAAACTTCAACTCTGTAATGACGAACCAGAAGCAGGTCTCTCACAAAAGATTCAAAGTTCATTTTACTAAGCACAACACTTTCAAGCTTCTGAGCTCCTATAAATGGGACAAAAAAAAAAGAAAAAAGAAAATTACTAGATACTTGAATTTGTTCATAAAGCTTATTTTCTGTAATCAAAATCCCCAAGAATTTGGGGGAGCCAAAAGCCTTCAAAAGACACTATCTTAATATCAAAGCAGCAAACATGTAGAACCCATGAAACAACAAAAACCCACCACATTCAACTGGTTAATACTAATGAAGAAAGCATATTCCATCTCCAAATAAAAACAAAACATTCAATTCCTAATTTCACTAAATCTGTATGTTAATATATACAAAGGGATATATTCCTCTCAAGCCTCCTCTCTCATAATATTCTTGACTTGGTTTACTAATTAATATTTCACACATTTTAATTTAATGAGAATTAGAAGTCTGCAAAAGTTTTTCCTTCCAGACATCTTTTCTTTCCTGGATAAGCAGCTTCTGTTGACAGAACAGACTGTCATCCTATTCACACTCAGAAGACACATGTGTTAAGACATTTCCCTTTTATCATAATATATCCAGCAAAAGCAACGTATCCTCAAAAAAAAAAAAAAAAAAAAAAAAAAAGCCGTTTACATGAAAACCTAATTTACAAAGTACCTAACAGACAAACTCATTGCTTCTGCTCCTACAGGTGTGCAAGCAGATGATGCAGATGAACAAATTTAATTCCATGCAGTTCCCAGAGGTTCAACACCACTTCTACCTCCCCACCACCAGCAGCAGCCCACTTACAGAATCAGGCAATTCCTCTACCGAACAAATCGGGATTTCAGGTGAATACATTACGTTTTCTGCCAGACTGGGAAGTGGAACTAACTCAGGCTAGTATCAGATACATGAGAGCTA
The DNA here is from genome assembly GCA_013397935.1 of Dasyornis broadbenti. Classification (NCBI taxonomy): domain Eukaryota; kingdom Metazoa; phylum Chordata; class Aves; order Passeriformes; family Dasyornithidae; genus Dasyornis; species Dasyornis broadbenti. The sequence goes on from VZRN01005385.1 coordinate 79,663, forward strand.
GATGACACACCAAGTAAGCACAAGCGATAGGGAGTGTGACATCCCTCTTTCAACAGCACACCTTCATCACATTTGAGGTTCTTCCTCCCTTTACATAAGATATTAAACAGTAAATTTCCATGCCCATAGGAATTTACGGGTTTTTTTTAAATAGCATTTTTTCTTTTACTTTCCTCAAACATCTAGCGATTTTTTTGAAACAGGCAAAAAACACAGTTCTACATAATTACGTTCTCTTTCCCCGTGCACAACTGCCCAACAAAACACAACTTTTCATATTCTTTCAGTTGAAACAACATAATACACTAGCAAGTGGTGGGGAGCAGGTGAATTTTATGTGTACTTTGAAATCATCCAGAAAGCAAAAGGTGCAGTTTTATGCTTTTAGTTGGATATGGCAGGTTAAGACTTTAGAAGGTCTAAAACTGGAGCTGGTAGTCACATGATTACATCTGCAAAATAACTTCTGAATTGAATACAAAAATAATACTGATGAATGTTTCTAGTCTGGAAGACACCTTAAGGTTTGGGGAGGACTGGAGTTTTTACCTTTTTTTTTGCATATGAGCTCATAAGTCACATTAGACAGTAAAAAGCATATGAAAATGTCGTGCTCTTTTTAGTGCTGTTGCTCATACAAAAAAATTTGATTCATTACAAAGAGTTTTACTTTGCAAAATCTAAGCCAATTATTTAGCAACATTGTGTTCCTCGAGATTAAGGCTAATACTAAGGTTTGTCTCTTCTGACAAGATAATTTATCTTGATGCTCTTATACCCAGTATCTTCAAGCTGCAGTCTTATACTGAGATAAACGAAAAGCAGCACGAGGCGAATGGAGAAGAAAATCTTACGAAATACACAGAAAAAATTGAAAATAAAGAACTGCATTCAGTGATTCCCGGCCGCAATGAATCAGAGCGGACTCTGGAACACAGGGACCTCTCAGCACCTTCCTTCCCACATCCATCCGCCCCGGGAGTGGCCGGAAGGGGCCGGCAGCACCGCCCGCTCGCTCGCTCTCCCAGACCGTCGCCTGCTTGAGTCCAAGGCACCCACGAAATGCCACTCTGAGCCCGATCCTTGTGACACCCCCAGGCCTTGGCCTTGGGAACGGGGCATCGCTGCACGGGCTGTCAGGGCCTCCCGGGGGCTTCCAGGGACTACAAGGGAGTTCCAGTGCCTACCTGGGGCACCCAGGGACAGCTGCCAGCACCGCCCCCTCCTTCC
>VZRN01005385.1:80921-117928 GCA_013397935.1 Dasyornis broadbenti
CCCCGCGCACGCCCCCACCCACCCGGTGCCCCTGCCAGCTGGCGAATGACGGCGCGGGTGCGGAAGAGCTCGCGGGCGGCCAGCCGCGCGTCCGCGCCGTGCGCCGTGTAGTAGTCGCCGCGCTCGAAGAAGCGCACGGTGGTGTCGGGCTTCTCGGGTAGCGAGAGCACGGCGCGCACGAAGCCCGCCTCTGCTCCCACGCCCTCAGGCCATACGGCCTCTCGCGGCGGCTCCACCGCCATCTCCTGCTGCTCGCGCTGATGCCGCTGCCACCGCCTCCCGCCAAGCGCGCCACGCTCGCGCCAGAGCGCCAGCAGCCGCGCCCAATCACTGCGGGGCCCGCTCGCTGCGTCACGCCCGATCAGCCGCCGAGCCGCCGGCGTTGCGGGAGTGCGCAGGTCCGGCCTTCCCGGCGCGGCAACGCTGGTGCCCCGTCGACGGGGCTCGGTCATCTCGGAATCCCAGAATCCATTAGGTTGGAAAACACCTCTGAGACCACCGACTCCAACTTGCGACCGAACACCACTGTGTCAACCAGACCATGGCACCGAGTAGCACGTCCAGTCTTTCCTTAAACGCTCCCCGGAACAATGACTCCACCACCTCTCCGGGCAGAATTCTTCCAAACGTCCAACCTAAAGGACAACTAGTGTGCCCCTGGTAGCCGTGCCGAGGTGGTCACTGCCTTTACTCCATATGGAGGAGAGTGTCCTGTGGACCTGGAGTGTGAAAGTCCCCAGGGCTCAGTGCTGAGGAGCTTCACGGGCTGCCAGAAAGCGAACGCTTGAGCACAGCCCAAGAGCAGGACAGTCACCCGGGTCAGTCACAGTACCAGTGGCTGTGGGTGGCAGGTCCTCCTCTGCTTACAGCAGGAGTGGTGTCCAGAGACCCACTGTGCTCCCTCCAGTAAAGAGAAAGCAGCTCTTGCCCTCCTTATGGGGCGGTCAGTCCTCCTCTCAGGCAGCACAAGAAAAGAACCCCCAAGACCTGATCCCCATTTACACATGGGGATTACCCAGCCCAGGGAGAGAAAGAGCACGGACTGGCCTGTGGCACTTAGAGGTATCCTGAGCCCTGGCTACAAGGTGGTCCTCATGCCCAGAATGCTTTAGGTTTTTGATTTTTCATCCTCTTCTCCTTGTACTGTTCTAAGCATTTTTCTTTGTTTCGTTGCTGTTTTATCTTGTACTACAAAGGCACGAAGGAATAGAAACAGTATAGGTGACAATCTTTCTTTTAGCTATTATTGTCTAAGAATAATGAGAAATGCCATGTTTCATCACCTAAGTCAAGTCTTCTTGGAAACTTCTCTTGCCTTGCACTGCTTTTCATCTTTCCAATCAGTTTGAAACCATTGTATCCCAAACCAGATGCCTGCACACTATCACCTATAGACAAAACACGTCTTCTTTTTTATGTGCCTCAGTAGCAGAGAGCCTCCACCCAAACTGGCCACCAATACCAAGTGTGGTGACCACAGCCCGTGAACAACATTTGTGTTGTGGCATCCCTTGCACAGAACAGCTGGGCATTGATCATTTTCCCTTAGAACCTCGACCATTTTCTGTGTCCCATTGTTCTTCCTGGGCAGCTCCAGCACGGACTGGCTGATCCACACAGGTCAGCTCTGAACAGGGACTATTTCCCTGTCACTAGGCTGAGTTGTTTCACTGTGCTGTATTTAATAGAACACTCCCAGCCTTTTCCCTTGCTTACCAGCAGCAACGGGAATGAAAAGATGTCTGTAATTGTTATGCCCATGGCAGATGGAAAACTGGTGCTAATCTAGACCTTAATTAATTTTTTGCCTTCTTAGAGAAAAGTTACAATGGCTTTTGAGTTAGGCTTTTTTCAGTTTTCATTTAAACACTTCACAGGAAAAAAAATATTTTTCACCAAGTGGCTAGTTAGTATACAGCTGTGATCAGTGGAACTCTGATGCTTTCGAGTTGGTGGGGATGTCACCAGAAAATCTGGTATTAGACTGATGTGTATCTGTGTGTGCACATATGTCACGTAGCAGAGACTTAACATTAACAAGATAAGAATATTTAGATAATGTAAGTTTGAAAACAGAAAATATGGCAGTTGCCTTTTAGAGAACCTTTTGTTTCTTCACTCAGATTTGGCACAGCCATGCTCTACTTGGCAGGTAAGTGTAAGAATTCTGCAGTGCATTTAGAGGCTAGTAGAGAAAAAAAACACTTCTTACATGTGTGATGTTTTTACACGCTATAAGATGATCAGTGTTTCCTCTACCATCATACACCACCTCCTTTTTATCCACTACCCTTTCCCTCATGCATGTCTGCCATTGCATGTCTCTGCTAAAACAAGGATTTTAGCAAAGTTCATAAAACTCTCCAGGTTTGGGCCCAACTATTCTGAACATACAAAGCAACCCTGCAATGTGCCTAACTGCCTGCATGTCCCAGGACGGACCTTTACCATACTGCAGCCTTTCCTGGAAGCTGCTAAAATTCCCTAATTTGCACTTGTAAAGTTGGAGCAGCAGAGCTGCTAGCATTTTTAGTTTCCTAGAATATTTTTCTGGCTCTTTCAAGTAATCTAAAGTCACTGTATAGTATGGCGATCAAAGTCCAGCAGGTGAGGATATAAATAAACATGGTTCACAAACAATGTTGTTTCTCTTACCAAACTGTTCTGACTGTTCAGAGAGGTAATGGGTACAGTACTGTCAACAGACCCTATGTATGCAACACTGACCTTTCAGTTTCTAGCTGTGGAATCTGTGCTTTGGCCTTCCTTAGGTCTTAGAAGAACATTGTATAAACTTTATTGGTCATGCTTTCTCAAATATATTATTTGCATACTTGCCTCTACGAAATCTGTCATTGTCTTTGCTTAAACATGTATTTAATTTTACTCAGCAGTAATAATAATATATATTTGCTAGTGTAATAATTCATGAGGAATTAATAGATTTGCACTTGCCTATACAAACACTATTTTCCCATGTTGTACATAGGCACTGAGATATATATTATTACTAGGGTTTCTTGCACAGTTTGTGTCTATCCCATCTGTAACACAAATCTCATTTATCCAGTCTCAAATAATTTAATAGATTTTCAATCTGCCCTTCATATGTTTTCTCAAAAAATGACATTACATTAAAAGAGAAGAAGCATGGTATCTGAGCTTTGTAAAGAATTCTAGATTTTAAAAATATTCTCCTTCACATAAGGAAGTTAATGTATAAGGCAAATGGAAGTATCAAAATATTTACCCAGTTAAAAATTGATGCAGAGGCTACTAGTCCTTTATTAAGGTCTATCAGTTTATTTCTTTTAAAGAGGAAATTCTCTTTTTGAATTTGCTCAATGTTTTTCAAGTATCAAAATAGCACATTGTTAATATTTTGCTATTTAATACTTTATTATTTTTCATTGGCAATGATTTTTGCCACATTGCTCACTATGTAAGAAGAACTGTTATGTGCATATGTGAAGATTTGACACAATCTGATTATGGCTTTTTTTTATATCAGTGCATTAGTCTCCTCTCAGTATAAAAATCTATAAAACACAATAAGCTGCAGGATACCGATACACTAATTTCTCAGGTATTTTCCTCCTCATCCCTTTTCCATTTCCTTATAAATACACACTTTTATGCAGCTGTACAAATGCAGTGTTTAGTAAACAAAACACCACAAAAGCCAATATAAATGCCAATAAAACTATTTAGGACAGGAATCTAATGAAAGAATTATTATTGATCACCATTCTGAGAGCTGAGCAGCACTGTGTTTGTACCGCAGTGACTGAGTTTAGAAACAGTACATTCCCTTCAGCTGTGGATTTAGTGAAACTTTTCTTTCCCAAGAATTTCTGTAAACTTTGCTTTTCTAATCCCTTAGCTAATTTCACAGATTTGACAAGGAGACTGCAATAGAGCACTAAGCTTCATGTCTAATACAAAAAGCTCCACCAAGTTAAAAAAAAAAATTTTGAAAAGTATCTAAATGCCTCTCTGTACTGTGGGAAAAGCAGGGAGATGATGTTCAAACAAACCGACTGGGACAAGGTCAGGCCACACAGCAGCTACATACCAGCCAGTCCAGTCAAGTCTGCACACATGCAGCTCCAGTCCAGCCACAGCACACACCACCTCTTTCCATCCCACAGGCGAAAAACTTGGTGTGAAACAGGGAGGAGAGGAGCAGGAGAGAAAACAATGGCATTAGAATATTAGGGAGAAGAAAGAAAAGGAAAATGTGCCATATTGCAGACATTTAAGAAAGTAGAGGATATGAAGATGAAGCATTGGGGAAGACAATACACACGACTCAGCACTAGGACAGCTTACTGAAAACTCTGCTTTATTTAGTTAACAGCTTACAGAATTGTACAAAATTCATCACACCTCAGCAAATTGCCCGCATACCTGGGGAAAAAGAGAATGGCACAGATCAGCAGAGGGAGAGCCTGCCCTGCAGAAGGTATCACTGACAAAGCTGCCTGAAAAGGCTGCAAAACATTCCAGTAAATTCCCTACTTCAGGATTTTTTGTACAAAATCCAACACAGCAATGCATGCATGTGAGGTAGCCCCTTGTTGGAGAGCAGAAGGAATACAGGTGAGGTGTGATGGTTGAGGGAACACCACCACAGTTCAGCAACTTCCCTGTTATATCTAGCAGGCACCCTGATGGGACATGCTTCACATTTAGTTTCACAAACAGTACATAGAATATCCTCTCAGTAGTTTATCCTACTTTTCCTGTTTTAGCCTGGGTGGGTCAAAACACACACTACATGAAGTAACAAGGTTTGTCATTCAGTTCTTTATCTTGCATCTCATTATTTCTTTGGTAACAGGACTTACAGCATTTCCTTTATAAATCAGATACAGTGGAGGGATTGCTGGCCAACATCCATGGCACAGGTTGCTAACAGCCAAAGCAAGCTCTCTTGTCCAAGGAAGGCTCTGGGAGGCAGAGAGCCTGTGAAAGTCTGGTCAGCATCCATGGCAGAGAACAGGATTAACAGCAGAAACAGCTCCTTGCTGTGCGACAGCTTTGCCATGGACAAAAATCACAGTAACGGGGTAAATTGCTCTTCCCCAGCTCCACCAGCAGATGCCAGGCCTGCCCACCCCCAATCCTGCACCAGAGATGTTCTAGATTAGAGGCTTATTTTATTTTAAATACTCACATAGCATTGGAAAGAGCAGTCTATGCATTCCTGAAATGACTACATTCTTGGCATGTTGACTTTTTATACAACAATCTGTATATTATTTCACTCTTGTTGCATACTTTTTCACAGCTTTAAGAAAAAATATCATGCTATTGAGATACTAGATGCAAATAAAAACTGCTGATTGGAGTTCTAGAATATTTTCAACTATGCTGAGGTTCCTTGCTATAAGGAAACATTAAACTACAAATTTGTAAGCATGATAGTTTAGAAGATTATCACCATGGAAGAATTAGAAGCCTGTTTCAAAGTTTTATTAATTCGTCATAAAAAAGTTACAGCAACTTCAAATATGTACAAACTGCCATAAAAATGTCATGTTCAGCTATATAGGAGACAGTCTCGTTACAACATGGCTACAAAATCATTATTTTCAATAAAACTCCCACAAGGGTAAAATAACCATTTAAGCATGTATGCTCCAAAACCCTAGTAACAGCAGCTGTCAACTTGTCTCATCATCCATAAAAGAAAATAAAATCAGGGAACAATAGTTAAGTTTGACTTGAGTAAGTTGGGGCTTTTAACTCTCAACAACAAATAAAAGTAGTTGAATGGTTACCTGTCTTGGTTGTTAAGAGTTTTAACAATCATTAAGTGAGCACAATTGCCTCCCTTCCAGGAGGAACCTTCTAAGAGTTAAGATTCATGCCTCCACTGTTTTTGTTGTCTTCCTGCTTGAATCTTACTTGTCTTCAGTTGATTTAGTTACGCATTCAGTCCTCTATGCATTTCGTTCATTTCCTTCACCTGGAGGGGAGGAGGTAGAGGGAGATGAACATTTGTGCTACTTTTAAACGTTAAGACTCAGTAAGTCATTGGGACTTAACAGCCCAGATTTTCATTAGCAAATGGATTTGATGCAATATGAACAGAATCAACCATGCCAAAACCATCAGATTTGGGGGAAAAAAAAAAGGGAAAAAGGCACTATTTAGCTACAACATTGTTTGGATTCCTTCACAAAATGCTCCACAGCATGAAGCACCATTTACTATTCCATTGGAAAGTAGCTTTTCAATGGAAACTGCAAGATCCATGCAAATACCTCAGTAAAGATCTTCATCACAGAACAAGACTATCAACACTTCCTGTGGATTGCACAGCCCTTTACTATACATATGGAAAACAGAAGTTGCAGTAAAACCAGACCCCACCCCCTCAGCCCTAGGAAAAGCCACAGATCACCTTTGAAACTAGTACAGAACTACACAGAGATGAAAACTAGCTACAGAATTTGAATACTTTCAGTCTCCTTGAACCCATCTGAGGCACCCAAACCAAGCTTTTAACCTACAGCAATCTTAGGAGTTTCTGGATTCTGGTCAACCTCCTCCCCACATATACACCACAAACAGAAATTAATTACCTCAGCTTTCACGTACTTCCCTTTCCTCCTCCTTGTGAGGACCTGTAACAGAAGGATGCAATATTTTTTAAGTCTTAATATACAAGTAACTCTAGTTTTGACTTTAAAAAACACAAAACTTGAAGCCGTCTTCTCCACTGTGTGTCACTCTCAGCTACTTTAAACCAGGAGGTACTTTGTTCACCTCAATGAATTGTTCCCAGTACTTGTTTTCCAGGTGACACCCTTCAGTTGTAACCAGGAACAGTGACAGTATGCCCATCACCAATTTCCCATCTCCCACATCTGAAGAGGCAAGCCAATTTACAAAGGATGACTTTCTATCAGAGTCCAAATACGTGTGTTGTTACTTCCCAAATTGCACCGGTACCATTCTGCTTGGCAGCTTTGCTAGAACTTACCAGAACAACAATTGCAGCCACTATTGCTATTACTATCACAACAATAACAGCAATAAGGCCAGGAGTCAGAGACTTCATGGAAAACTCTGGTGCTATTTCATCAACATAGTAGACCACTGTCTTCTCAAGCTTCACGTTTTCATTGTCAATGCTGACATTTAGCCCAGCATTATTATGAAAGATGGATTGACCTTTTACCTAAAACAGATAGGAAAAGAAAGACTTGCTAGTTCACATCGTAGTAGGCGTTTTTCTCACCACAGGAATAATTCACCTTGCTTTAGCCAGACAGACAGACTTCCCAGTGCAGTGCAATACACATATCCAGCCTCTGGCAGACTTTACCCGTGACACACTTACATCTTTTTCAAAGTAGTAGGCCACATCAGCTATATCCACACCTCCAAGAGATTTGTCTGAGGAATTCTGCTTCAAATCAATAGTAATGTAAGGGTTTTCATACTGAAAAAAAAAAAAAAATATAGTGTAGTATTAAAAAGGTGTAGTTTAAAATCCAACTATGAAATATTCACCAAAACATTATGATCCAGTTTGTGAACTCGCATCCTGGATCAAGTTTATGGTTCTTCAACTCAAGCCAACTGTTTACAGTAGGATTCAAATCCCACTTTTTAAGTGAAACAAGTGAGTCACCGACAGACTAAGGAGAGCAGTATAGTTTCTCAGCATTTCTGTTCAGATACAGTTAATCGATAACTGCTCAGTGAGTGTCACTATTTTGAGAGCTTCTACTAAAATCCTGGCTGTACTGCATTAGCCAAATAAGAGTTTTCAGAGTTACTCACAACAAAATAAAGTTTAATACTTTACTAAAAATTATGTGCCTCTTACCAGAACACTGCTTATGTACCGGCCATCCAGCAGATAACGATTGGTAATGGTATCTGTGAAAAATCTGGAAGGATATGAAAGCCATAGCTGTTAAAACAGTACTATTTTACACATAGAAGTAGAGAAGACCAGTGTAATCGTTTTTTTCCTGCAGTCTCTGTGGTGGGTAGACCTCAACTGGCAGCTAAACCCTCACCTAGTCTCTCACTCACTTCCCCCTAGCATGACTGGGAAAAGAATCAGAAGGGCAAAAGCAAGGGAAAAAGAAAAAAAACCCTAAACAACCCTCATCAGTTAAAATAAAGACAGTCTGGTAAGTGAAAGGGCTGTTCAGGAGAAATAAAAAAACACAGGTGATGTAAAAGCAATCAATCATCACTGACAGATCAATGTCCAGCAATCTCTGAGCAATGGCTACTTGGGAAAAGACTTTCCCCTAGATTTATTGCTGAACATGACATTTTACAATATGGGCTATCTGTTCACTCAATTCAGATCAACCCTGTGCCCTTCCCAGCCTCTTGCCCATTCCCAACCTACTCACTGGGGCAGCAGAGTAAGAGTCCGAGAAGGCCCTGACATTATGGAAGTGCTGTTCAGCAGCAACTAAAACAGTGGTGCATTTATCAACACCATTTTGGTCACTGGTCTAAAACACAGCACCACACCAACGGCTACCAAGAAAACTAACTCTGCCCCAACCAAACTCAGTGCACTGCCTTTATACTAGAGTTCAATTAACTCCTAACAGTGAAGATGCACTTACTGAAAAATAAATGCCTGTGGTAGACAAAAGAGTTTTATTGGTTTGAAGAGTTCAGAAAAAAGAGCTAGAGGGCAGCAGCTTTTATTCTGGAAAGGGGTGATCTAATAGCTACAAGAAGGGGGCTTTTTTAACAAAGTGAAAAAAACCCCAGCTAAATTCTTGTTTTTCTCCTGCTGCTTCTATGTAGTCCTGCCATCTTTGTCAGTTTACTTTCTGGACAGTTTCAGCCGTTACCTTCCATTTCTTTTAGTCTATTGATTTTGGAGGGAGGAAGTAGCAATCAACTTTATATGGAAGGGAATCTCTTTAACAGTTAATTTGTTTTCAATGGAAAATTAAAGCAATTCTATGAACAATCTGCAACTCACTTCTAAGATGTCTGACAAATGAGTTCACAGACCTGACAATACTTTTAAGCAACTGTTTATAAATACACTAGATATCTAGTAGGGCATGCAGACACTGCCATAACATCTTACTTTCATCACTTACTTCTTTAAAGATTCAGCGTTCAGAGGAGCATTTCTCTCAGCATGTTTCATTTCAATGATGATCCACCTGAAGTACAATGAATATTCTTGAAGTACATGCATATAAAACATACTAAAAAAAAAAAATCTAACCCTAGGCTAAAAAAACCCAGAACAGTGAGACAAAAACAAAGGAAGCAAAGTCTCTTCCAAACCCCTTCAATGTCTCCTCGTTTCTGAAGAAAAAAACCCAGCAGTAACCAAGTGTTGATTGCTCCATCTTCATTTATCCCCAGTACATTATCTACACAAGGGAGAGCCTCATACAGGAATGTTTTCCTGTCACAGCACACCCTGTTGAAAGACTTACGTCGTTCTGACTAACTGATTGCACTTCAAGTCTGCATCATGTTTGTCAGTTCTTCTAACTCCAGCTGTATTCACACACCAACAGGTGGTTCCATTGCACTGCTTCGCCTTGAAAGTACCATTATTTTCACACTCAGGATCATAGAGGCCATCAGTATCTTCAAACGCATCTTTTGGTTTCTCACGACGACCCGATTTTGAGCCCATCACTTCTGCTTTCATCAACAAGCACTTTGAAGTCACTAAAAATAACCAGAAAGTCACATTATGCAGCATCAGAACATCCACGTCCAAAACAGAGCTCTGAGTCCATATAAGCACAAGATTACATCAGCAGCAGCCAGATTTGAAGCCATTACACGGAAGAGCAGATGTCTAATGTGTAGATGGTGCATAAAGTCAATATGATTGGGGTATGTCAGCCTCTTAAGGCAAAGGCCTAACACGTCCAGCGTTAGGACTTACAGCTTCCATTACTCACAGCTAGAGGGTCGCTTGCAGCTTAGGTAAGCTTGAACCTACAATATGGTCTTGTCACAAGGCTCTTTGCCCTCTAGATTTGTAGGAAAAGTAATGATATATCCTTGTAAGAAAGCTAAAGAGTCATCTTCGAGAAATCTTTGCCACTGCAGAACGAATATTGAAGAGGCACCTACATCATTTCAAGTTGATGAACCCTAAATGCTTGTGTTTTCCATCACCAGCTGACCTGGAAGGAGCATTCCTTCCTTGACTCCATTATTTGCTGGGATCTCAGCAGTCATTCTCACATATTCCCTGGCGTTCTGCAGGCGCGTTTCCGTGCCACCCACCCGGCCATGCCCTTTTACTCACGGGTGGTGCAGTCCACGGTGACGCTGGAGCCGATGGCGTCGCAACGGCAGCGGCCGTTGTGCAGCTTGCAATTGCTAACACGCTTGTTCTTCTCGCAGACACACGCTGCAAGAGAAGCTCGGCCATGAGCCAGACACCACGGGGCACCGCCACCCGCGCTCCGGCGCCGGGCAGGACGAACAAAGCTGCCCCTCACCGGCCGGGCGTAGCGTGCCCGCACCCCTCGCTTCCCCTCAGTAACCCACCCTTCCTTCCCGAGCGCGGGACTTCCGAGGGCTTCCTCCGGAGCGTCGGAGCTCCCCCCGGGGCGCGGGGGGAGCTACTGTTCCCTCTGCGCCCCCGGCGAAGGGGGCGAGGGGGGATGGTGTCGCCATTTGGCGGCACGGGGCGCCCAGCGAGGCGGCCCTGCGGCGAGCGGGGATCGAGAGGGGGTCCCAGGGCGGGGGAGCCCGGTCAGGAGCGGGCGCAGGGCGGACAGAGGGGTGCGGGCACTCACAGTCGTCCTGGGCACTGGTGGCGGAGCAGAGCAGCAGCAGTAGGAGCGCAGCCCCGCACAGCGGCTTCATGGCTGGGGTGGGCGGCGGGCCGCGGAGAGGCCGAAGGAAAGTCCTCGAGGACGCGGGCGAAGAGGAAGCGGTGCGTGCGCGGCAGCGGACCAGTGTGAGCTACCCGACAGGTTCTGCAAGTGGTGGTAGCTGCGCCGCACCCTCCCGGCTCCGGTTGCACCTGGGACGCGCTGGGGGAGCGGCGACAGCCCCTCCCCCAGGCCCGCCTGGCGCGCTCTTAAACCACCGCCGCCCCCTCCTCCCCCCGCACCTGAGCGAAACTGGATGGGGCAGGGCGGGACAGGTTCTCGGCCCGGCCCGGCCCGGCCCGGCCCCGCCCCGTCCCGGCCCGGCCCCGTCCCGTCCCGATAGCTTCTCGGCTGCAAAATGGGGACGGGCAGCGGCGGTGCGAGGGGTGTCCTGAGGCGCGGCCGTGTCCGCTTTTTACCGGGGCTGTGAAACTACCGGGGCTGTGAAACTACCCCGGAGGGGCGGCGGGCTGGAGCCGTCGCAGGGAGCTGGGGAGATAGCTGACCCCACCGTCGACGGGAAACTGTTAGTCATCACCGTGAGCTCCCGGGTGTGTTTGCCCTGTGACACACGGGCAGGGGGAGCAGAGCCTGCGTCCCTCCCGGCTCGGGGCTTCCCGCGCCCGCCGCTGACCTTCAGAAGGCCGATGCGGCCCCGAGGTCCCTGCCCTGGCCTGGTGGTCCGGGTTCTTCCCTCGGGACAGATGTGGGGTGTTTCCGTACCCTTCGTGGTGAGCTGAGAGCAAGCAGGAAATATTCGCACTTTGCAGTAAGCTTTGTTCGCATCCGGGGATGCCGTGTGAACTACTCCGTGTTTGACATAAATCCTGATAATTCCTCAGTAAATTAAAACACAGAACGCCTATTCGTACAGAACGAACCTTTTTGTAAGGACGTTTACTGTAAATTAAATCACAGAACGCCTATTCGTACAGAATGAACCTTTTTGTAAGGACGTTTACTGGTTATGTGTTTTGTTTTTATTTTCGTTTATGGTTCCTCCCTAAAATACGTAGTAGATCTCTCTACCTCAACGCTGCTCTTCAGATTCCCTCCTTATGCTGCAGTATCCACGTTTCCTCGTTCAGGAAAACGTAGTCCTGAGTGCTTTGTCTCTGAGCAGCGTGGCTTTGTGGGAGCCTACAAGATGGAAGGTAATGCCAGAGCCCTACGAGGTTGCCGAGGAGGAAACATAGGAACGCAGGCTTTTAAATAGCTTTCTAAAGTGTAAAAGCAATGCCAAAATGCAAGACAAAAGATAGGTATGGTACACCGGAAATGCTTTATGGACCTTGAGTTTATTAATTCAGTTTAAAAATATGCATAGATCTTTCCAAAAGACATATTAGCACCCTAGAAAACCAAGTTATTTTAGTACAGGATAAAACCAGAATGACATTTTGCCCAAAGACTTGAAGCTTCTTCTTACCAGTTCACTGTACAATAAAAACATGTTGCTCCTTCTGCACATGCAGACCTAAGGATGAAACTGTTTGAAAACTTTACATGTTTGAAGTGAAAATGTGAATGAAATATCTTAGTGGTTTTGTCTCTGTGTGCAGCTGTGTTTGTGTTGTATCTGGTTTTGTATGTTGTTTTTGTCTCCGGTGCCCTGCTGGTGTCTCAAATGCGTCCAAGTTAAAGGACTGTTCTTTGGATTTGTTTCTGGTACAACCCGAATCAGAGTTTTGCTGCATTTATCTTGAGTCTTCTTGTGGTTTTGTGTGGTTTCTGATTGGTAAGTATTCTTCTGATACACTTGTCAAAGACTCAAAATGAAAACTTGACCTAGCATATGAAAACTTGGGAAGACTAAAGTCTCAGATGTGGACTTTTCACATCGCTTTTGTCAAGTGATGACATTTTCCAGAAAGATGAGTGGGATCAATAAGCTCAGAAATGCCTGCCTTACTATAAATCTCTTATTCCATGTTAATGTACTGGTTTGTTCGAGATGAGAAGAGCTATCTTGTCATTATCAAATTGCCGAGCTGAACTACGTAAGCCTTCATAATAAGGACCAATAAATTTTATGATAGGCTTTTGCCTTTTTTTTTTTTTTTTTTTTTTTAATACGTAAATGTAGACGGATAGAACAGGCTGGGTACAGCTAGTCCTCTTCCTTCTCCTGATCCTTGTTCTGTGTAGGTAAACCTCTGTGCCTAGTTTTACAAATCCAAGCAGTCTTGAAACATTGGAGTGGCTATTACTGAAAGTAGCTCTGCTTCTACTACCACCTCCAAATACCAGATAGGTATCTTTGTTGTCAAAAAATAGCCATAACCTTTAGTATCTAGGGGTTGAATGGTATTCGGGTATTTGTGTGAAGTAAAGCTTCTCACAGTGTGTTTTGGCACTGTTGTGTTGTGACACATTGTGAACTGTGAGTTACCCACCTGTAGAAAGTAGTTCAATAACTCTGGTGCAAACATAGGTGCATCATGCTGCTTTTTGTAGTATAGCATTTAATTTGGCTCCAATTTGCAGGAGCTAATAAGGAGCTCACTATCTGTGGTCTTGCCAGGTTTCTAAGTGTGAAGAAATTATTGTTTAAACATTGCTCAGTATTTCTGAAGGACAGTTGCTCTACATGATGTCATTCACCAGCAAGGCAATGTGAAATTGAGGGACCATTTACAGCAGTTACTCTTACTCTCTTTCCAGGTTATTTTGACGGCAGCTTCTCTGTAAAATCAAAGCCAGTGGGGCAGACATGAGGCTAAACAGATAAAAGGGCCTGAGTGCTGAAGTTTATGACATTGGTACCTTGGTGTCAGGGGGTTGGGAAGCAATGCCTTTTTTGTAATTTTTGTAGTGATTGTACCTCTTTGTGCTGAAATACATGATCATATTCAGGGGCTATTAACTTTCCTCAGCACACGGCTGTAAAAGTAAGGCCTTCCATATTGGTTATAAACAGGATAATTTTATCAACTGTTGGAGATACCTTCTCTTATCAAATAGCTGACTGCTGATTAGGCAGTGCAGTGTAGGCTAGTTGTGGTTTACTCTTATTGAAGCATAATTACAGCTCAGACAAATT
Organism: Dasyornis broadbenti; assembly: GCA_013397935.1. Lineage (NCBI taxonomy): Eukaryota > Metazoa > Chordata > Aves > Passeriformes > Dasyornithidae > Dasyornis > Dasyornis broadbenti. The sequence goes on from VZRN01005385.1 coordinate 94,824, forward strand.
ATAATTTAAATGCTATGAACACATTACTGGCTCTACTATATAGCAACAAGAAAAAAGTTCTGGTCACCAAGCCCCACATACATAAAGCATGTAAACTCACATTAGGAAATCTCATGTGATCTGTATTTTTCAACTTTTGCTCTGTAATTTACATCTGATCCAGATCTGTTTGGAGAATAAAGTTTTAGTTCATTAAAATACTCAAGAGCCATTGACTCTAGTGGGAGATTTTCTGTTGACTTCAGTGAACTGTGAATCAGATCCAAGGAAATAAATCCAGCTCTTTCTGAAGCCAGTAAGAATTAGTGTGATACTGGCATATGGTGTAAGGTCATTTCCAGGTCTTCACTAGAAATTAGGTAAGTGGGCTTTGTGAAACTTCCCAGGCACAGAAAAGGGACAAAATCTGCTTTCAGGGAAAGTCGAAAAGATGTATGAGTCACTCTCGAAGTATCAGGAAATGATGCAAGGTGGGGCTATGACATGCACTGTGGTCAGCAGATCAGAGAGATGAGTGGAGAGAGCGTGATCAGTGCCACTGGGGTATTTGGCAATCTCAGTCTAACTGAGATTCTTCAGAGGCTGCAAACCTGATCGGTTTTGGGTGTACCCTTCTGAAGATAACCAAAGGCTTGTTCGTAGAAAATAGGTCATGTATTATACCAGATTGTGAAACATAGTCTTATTAGTGTTTTTCCAACAAAATTAATGACTTTTGAAAATTCATGATGACTTTTAACTGGTTAAGGCTGACAAAGATAGAAACAATCAGAAACACTGATGCTCAAAAGTGCCCACAAGTATTTTGAACAGTAGACATTGCTACATATATCATTATATTATAGGCTTGTTCAGGAACTTTTTATTAGGACAGCTTCAGAATGTTTGCATTCAACTTTTTTGTCAGACTTCATCATCTGCATAGAATGAAACCTTGAAAGGACTGTAAGAAGAGGACAATTTTGAGAACTTACGTACAGTATACCTTGTCCATGATGTATTTCTGAAAATTCCATGTTGTCACAAATCGACACATGCTGCTGCTCAAAGGACTGTAATAAAACTAGTGCTTCTATGTATTTTATTTCTCTTGTCTTTCTGAAAACCAGCAGAAAACAGGTAAATCTTGTTACACTGATTTGAATAATGAGAACATTAAGAGTCCTGGAGAACTTAAATGCTTTGGCCATATGGAGATACTCAAGTATGAGCCAATAAGAAAATAAATGAGCAGTGCTGTCTTTCCGCTAGACGGAGTGTCTAACTACTTCCAAACACTGTAAAAAACAAACAAACAAAAAACCCAAACAAAAACAAAAAACCAAACAAGACCTAATAAAACTATTTTACACATTTAGGTCTTTTTGGCCTGTTTCTAGATCATGGCCTTTTTTTTTTAATAATAACACAGTGTTTGTGTATTTTAACAAAACTGTCATGCACACTGAAGATGGAAATTAGTTCAGAGGTAGTGGAAACCCTCATAAAACTGTCCTTGGCTTCAGAAGCCCACAGCTTGGGTCTCTATCAGGTTGGAGACCTTTGAAAGTAAGAGTAGCTGCTAAGAGGTAAAGGGGTGTTGGTTCAGAGGTTCATAAAACTAGACAGGGTGTAGCCACAGGAGAGAAATGCTCACGTAATTAATATATGTTCTATTTGTGTCTTTGAGGATTATAGAAACCAACCTGTCTGATATGTTATGGCATCCTCGCCTCTCAGCCAGGGCTCAGTCTTAACTCTAGAGGGTGGGGCCAGTAACAGGTTTGTCATCCTCATCTTTATATACCTGAAAGTGCATCTCCATGGTTCTAATACTGACTGCATTTTTAGAACATCTATTGTCAGCATTCAAAGGTGCTTAAAATAAACAGCATTAGATGTAAGAACCATAACAGCTCCTCATCCAGACTACTGCACAGCAGGAAGGCAAACCTTCTAATTTCATACTGTGCCCAATCCCTCAGGTTTGTAGGGTTTGGAAAGGGCTCAGAGGAAAACACAAGATCACAAGTTGTAGTAAAAGAAGCTCTGTTTACATTAAAATTGTTTCAATTTTGGCATCTTTTTTTCCTCCCCATTTAGCCATTCTCTGTGAAAGAAGATACAGATGGAACTTTATCAAAATACTTGTTCAAAACTGTTTGAGATAGTCCTAAGTAGTTTTTAATGTGCTTTACTGTGTGACAACCTCTCTGGGCTATAGGCAGAACTGAAGCAGATGGTTATACAGCCAGAGAGTTGTCCTGTCTTGTCAGAGTGGTGTTATCAGAAGGCACAGAGTACTTCTGTCATAAAACCCACCATTGAATTTGCTTGTGCTGGACTTGTACAGGTTGCTATGACGCTAGTGAGGGTGTGGATATACAGTTTGTCAGGTAACAACCCATGGATATGGCTGTATCTGGCAGTGAGCAGAAACCATGTATTCCTCAATGAAAACAGGGTCACAGCATGCACACAGGCAGTTTCCAGGGAGCAGCTAACATGCTAATCCCCACCCACTCTTGCCTCACTCTAATTTGTGTGCGTAGTCATACCCCAAGCAAAGGTGAACAAATACACCCATGAGCTGGGCAGAAAAATCTCATCCCACGAACAGCGACACAACAGACAGCAGAGAGTATGATTAAAAGAGCTGAGCATGCCATTAGTGCTTTGCTTTTTTTGTCCCTTGCTGAAACAAATTGCTTTTGTGTTGTGACTACTTTCACAGCTCATGAGTTTCTCTTATTTTTTCAGTTAGCAATAGCTGTTACCAAAGTTCATCTGTTTCTCTTTGCACTTTAATTTACAGCCCTTGTACTAGTCATTTTATTGCTTCAACCTCTGAGTGAGAGAACTTTTACAACTTGTGATTACTGAACTTGGAGAAACAAGAAAGCTTTGTACCTGGTGTAGAGTAATTATAGACCCCATTGCTTCTTGGGACGGGCATTCAATGTTTAACAAACTGTGGCAATTCTAATTTAACTGTGTGGAGCCTCGACCATTGGGTGGGAGTTAAAAAAAGTAAATCCTGGACTTTTTCCAGGTAACATTTTAACTTGTCTGGTTTTAGTCTCTAAAAGGCTGTCCTTGAAGTTCTGCCTTCCCACTATTGAACTTGATGCTGCTCCTTTCTTAGCAGTATGAGAGCATGGGAGCCAAATTATGTGCATATGAAAACAATTTCTTCTTGCTTCAGAAATTATAGCTACACTACTTTTGATTAATCCTTTCATGGGGTTAGTCTTTTGAATGCCATGCCATGAAAATATGGCTCTTGACAAAAGAAAAATTGTCCTATCTTAATTACCACTATTGTTTCATATTTTAGGGACTGTGGTCATGGGCAAAGATTCAATTGTATTCAACAGTATAAAAACAGAGAATAAATAGCTACTGTGTTTGAAAGAGTTTGTGATCTGAATTATATGACCAGTAAACTTTGGAACTAGAAAACAAGATGAGAAAGATTTGGTGAAATTTACACATTGTGCTCAGTTATAGAATCATAAGCCAGCTAGGTAAAAGTTTGAAGGCTCCTACCTGTTCTTCAGCCACTCAAACAGCTATTATTTAGGAAATTTGCCTTCAGGAAAAGAATTAGGATGTTATTTTGAAAGCACTGATGTTTTTCTACTTTTGATGTCCCTAGATAATAACGTAATATATATGTCCTGGATAATAGGTTCCTTAGATGTTTTGTAGTTTAGCGTATTAATGCGTACATATACATTACATCAGTGAGGCAAAACATTTGTGTTATTTGCCAGATAGAATGAAATACTTTTTAGCTAATGCCATTTTATGAAAATTATTTCTTAAGACAAATCCTTGAAACTTTCTTTGTTCAGCTACATTTTCACCTGGAAGATTTTTGGAGTCCAGAGTTTATTAGTTGTTTCTGAGAGGAAAGAAGAGAAAAAGAGAAGGTGGAAAGTTCCCATTTTCCAGTGTGAATGTACGCAACCCAGCCCCTCTGCACATACACAGCACATGGGCAGCGCCCTGGGCACAGTCACACACACCTGCCCCTTGCTCCTGCACCTCTCAGGAAGCCTGGTGCTCTTGACATCTGGAACGAATCGCTCCAGGGCCAAGGAGGTAGACAGGAGTCCTGTTTATTAGGGCTCTTTGCACAATTTAGCATGAAGAAATGGCATGAGCACAACTGGGTAACAAATAACCATGGTTATTAAATACTTGCAAATCCAGAATGCCATCTTCAGTGGGTAAAAAAAAGTTAAGAGTATGGTGGATGATGTCAGAAGGTTCAAAAAACACTTAAAGGAAAACTGTGCAGATCATCTCCTTTCCCTTTAATGTAAAATACGCACTACCAGTTTTGTGTTACTGATGTTGAGAGTTTTATCAAACATCACTTGCCCTTTTGTGACATGATGGTGAAGACCTAATGTAGTATATGTCATCTATTTATTTTTAGAGAAAAATTGGAACTCTTCAGATAAGACTACTTTGTTTCAGTTACAACCAGGACACAAGTGCCAATCCTTAAAAATTAGTCTTCCCCTATCTGCTTTGAATTAGTTAAGTTCATACAGGATATATCAGTCTATTTACAACAGGAATGAACAAGTTCAAACTTATGTCCCAGGCACTTTATGGAGATTTGTTGCTGCAGAGTACTTGGCTGTTTTGAAGTATGCAGGAGCAGCATGTTTAAACATGCACTGTGTTTGCTGTCACCCTCTATTTTCCTTTACCATTTGGTCTATTAGTCTAGTCAGTACTGTTCTTGTTCACTGCGTAATTTCCAAATTATTTTTTCCTTCTAGCTCCTGAATTTCTCAGTGCCCAAGAATAACTACAGCTGTTCTGGGACTTAAATATTAGAAAACGCTGCTGGTATGCTCAGAAGTTCTTCTCAAGTAAACAAAGCTAGAAACAATTTTCCTGCCTATTCATCCATCAGTGACATACACTTAGGAGGTACAGCACCATTTTTAGTTTTAATCATATTGTAACATTTGTCAAAAGCAAGGATTTAACTGCAAGGCATCTTCCCAGTATCCTTGCTTACTACCCCCAGTAGCAAACTGGTAAACTGTGTTCAGTCTGTTATGCTTAGTCCCAGTCCAGGCACCATGATGCCATAATAATTTGTTATGTTACAACTCATCTAAATCCTTGCTCTCTCTTCCCACATATAAAACAGGTTTCTGGTGACAGATGTGGGTTCAGGTGGTTCATCTGTTCCTCTTTAACTTACTTTAATTTACTCTTGTGACTTGCTACACCCTTTACTCTTAAAGAATTAACCTCATGTCCAAAGTTTGCTTTTTAGATGCATGTTTCAGTTTCACTATGTGTCTTTAGGAATGGAGCTCTCAATCCACGAGCATTTCATTTAGAATGTATTTGATTGAGAGGCCAGGTTCCCCTAGCAGGGTCAGCAGTCACCTCTACAGGAAAGAGAGACTTTTTTTTTCTATTTCACACTCTGCAGGAGGTAGGAAAAGTCTCTAACTCAAAAATGCATATTTTATTGTGGATAGTTATCTGCATTTAAAAGAATCAATAGTGGTTCTTCATTACTTTGAAAAGAAATATCAGGTGTTTTACCTATGGTATTTTATCTTTCTTAGGCAAAAAAAGTTCACTGGAAAGGAGCGGCCAAAGGCATCTCAAAAATATCAAAATCTGGGGAAAAAAAGTATGTATATCCTAAATGTAATTTATTAAAATACCATCCCTGTGTTTTTCTTCAGTGATGCTTCTTAATCTATGTGTAAACAACTCATTCACTGAAAAAAATCAAGTATTTTTTTTTTATTTAAAGGAATCTAACTGCTCTGTAGCTGCCTTTCTGGACCAAGTTCTGGAGAGCTATATAACTATGTATCTTATATAATGGAGTTCCAGCATATATATGGATTTTTTTTTTCCCCGGAAATAAGATTTTGTAAGAATCCCAGGTCTATCAAGGCCAGATATTAATAATTATATCTATAAATATTATATAAAAATTAAAATGCACACACACTTTATATAAAAATAAAAATTTTTAATAAATTTGGATACTAAAAATATAATTTCAAACTGTCATTACATATGAAGACGAAGAGTGGTTAAACTGATTTAATGTCCACTTACAGGAAGGGTTAGGAATGAGGTTCAGCATGAAACCCCATGTATTATGTTGGACAAATGCTGCATTGTCTCGGTTCAAACGGCTGGTGGTGAAACAGCGCTCCCTGATGTTCAGCGAGCGACTTGGAAGTCCAAAAGTTCCATTCTTCCCGATATTCTTGGATGAATTGTTCAACAATTAGCAGGGGTTGTAGGGCACGGACTTCACAGGATGGTGATAAGCAAAGACATTTTATTGCAAAAAAAACAGGGTTCTTAAACTTTGTTACATTGTTATGAGTTTACATACTTGTGAGGCACAACAAAAGTGTTTAACCAACCACCATAATCCACGATAGGAACACGCATCAGGTGTAACCAATCACTAACCCCACGGTGTGAGCACTTATTGGTTCTAACAATTGTTTTCCAGTTATGTAACTTGTTTTTCACCTCTAGTTTAGCTGAGTCATTCCCAGAATGCTCTCTGGTTAGCCGAAGTAGCAGAAGTGAGCAAGGATTTTACAAGGGCAACAAGGCCTTCAGTTTGCAAGGCCTTTCTGCTCCACAACATCAATTGTTCTGAAAATTGTAGTTACTAATAAGCAAAGTTGAGAACCAGCTAAGTCCACTATCTCATGCAGAGAACTTAAGAGTCAGGTAAAGTTCTGTCCTTATTGTCACTGGGTTCAGGCATCAACCTTTCCACGTTGACGTTTTTCCATAATGTTTCCAAGTTGAATCCTTGAGTCATTCCCATCTCAACAATCCTACCTCAGGCTGCAGAGTCCTGCAAGGAAAGAAAGGTAAAGTTCCAGACATTCTCACAGCTCTTTCTCACAAGTTCAGTTTCCTCAAGAGTCTCATCCAGCCTTTACAATGGGTCTGAATCAGAGCAGAGACCTGAGTCCTGGCAGGCTGGGAACAGTACACTGTGGGAAGAGTCACAATACCTGTTCAATAACTTGATTGTTACAGATTTTTGAGGGAAAAAAAAGAAATCATTTAATATTTTGTTGCAGAACCATCAACTCCAAAATTATTTGAGAAGGGGGGACCTACAGGAGGCTCTGCGTGGATAAAGATCGACATTGTAAGTCACTTTTTATTTATGTAAAGGTGTGAAGAATAAGGAAGCATGCATGTCACAATTATCATTGCAGCTTTACGTTCTGCAATAGGAAAACAAAAGACAGAAGTTTTTTTCCTGGTCTTAAAGATTTAGATGGTTATGTGGAAGTTTCTGTAGCCTGTTCTTCCTCTGTTTTTCACAGTTATCAAATGAACAGTAGTTAATTGATGGGTGCTTTGGATTCCTTACATGAAAAGTAATATGAAAAAAAAAGAGAACAATTAATGCAGGGTAACTCACTATGTGTCTAAGAAGATAGAACCTCTTTGGGGCAACAGACTTTTGCCCTGCTGATGTATGTGGTATTATCTCCACCCTGCTGCCAAGTTTCCTAATTTCAGCCTATTCCGTCCAGAGTTGTTGTTAGCTGGTACATGTACCACTTGGTATGTGTTTTATCTCTCTCCCTGAGCAGAAACTTGGCATGATCTTTCCCAGAATATGCTCATTAACTCAGAGCACCTAAAAAATCTAGCAAATTATTAATGAAAGATGAGGAAAGTGTAAAGCGGCCTCTCTTCTCATTACCATAATAAATGAGGCCAGTTACACTTTAATTGGCCTGTACAAGAGGAAACAATGAAAATGGATGTCTCTCTTGCCATTTTCCTAGGATAAACCTTTAGCTCTTATAAGAAAAGGCAACAATAAGATTTCAAATTTAATCTTATTAGCAAAGGGATTTTTTCATTCATGTTATTACATTTCAGTAGACTGCCTTAGACTAATTGCATACTACAACCTGCATTAATTGCCTCTGTGGAAAGGTAGCAGCAGGGTTGCACCTCTATGTTTACTGATCTTAGAGTCAGGTATGTCTTTTCCTTCGTGTCCTATGTCTCCTGGGGAGATGTTTATCATCGTGGGTATGTTTTAATCATAGAATCACAGAATGGTTTGGGTTTGAAAGAACCTTAAAAATCATACTGTTCCAACCTCCAGCCATGGGCAGGGAGGGACACCTCCCACTAGACCAGGTTGCTCAGAGTCAATCCAACCTGGGCTTTAACACTTCCAGAGATGGGGCATCCACAGGTTGTCTGGGCAACTTCTGCCTTGTCACCACTCTCACAGTAAAGAATTTCTTCCTAATATCTAACCTAAGCCTACTCTCAAGTTGGATCCATTCCCCCTTATCCTGTCACTACATCTCCTTGTAAAAAGCCAAGGAAGGAAGACGGGAAGGAAGGAGAAAACATTTGCAGCGATGTTGCGCAGCTGACAGACTCAACCCAAGATTGAGAAAGGCTCATGGGGACGATTGGGGCGAGAGGCGGTGCCCCCATGCCCGGCGCGCGCCGCGCCCCTGCCGCGCCCCGCTCCCATTGGCTGCCGCGCCCTGGGCGGCAACAGAAGGGGCGGGAGGAAAGAGCCCCGCCTCTCGATTGGCTGAGGCGACTCCCCGCGCGCGCTGACTGGCTGCGAGAGACGCCACTCGAGCTGTGGAGGCGTGAGGGGGAGGACGCTGAGGGACGCGGAAAGGGGCAGGCGCAGGCGCAGGCGCAGGCGCGGGCAGGGCGGCTTTGGGCTTTCTCGCAGGGAGGCAAAATCACAGCCACGCTTGAGGGGCCTTTCGTGTTCATGGGACAGCCACCTAAAAGCTGGGGAGCTAGGTAGGCTTCGGTGAGCCAGCCTCAAACAGCTCCCTGTGGAGAGACCTACTGAAGACGAAAATATTGAATACATTGAATCCCGCCAAAATCCTCACTCTCCGTTTGGTATCCCCTTAAATTTTGCAGTTGCGAATACTAAGGGTACGTTTCATTGGTTGTGCCTTCAGGGCATGTCCAGCCTGAGGGATAAGTTTAATTCCCAATGGCAATTAGGAGCTGAAGACTTGATTTTAATGTTATATGGCTTAATCACAGTTCCACTGCATTAATTCTGTTAATATTTTTTAACCAAAAAAAAGACATAATCACAAATTAGAGGGCAAGAACGCAGGTTTTTTTGGTAGATCTACATAAGTGTGTGGAGCTATGAAGACCCAACAAAGAGCAACGTTTTCTGGAAAGGCTCTTCTCCCATTTTTCAAAGTTTTGACTGGAAAAAAAACAACTGAAGGCTTCTTCTACTGGGGGAAAAAAAAAAAAAAGCTTTATAAAATGAGAACTAAATCTAAGAACTCTACGTGGCTGTCTTAGGGCATAAGACTTAGATAATCAGTACTGATAAAATTAATTTTCCATGACCTGACATACAAGCTGTACTGAAACGTTTCATGTGAACAAAAGAAATGTTCTAGTGCTCAAACTGACTACTTATGTAGTTAATTTCTTCTTATTTTTTTAACAGGAACCTTTGCTTAACAAAATGAAACACAATCTGGTATGTCTGACACCTCCCACTGTCACTGTTCATGTAAAATCGAGTGCATCCAGATCACATCAGCAAAAAAAACTTAGTAGACTAAAGCGACCTTCTTTTAAAGACCAGCAAGAAAACTGTGATAAAGGGCTTCCTAGTCAGAAATATAAATGTCCAAAGGAACCATGTCTAGTTATTCAGCGTCAGGAAATGACAGCTTTCTTTAAATTATTTGGTAGGTTAATAAAATGAGATATGAATGTAGTGACTGAACAGAATGTTTTCTAAGCTCAGTAATTTTGCAAGTGTTTTTTATATCAAAACTAATGGCAATTCTTTATCAATAAATTTTGTTGTTATATTTTGGTATATAAATATTTAATGCTTAAGTTAAAAATACAAGGGCTACCAAACTGATGAAAAGTATCTTTATTATATTAGAAATTAATCCAAGGTGTTTGCTACTTCCTTTTATGATAATTTTCCTTCTTTTCTATTTCCTCTTATATTTCAACAAATACATGTAAAACAATGTGCATCTTGTTTTACACAAGGCTTAAAAAAAGCCTGGACTTCTTGTGTCTTAAACATGTTATTTAATGTGGGAATGAATATCTGGGGGGAGAAGTGGAATGGGAAGATGATCTAAGGAGCTGGAGCGTCTCTTTTTATTTATGTCTCTTTCATATAAAGTTTTGTGTTTATTTCATTTAGCAAAGACATTAAGTAATAGTGGAAGATCACACCTAGTTTTTATTTGACCCTTAAATACAGAAGTGAATGAGAGAGAGTTCATGGTAATTATGGTACATGTTCATGGACAGTGAAGCACTAACCAAAAATAAGCAAGTACTGCCCTGTAAAGGCTGCCAGATAATCAAGGTGCAGGATCTCAGCAGTCTGTAGTTCCTCTGAAATAACTGTGTACTATCACCTGGAACCACGTAATGCAGGAAGACATTATGCAAATAGAAAAAATACTGGTTATTTTTCACCTTTGCCTGCAGTTACTGAGAATGGATGAAATGCAGTCACCAGATTTTCCACCTTGTCTTTCTGGTAGCTTGTTTTCTTTTGTCACATAACTTTTTTCACACCTGACCTCCTACTCACCTCAGTTTCTCTGTTCTTTACTGGTGACTCTAACTTCTTTTCTTTTATATGGTTTAGTGAAAGACCATCTGTTATTTATTAACAAATACTTTCCAACATAAACAGTTTTGGTGTTTGAAATGCTACAGCTTTCTCTTGTTACAGATGATGATCTAATCCAAGACTTCCTTTGGATGGACTGTTGCTGTGAAATTGCAGACAAGGTATTGCCTTCTTAGTTAATAGAACATACATTGAGTGAGAAATCTGCCCTTAATTACTTGATCCTTTAATGCAAATACAGAACATAATTTTTTTCTAATGGGTTCACATGGAAATTTCAAGAAAATTCATGCTTTGTTAAAAATGATGAAAATATCTTGGTCCAAGATAAATGTGCAAATCAATTTATGAAATGCTATACCTAAATAATATATTGATACTTCATTTTACACTTTAAAACAGTATCTTTTGGCAATGACTTTCGTTTATTTCAAGAGAGCTAACTTCACAACAAGCGAGCATACCAGAATCAATTTCTTTGTGGCTCTGTAAGTACTTTTAAATTATCTAATTTTATTAGGAAAAACTTTGTATTATTTCTGTATGACACTCATAACTATGGTATGTGATGAGAGTTCCTTGATGTAGTATATAAACATAAGCAAACTGATCTAGGGCGTGGCATCCCTAGGGTATGGCAGGGGGGCTGGAACTAGGTGGTCTTTAAGGTCTCGTTCAACCCAAAACATTCTGTTGTTCTATGATAATTTATATTCTATACATAAATAGTGCAAATCCAACATTCTTCCTCCAATGGAACAAGCTTGAGCAGCAGAGAGGAGATGCTTGCATTGCTGTAGTGATACACAGAGTGGCATATATCCTACCAAACTGAATCTGGGAGCTTTTTTTAGCATTACATTTTAGCATTATATGCAGGACAATACACAGCACCATGTATGTGGCTCGCGGGTGCTCTTGTAAGACCCTATTTCATATTTTTGCCAGCCTTTAAATCATTCGTATCAAAACATATTACCATGATAGGCACCTCAGGAGTAACTTTTCATTAAAGTTTCTGTCAACATGACTTAAATCAATCATAAAAATGTTGCTAGAGAATTTCTGAGAACTTTTTTGAGCAGTTGTAAAATGTCTATACCTTGAAACAGAAGTGGTTATCAGTAATCCATCTCTACCAAGCCTACATAATCCCTTTGTATCTGGCTTTACCTACAGAGGGTTCTGCATTTTCTTTCACCATGTTGTGCTCTCAGATGCTCTGATTTGCACACTAGTGCAGGGGCAAAGGTGGCTGTTCCTTCTACTGTCACTGGTAGTGTGGGTGACATCTAAAGAGTATGGAGGAGGGAGCCCTCTGACTCTGCTGAAGGGAGAAAAGCCAGGCCAGAACAGCAAAAGGATTAGAAAGGGACAAAGGGTCTGGTGAGACTGGGACTAGATGGAATACTGAGGTCAGGAGTAAGTGAGAAAAGTGGGGATGAGACTAAAAGTCTTAATTTTTTCAGGTGTGGTTTCCAGAGGTTTAGTATCAGGTGGACCCAGAGATAGTAATATTTTCCTGTTGTCTGAGAAGACAATCCAAAACTAAAAGTAACAGATAGTGAAGGGAGGAATAGAGACATTAAAAAAAGTGATTTAAGTTTTTCATTTGTAACTGAAGGTAAACCTGTATGTAGTTGTTTGCTCCTAATTTAATAAGAGCACTGTAATTTTCCAAGAATAGGTAAAATCTATAAAGTAAAAAATAAAAAGTTTAAGATCTCACAGGGTAGTTTTAAGCTTTATTTAAAGAATTTAAAGAATCAGTCAGAAACTGTTCATTTTAGTTCAAGGGTTTCTTGCTAGCTTGGAGAAAGATGTCAGGATATGTTAGTTCTTGCTTATCTATTAATTTAGGAAAATCTACCGTAAATCAATTTTTATAAAAGCTTGTTTTTATTTTTCCAAAGGATGCATATGGAACTGATTAAGAAAATACTGTATTCCAGAGAGAAGGCTGTATTTTGTTAGTGCTTGTTCCTCACAGTACTTGAAAAAAGAACCACTTCAATCTGTCTGTTATTTTATGTTAGAAATAATTTTAATGTAGTGGTTTAATATTGAATAATATTTACAAGCATAAACATATACATATATTTGAAGGTATCTGGCAAACACAGTTGAAGAAGACAACGAAGAAGCAAAGTATGACATCTTCCCATGGGCTTTGGGCAAAGCCTGGAGAAAGCTCTTCCCTGATTTCTTAAAGTTAAGAGATCAGCTGTGGAGTAGAATTGACTACAGAGCTATTGTAAGCAGACGCTGCTGTGAAGAGGTAGGGAGGGAGATTTAATATTGTAGATGCTGAAATCACAACAATTAACACCAGCTAGCAATCTGTGTACAGTTTCTTCCCTAAAGTAAATTGACAATCCCTGGGAAAGAAAAGATGCAGCTAAAATGTAATGGTCCATTTAACCTCCATGTTATTTTTTCCTTCTGTATTTTAAATGCATTGTTTGAAACTGTTTTTTAAGTAAACTAGAATATTTTATATTGCACTACTGTTAAAAGTTTCTATTGCCTAGAATCTGCTTTATGCAAATATTTATTTAAGATCTACCTTAATTTGTTTCATTTCATCTACTTTAGAAATAATTTTGTGTGTTTGTTTGCTTTACAATTTTTAGGAAAAAAATATATTCCTCATTTTTCAGGTGAAATGTGTATCTAGAAAAGCCCTTGTCATGTTCTAAGTATGTAATGTTTACTGATAGATGGTGGAAAATAAAATCTCATTTACTTTAGAGTCCCATCTCAGGGGATGGGATTAGATGCTATGGGAAAAGTACAAGGAACAAGGCGAGTGCAGAATGCTGTTCCGATTGCCTACCCTCCCAGCTTCCCACTGTCATTAGTTCAGTGATGATGAACGTTGCTAGTTGATGTTTAGTAGCTGGCCAAAGACACCATCTTGTGTCCAACATAGAAAGCATGAGCTGGTGTTTGTGGTGACTCACATGAACATCCAGGGCTGTAAGATGGGATGTTTCCACACCTGACTGGTATCAGGATTATTTACTCCTGCCCAAGGGAGCAAACTTTCTAGTGGGATAGAATGAGACAGTTAAAGAGATGTTACCCATTTCAGCTACATTAATTCCCTGCCATACGCTAACTGGATCTCTTGTTTTCAGCTGTACGTTTTCTTGTTATTCTTACATTTCCTGATCCCACGGCTGTTCCCATAGGTGATGGCTATTGCTCCAACACATTACATATGGCAGCGAGAGCGCTCTGTGCACCACAGTGGAGCTTTGAGGAATTATGATGATGAAGTCCAGCTGCTGCGAGGACCCAGTGCTACTCCTACAGACTGTCTGCTCTGCGGTAAGAAAGGCAGATATGTACGACTCGGATTATCATCTTCCTCCTCATCTACTGACACTTTGGAGATGATGGAATTACATTCATCCCAGAAATCGAAAGACACCTTTTCAACTGAAAAAATGTTCATTGACTCTCCTTCTCACAAAGCCCAAGGTATGGTTTAATACTGCAAATAATTTTCCATTAGTTTAGGCAACTGAGGCCATATTTCCCCTTCAGAGTGCTGCAGGGACTGCTCTGTCTTTCTGTATTACACATGCAGTCACCTTGGCATAACTGTGCTTTTACTCTCATGGATTCATTTTCATTTTCACATGTTGTCTCTTGCCTTCCTGGAAGTACCAACTGCTTTACATTGAGTCTCTTCAAATTACCTTCATCTACTACTGTAGATTTTGGGTTGCATTCCAGTCTATTTAGGCATTTTTTATTATTGCATTATAAATGAAATTGAGATTCCTCTTTTAAACACTTATGATTGGCTGGAAGAAACAATAAAAATACTGGTGTGAATTAAAGTGCTCTTGCTGAGAGCATGTTATCAAGAACGGGCAGGATGCTCAGTTGTGGTTAAATCAGTCTCCATTTTCCTCTAAATATATTTGTTGACAATTTATGCAAGACTTCATTTTAATACAGAGGTATGAGTAAAATCCAGGAGTTTATTGTGAGAATTCTTTATGTAATTGAACCTCTGCACATTCATCTACTCAAAACAGCATTTTCAGCCTTTGCATGAGAGGCCTCCAATGACATAGAGCAGTTACGAGGCAAACTCATTAAAGTTTTTATAAAAAGTGGAACACACTTGAGATGTAAACTTCCTGCGGCATCTGTATAAGGCCTCAGCTCTGCAAAGATACTCTCATGTACTTAGCCAGTACAGAGTTTCTACTATACTTATTTAATACAGGGTTAGTTATTTATAGCTCTTTATGTTTTATTTGCATATGTTCTCACTAATATCCAAATTTTCACTGTGATAGTAGGATTATTACTGCTTTTGACAGCTTTAGTACAACTGTGATTCTTAAGGGATCCCTCAATTTTGAAAAATTTGGCATTTGAATATTTCCTCAGATACATTACAGTCAGGTGTTTATAACAAATCACTTAATAAAGAACACTTAAAGGTGTGTTAAACATCACTACCTGCTCATGTGAAACCCTAAATGACTTAAGTCTGTTTTTACTTGAAAAATCTTGCTTCTCATCTCTGACAAGGGTCAGAAAAAATTGTTTCCTCCAACCGTTTGAGATATGATTATTATATACTTTATATAAAGCAAAATTCACAACCAGACAGCTTGCAGCATGAGTATTGGAAGGGAACCAAAGCTGTGTCCACAACCGTTTTGATCTTGAAATAAGAACAGCTTTATCAAGTGAACACCTCCAGTGAATTTCAGTATCTCTTAAAGTTATGCTTTAAGAACATTGTTCTTAAAGAAACCTATAGTCACCAGTTGGAAGACAGCAAAGTATTCATTTCAAAAGACAGACTTTGATCCCTTATTTTCTTCCTGAATTTTATTTTTCCTTATTTCTGGTAGACTGTCAGAGGCTGTCCAGCAAAAGGCAACCATGTAGCACCCTGAACCAAGATAAATCCATGGATTGGTTTACAAGCAATGGAGAATGAAATACGTCCGATAAGACAGAAACGAATGCTGTGATTTGGAGAACATCTGGGCTGCATCACAACACCTGACATGATGATTCACTTAAAATTTCTCCCTTTAAATAGTGGTGTAATAGTTGGTGTTTCAAACTTGATATGAGGTAGGAATCAGAGAAGCCATTACTTCAAAGTTATACAACTTGCAAAATGTAGCATTTTCTTTGTAATGTTTTATTTTATTCTGATACAATAGTCAAATTAGCAGCTAAGGAGGCAGAAGCATCAACAAAGCAGTGGTCGAAACTTTCTCAGCTTGGTAAGGAATGCTAATTAAAAAACAAAAGTTACTACTTTAGTATTTCAATATGCAATGATTATTTCATTATTATAAGTTTTATGATTTCATGATATAGGAACATACTAAATGCTAGTACAATAAAAAAATGTAGTTTTTTGTAAATAAAAATACCACTAAACATTTAAGATAAACATTTTCCAAGTGTCTCACCTGAATGAGCTTCCTGCCAGTAGGCTGGTCGGGCAATGTAAGGCATTGACTGGTTTCTTTCAGCAGCCTCACAGAGTGATTCTGTGAGAAGGACATTTTTTTTAACTTCATTCCCACAAATTTAAGATGTACACGCAGAGTAGAATTGACAATGTGCATGGAATATTTTTCCCTAACATGTTTTCTTATTTTTTGATGTCACCTATCAGTATATTCAGAATTCTTTGCTCTAGTATGCAATTGGCAGATCTATACTGTATATATATTTACATCTATCTGTCATATAAATATATAGATGGCATCATTTCTGGATTTGTCAGAACAGCATAATTTTAAAACAGAGCACACTGGCACCATTTGTCCTAAGGAATCCTTAAGTCCATCAGGGTCCTCTAAAGCAGCTATAGGATGAGTATAAAGAACTGAGTTTTATTAAAAACCAAAAATTTGAAAACAGTAGTAGAAGGACAGTCATTCTTCATTGCAGATTGCAATTTATTTTCTATTTAGCTCACATTTTTAGTAAGATATTTAAATTTAAATAACAATTAATAGTCTTTTTCAGACCTGACAAGGTTTAGACTGTCCAAAACCTTGCCTAATCTCAGCTGACCTAAAAAATAATCCTACACTGGATTATTTAAGTGCAGTAATGGGGTATCTCACCAGCCATAAAGTTCTTACCTTTGTATTTGCTTTCTTTAAGAACTGCTTGATCCTGAATGTGGATTTCTTCATATTCATTATGAGGAGGTTCTTCAATATTTTCTTGAGTTTCCACCATTTGGTTTGATTTGCAGCTCTTGATTTTAGCAGGGAGTACCGACCAGCTTCTGTGAGTTACCTCAATTATCCTTTCACACAAGAAAGGAAGCTTCCAGCTCCGTATTCTGTCTAAAAGGTCAATAACCTGTGTGATACTTTTGAAGAAATGCAAAGGATAAAGTAGTATTTTGAAAACTCAAACCACACTCTCAATTCTACTGACTTTGTCACCTTCTTTACCTTTGAGATTACATGAGTCCTTCAATTTTAGGGTAAAGGAGCAACCTGACTACTGCATTGGTGAACTGTGCAGTTACTGTGAGGACACCATAAAATGCAAACTTTACTGACAAGAATGAGAACATTCCCAAAGTAGATGCCAAAGGACTCGGGCATGTGTAATGTATATGGTGTGCCAACTCCTCAAAAAGGTTACATGGGGAAAACTCCCAACTTTGTTAACCATTTCATTAATGCTGGATGTGTATTTCAGAAGATGCTTGGTTTTGTACCAAGGCCAGGTAATGCCTGAGTAAAGATGCCAGAAGTAAATACTTACTTTGCTAAGTACACTGCACACACCCCACCCTGCTTCAGGCTTGGGTGTACAACAGGCAGAGCACACTGAGGGTTCAGCATATCCAGAACTACCTGCAATAGAAAGATATATCAATGTTTGCTGGGAACACATATATACATCTATCAGTGTAACGTACAACAATGATTGGGAATAAAAAAAGGTTATGGAAGAGAGATGCATACAATAGCAGTATGTAATCATCAACCAGTTTTATTACTGCCTGTCAAAACCTGAGGTCCACACTTATGCAAAACAAAGTCCCCTCAACTTCCAAATGAATTTCTATTTAAACAGCAAGTAGCATTTGACCAACTAAGTAGGTCTGTAGGAAGTTAAACCTCCTAGTAATTAAATTTCATAATCTTGACAGTAACAAAATCTTACAGAAGACTACCTTTACTAACACATTTGAATACCTAGTTCTCAAATGGGAAAAAAATTGTTCAAATGCATAAAAAGAGCACATTATGATCTCAGTATCTAACTTGCTGTTTGTTTCAAGATTAAAAAAAACTTCTGTCTTTGGCAACTTACCTATCTTCTGCTAGGAAGCTATTCAGATTGTAAAACAATGGGATATGCAGTTTCTGATCCTTCCTCCAGACTGTTACTTAAAATGTTTGTTGAAATGGTATTTTGATGCTATGTATTATATTTCTTTGCTCAAACCATTTAAAAAATTGCCATTTGTTTAAAGCATTTAATAAGTAAAGAGTTGTAAGTAGTCTGTCTGCTTTACAGGGAAGAGTGGTTAACATCTAGCCATTTTCTCCAGTATGTCTCCTTTTAGGATACAGAGAAGCAGGACAAGAGAGCAAGCAATAGCATTCTTTAAATTATGGTTTAGTTAGATTGTGCATTCAATATAGCTGATAACAAAGTGGTCACATAGTTACATATTTAAAAAGCTTATGTAGTCTTCTGAAATGTAATGCTTGAAATATGTATCTCATAGTTATAAAAATATTCGTTTCTCAAAAATACGGGAAAGTAAGTTGGTCTTTGCTTACAAGACAGCAATAATTAATTGTAATATTTCTATAGTACAGCTTTATCACTCTTTCATTTGGGAACCTGTAACTGAAACCTTGAAAATATTTTTATCTGACAAAAACTTACAATGTTTCTTTCACTGATGAGAACCTGATTGTTTTTTCTCATGTTAAACTAGATATGGGAATCCTGTTGTGAGTGTGAGCACTAGAGGTTTTCATTTATGGAGAAAAGACACATGTCAAATGGGGGAATTGTTTTGATTCACTCACTGCATCAAGTGTTACAGATTTCATATCTTCAGCAGCTGTTGAAATGTCTTTAAGAATGAACTCCACATTATCTGGCCACTCATCCATGTGTCCTATTTTCCACGCAGAACACCAGTGCCTGTAATTCTTCTTAGCTAAATTATGATGATCATCTCTGATTTCGTAACTTAGAACATGTCCTTTGGGCCCAACTGGAAACAAACAAAAGACACTCCACTCATCACTTTTCACCCTTTATAGACTTGAAAAATAAAAAAAAAGTAAAAAGCATAGTCTATAATATAAAGTACACCTTTCCATCTCCACTTTAGGAAATTATCACACATTAAACAAACAATGACAATCTAGCTTTTCTTTACATTTAAAACAACCATATGCAGTAAAAGTGCTGTGTTAGTTCTTTTACAGATGGAAATCCATCAATGCACAGATGAAATAAAGTGTACTTATAGTAGTACAGACTGTTCCCAAGATGTTCTCCTGAAATCACTCCTGCAGCAAAGACAAGTTGAGCATCTGTGGCCCCTGATCCTTCTGCCACAGCAACCAGAGGAACCAGCTGAGAACGCTGCAAGAGTGATCACAGCTCACAGGCTAAGAAAACCGCCAGACCTCCTCACTGATCTCAATCCCACAGACAAGTTTTCTAGTGTACTCTTTGATTTACACAGGTGTGTGTAATTTTCCTGTTACTGTTTGTTTGTAATTTTCCTGTTACATTAATAAATTATTAAATTATTAGTTAAGTCTAAATTTAATATTCTGAAATTTACCATGTGAGTCCAATGTACAATGTTTCTCATAAAGGAAGTATTTCCAGGCTTTCCAGGCAGACAGCGGAGTATGCACTGCTGTATCATTCTATATTTGTATTACTCCAATTCCTTAAACCTATCCTACCACTCACTTCTCTCTCTCCTTGCTACTTTGGAACGGATTCAAGCAGCTTTCAAGAACCAGCAGCTCCCTGGGTCAGGTTCTGTCCCTTTCTAAGCGATTACAGTTTGAAGTCACCAGGCTCCTTCCCTCAGCTATGCAATCCTACTGTGAATCTATTCAGATAACTGAGTAAAAGAAGGGATGGATTTCCTGACAGTTGCTCCTTAATCCAGCTCACCCTGGATCAGACAAAGGCCAGAACCTATTTGAAAGAAAGGGTTTCAGCATGTTGCCTTTGATCACTTGAAGCAGTTGTAGAGTTACAGCACCAACTCTTTATTACTTGGGATTATCAGTTTAGAAACGTCAGAAAAATAAAATTCTTCACACTGGGGGTCAATCTTACCTCTGCTCATTCAAAGTAATTCCTACTTTTTTAAACAGATTTTTCTTTTAAAGAACAAAGTAAAATAGCTAGGCAAAACATCATTATTGTACAGCTACAGTATGTCTAATTTGCATGTAATATTTTCCAGTTCTCAAAGCAAACAGCAAATGCCACACTCTTAACTTTATCCTTTTGCATGTCAGTAGTTGCTGGGACTGGCTGAAGAAAGAATGGAAAAGAAAACATAAAATGAATAATAAAAAAGAGATGAAAGAAATCTGTTAAATCAATGGGAATTTTGGAAATTAAATAATGCTGTGGACACTGGTAAGGTGTCCACAAGACTTGAATTCTAGCATTCACCTGAGTGGCAGCTGTTTTATTTTTTGGGTATCACCGTATTTAATGGTGGCAAAAGTAGCCACCATTAGAAAACAGCAAATCAAACCTATTTATTTCTGTGTCAGCACCAAAGTGTGTTTAGTTGTGACTGAAACTGTGTATTTGGTGCACATTTAAATTCAATGTATGAAATGGCCACAGTAGATTGAATACCCAAGGCAGAAAAGTCACTTGCTGTATTTAGCAGAAGCTAACTTTTGCCTTAGCCAGCAGCAGACATCCCATCTGTGGGTTTTAGGCCTGCCTGTAGGGCAAGATGGGGAAATCTACCAACTCTTACTTTTCCTCTCTTTAAATTGAAAGTGCTGATGTTTATCTTCCGTCTTGTCAGCTCCTAGCTCCTACAGCAGCAATAGGTGCTTTCAGGATAATCCCACGCTAGCTCCAAAATCCCAATGGAACTAAAAACTGCCCCCCAAAATAGTTTGTTTCAGAAAGATGATCAGAAGAAACCAAGGAATAGCAGTAGAAGGCAGAAAGAGGGAGAGGGAGCAGAGGTGCAACTGCTGACCTTGAAACTTGGGACCAACATATCAAGACCAGCTGCAGCTGAGTTGATCTTGGGGCAGTGTTTAATGGCTGATCACTGACACCAGCAGCTTCAAGCAGATTAACGTGCCAGGTGCGGGTTACAGCTAAAACAAGGCCTAAGAAGAACAAACTGTTCTGTTCATCTCGGAACAGTACCCTACAGGTCCCCCTTTTTGCTGCTTACACACCCTCACCAGTTTGAAGTTCCTGATAGAGTGCTGAGATCTATCTTGTACCATTCCTAGTTCCTCAGCAGTTGGATGTGGCACCCCAGAGCAGGGCTGGATCAATGTCTCTGGGAACATACCTGCTGAATACTGAACTTCCTCAGAAAAACTCACACTTCTAAAAAGCCTTGTATGGTTACCCTGGAGCACATGCCAAGGGACAGCAGGTATCCAGCACAGTTCCACAGCAGCCTAAGAGCTGGTTCTAAGGCTATTCAGTGGTCTTGAACAAAATGAGCAGCTTCTTTGTTGAGTTTGTCTGCCTCACATCACCTCCCACAGACACTTAGCTGGCTGTAAGTGGGAGCAGAAATGTTCTATTTTGAATTGCTGGAGGATACAGAGTAAACCCACAAAAGCACACCAAACTGTAAACGTTTTACAGAGACAGCACAACCTACAATGTGGCTTTTTAATAAACACTGGGATATAGTCAGAAAAGAAATGCTAGTTTCACAGAAGCTCAGATACAGTAACTGACAGTGGGATGCCCTCAAACACTGACTTTGAACATGTCTTCAGGACACGCAACTTGCGTGTTTTGGCTTTATCAGTTAAGATCATCAGGGATGAAGTTTTTGCCTTTATCTTCCCAAATCCTTTGATACTACAAACAATGGTGATGGTTTTGTTTCCTTTCCTTAAGGAATTTGTTCTACCAGGAGCCCATAAATCAGATTATTCTTAAATGTGGTCCACTAACAGGATGTCTACAGACAAGACAAACTTTTAAGGGTGGTTTCACCCTCACTCATACAGCTGAGTGCAAAGACTCTCTGCCCTTCAGGGCATAAAGACCTTGATCAAACCAGACTGCCTGTAACATGATAAACAAGTGTGCATCCTCATAAGCATTTTCAGTGGTACCCAGCAATCAGATTATTCACGTGGTGTGCATCAAGATGAGGAAAAGAGAAACTGAGAAAAGCAAGAGATTGGAGAAAGAGCCAAATATGGTAAAGCCAAAGCCAAATCCAACAATACTAATGGCTGAAACTCAAGTTTTCTGTGGGGCCTTTGGGCACAGTCAAAATGGTTTGCAGTTGCTGTGCTGGCCCTGATGTAATTTTCCATCAAGTCAACAAACTATATAAAAACATGTGAACTGCAGCAAAACTTATGAACTGAGCAGTAAGGACCACGAGAACCATAAGTATCTGGGGAAAAGCAAAGCACGTTGTGAAAAGGAAATAAATAAATTCTGTGTTTTCTAAAGCTGAGTTCTCACCTGCTCTTGACAGAAACAAGCTCATAGCGCCAGACCCGCTGCCAGTTTCCAATACGGTGTCTCCCGGGTGGATATCCGTCATCATCAACATGGCATTTATATCCTGCGAGCAAGAAAAACACGGCATATTACTATTCACGAAAAATTAAAAGTTAGATTTGGCCAGCGATTTCCCAGTCACCAGCCGATACCTTGGGGTAGGCGATGGTGGGTCCCCGCGGCATGAGCAGTACGTACTCCTCCAACGAGGGCCGCCTCAGCAGCAGCTGCGTCCCGCCCAACGTGCGCAGTACCTGCCCGGGCAGCTGCCCGATGATGTCGCGATGGGGCAGGACGCCGCCGGGGCTGGTCAGCACCGCCTCCGCCGCCAGCCGGCACAGCAGCTTCAGCGTCGTGTTGTGCTTCCTCGGCACCTCCACCAGCGCCAGCTCCCCGGCGCGGAAAGGGCCGGGACGCGGGCCCACCGTCTCAACCAGCGCCTGACGGGGGGCGGTCACCAACATCTCCTCCCCCTTCTCCTCCTCATGCGGAGTCTGAGGCGGCGCTGCTGCTGCCGCCGCGCACTGCGCCACCGCCGCCGCTTCCTCGGGCGGGAGAAGCCGCCTCACCCGCTCCAGCGGCGACAGTGAGGTCTCCCATGCCCGCCTCCGAGACTTTCCGTCGGCAGGAAAAGAAGAGGAAGAAGAGGAAGAGGAGGAGGAGGAGGAGGCGG
>VZRN01005385.1:120066-148247 GCA_013397935.1 Dasyornis broadbenti
TTTTTTTTTTGGTCCTGGAGAGTTGACATCTGTCTAGGCAGTTCTGGTATCTGGTGTTCAGGGATAGAACTCTGCCAGTAGATAGCTATAAATGGTGTTTGGCCAAATTATACTTAAACTCAGTATGCTTTGGACTGCTGCCATGTTAATGGAGGCCATGTGTTACAGGGGAATATTAGAAATCACGTTTTGAACTGCAGGCTCTGGAATTGCTGATGCAGGGGTGGCTTTACGGGGTTGCTCCCTGCCCACGTGCTTCCAGTGTCAGTGCTTCCTGTGTGCAGTGTTCATCACCTCCTGCTCCATGTTGTGTCTTGTGCAAGAGTGGATCTCCAACATTCAAAACATATTCTTCCACTTTCTTCCTAATAAGCTGCAACTGCTCTGTCGCCATCGGTTGTCAAGACCTTTAGATTTCTCGTCATTTCAGTGTTCTAAGTGCTTTATTTCACATGTAAGCAGCAGATTTCTGTTCAGAAAGTCTGTGGCTTACCTAGTCATGGAAAAACAGTATGGAAAAATGCATGCACACTTCTTTTTCAAATAACTTCTTTTAAACATCTTTAGTAATTAAAACATTGCGCTTTTTCAGGCAAAGTTGAAGGATTTCTAAATAAGCTTTAGTTTCTATAAATCTGAAAAAGAAATCAAACAATAAGGAAACTGGTACTTACCATGCCCTGTCCATGACAACAGGGTACTCTTCTGTTTAAGATCATGATCTACAAGTGAATCCCACATGGATGTTTAGTGCAATTGTCAGTTTCTCTGTGTACTGCTGTAATGCAGGGTAGAGAAGTTTGATTGATTTTTTTTTTTTTTTAATAGTTCTTAGAGTGTTTTTTCATCTCAAACATTAACAGCTGTCTGAATCTTCCACTGGCATTTTTTCATGCAAAACTTTCTGACAAAGTGCTCCACTCATATTGCTGATAAGGGGTGGTCAGTAAAGAAATGCATGTGGGAAAGAAAATGGAGAAACCTTCACTGCCTTTTGCTTTCTCTTGATGCTGGAAATAACTACATTTGTGGGAATTCTTTTGTGCCTTTGAGTTGTTCCAAGGAAATTGGCCATAGTAAACTGAAATGGAGGGTGAAAAAAATTTAGTGGAAAGATTCATTCAGGGGAAGAGAATAAAGTCTGTTATTACTATTGGTTTTGCTTTGCAGTGGGGAACTTTTACATCTTAGGTGTAGTGAAAACGACCAAACCTGATAGTCATTAGATCTCTGGATGTGAATAGAAATTATTTGTGTTCACTGTGTCATATTGTAGAACAGATTAGCTACACCACATGGAACTTGAACAGAGTTGGTTGCTCACTTTTTATCATTCTCCTTGTGCTTCCTCAGGCTGCTTGTCAGTGCAAATAGATCTGTTGCATGGAGGAGGCATTAGTGTGTGTGTAATTTTTAAATTTGAGAGAATGTTTTGCTTTGATATAACAAATGTAAGGAGACTTACCAAAGTCCAATTTAAAAATGAATCAGTACATTAGTGATTTTTTTTCTTTTAATGTCCTTGAACAGATTTTTTCTTTTATTTTTTCATTTGTGTGTGTGCAATTAGTGATTAACCAAGTGAGAATAAATGTTATGGCTTCTTCTGTCCTCTTTATTTTAGTTTCCCATATTTAAGAACCAGTTTTATTCTTTCTTCTGTTCCCAGTGATCTGGGTTCTCAAGTTTTTGGTTAAGGGAGATGAAGTGAAATCCCTCCTTGAAGTGGCTGATAGCTCTTGCAGAGCAAGAGAGTGAAGGCTTAATTGTCTACTCATAGGAGGACCTCTGGTGCAGATAACAGGACTTGGGCAGAGCACTTTGCTTTGAGTCCCAGTCTCTTTCCTTCTGTGGAATGGGGTAGCACTTTCTTTTTAAGAAGCATTCTGAATGCTTTAGATTTGCAAGACTCTTTTGATTACTTTTTGAGAAAAAAATAAGCGGATCATGATCAAGCATTTCCATTTTGTGGATGACATATTGTGAATGCGTTCATCTTTATTTCTGCCTCTGGGACAGGAAGTGTGTGAAGAACTTGTATGTGTTTATTTCCCTTATGCATATGGTTGGTTGGGTAGTAAAATGGCCTCCACCAGGTGTTTCCAGGTGACTCAAAGCAAATTTGTTATCTTGTCCATGGAGGTACAAGATGAGTTTCTAGGATTCTGTGCACTTCAGTGTTCATTTTGTTCATTTAGCAGAGTTTGTGCTGGCTGGCTGGGTCTCAGACTTCTCTTAAGGTTTTTCCTCCCTCTGCTTTAACACTGAGATTAGCCAGTCAGACTGATTTATTTCATGTTTTCTCTCTTTTGATTTTGCAGGATGGCCCCCAGAGGAAAAAACGGAAGTCTGAAGTTGCAGAAGTGGACAAGCAGTTAGATATTCTGGCTATTGGTACAGCAGTTGGTAGCATTTTGTTGTACAGCACAGTAAAAGGAGAATTACAGAGCAAGCTAGTAAGTAATTCACTCTTCATCCCATGCTACCAAACACTGATGGTTTCAGTCAGTTTAGGCTGAAAATCTTGGTTTCTAAGTTGATGCAATATCTTAACACTGTCCATGAATTTGTTACTTTACATTAAAAATAACAGTAATGATGAAATGCCTCACTGGACAGTTAAATCTTCTGTGGTAGTGTCATACCCTCAGTTTCTGCATGGCATTGTGGCAGAGAAGGGCAGAACTCATTACTTGGGAAGGTGTCACTTTGACGGCATCTTCTGTAAATTTACGTCCCTTGTGGAAGCTCCTTAGCTCTCTCGGCACATGATCTTTTTTGAATGATACACACTGACTTTCATTTTGCCTTTCCAAGCTCCCAAGTACCTCTGTTTTAGTTGTGGGTTACATAACAAGCAAAATAAATTCACATAAATGGCTGTGCAATATCTTTTGGGATGCTTGGGCACACCTTTGCTTCTCAACTCTAAGTTGTAGGTAGGGTGATAAACATACATGAATTTAGAGAATGCAATGACTTCTGAGAATTATGATGCGTGCAGGTGACAGTAGCTAATGACTATCAACTCTGTTATATGGAAAAACTATGCTTGTAAAGTATAGTTGTAGTTGGTTTGAAAACACTGGCTGCTCTTCTACAGAAGACAGTAGATGTTATGAGTACTTAGCTTTTAACATATAAGTTGAATTAAAAGATTATTCCTGTTAGAATAAGAGATGTTACTTTAGCTATCCGTACTGAACGGAGTATCTTGCTGCAATGTGGTTGGTCTTGCTCAAAGCTTGTTTGTAGTAATAAATTTGGGAGTAGTCTCAGCAGATTGTTAAAATCCAAATAGTGAAATGGACTCCATTAAATATTTCCCTAAATATTTGGAGCTGCAGAGATTTTGGTTGTTAAGAGGAGTGATACGGCTTGTAGGGTCTTCTGATCTGCTGATAGTCTGCTCTTGAACACTGATGCAGTGGGAAGGTTACTCACTTCTGAGTGCCTTTAAGGAAGTAGGCACTTAGATGACTGTCAGCAAGACACCTGTGGCTAGCCTTGCCTTTGAGCAGATTTCATACCGTTAGCCTTGTTTGGCTGTGTGTATAAAAATAGCAGGCAAGTCGATTTTCTTTTTTTAAACTTTGAATTGCTAGAAAAACTATAGAATCTTAAAATACCAAGTTGGAAGGGATCATCAAAGCCCAACTCCTCTCCTGTGGCACCCCCCCGAAATGGAAGGGAACATGCAAGTGTGCAGATGCTTGTGATAAAAAAGGAATAACAAAGGTCACAGGCTTCACAAAAACTACTAAGTTGTATTAGTAAATTACACACTTGGCATGGAAATTGGTGTAAGTTAGTCTCTTGTCTTCTACTATAAATGCATGGCAGTGGATTTTGAATAAGAGGTTAGTTAAAAGAGAAGAGGGCAAGCTTAAAGGGAGAAAGAAAGAAAAAAAAAAATCACCAATCCTGGTTCCAGCATCAGTCCAGCTGATGGTGTGTCCAGTGTCCTGGGGCATCACACAGGCTTTGTGGGGGTACCTTTTTATAGACAAGTTTTGCCCACCCTGGAGCAAAGTTTCTCACTTCATATGTAAATTAGTTACCATGTGCAATTTGTGCTAGACCTTTCTGAAAATGGGTTGGAGGGCTTTGGGTGACTTTGGTGGTCTTGGTCCCACCCCAGTGGATGTGCCTTTGGTCAACAGTCCAGGCCCTCTTCCTCAGTCATTGCTGCGCTTGTGCTGTGTTGTGCTCATCACCACGAGCCAGAACAAGGATGTACCGGGAAAGTGCTGTCCTACCTTTGCGTGGCTCCTTCCTCCAGCCATGTCCTGTTCTTTCTCACAGTGTGTTCTTACCAACAATGCTTGGTTAGTTCCATGGCTATCTGGCTATCAGTGTTTGAGACATACACATTAGCCCCTTACCTTCTTGGCTTCTACATGGCCCTGCACAGGATAGCCCCAGGAATCACACTGTGTGCCTGAGGGTGTGGTCCAAATGCTTTTTGAACTCTGACAGGCTTGAGGCTGTGACCACTTTCTTGGGGAGCCTGTGCTTTCTGGGTGAAGAACTTTTTCCTAATATCCACCCTAACTCCCTCCCTCCCAACACAGCTTTATACCATTCCCTTGGGTTCTGTCACTGTCCACCACAGAGAAGGGATCAGTGCCTGCTCCTCCACTTCCCCTTGTGAGGAGGCTGTAGACAGCAATGTTTCCTTTTTTCTAGGCTGTATAAATCAAGCCAAAATACTTACGTATATGTATCAAAATATGAAATATCTTTATATAACTGTATATGTATGTTCTTTAAAACCATACACACTCTTCAAGTTGCAAATGATTTGAATTTAGTTCTCGAAAGAGCACCTTGTTCACATTGTGGGGAAGACTTAGTAGTCAAGACTAGTCCAGTGAGTTGACCCTCTGCTGTTACCTTTTGTAGGATGGTGGTCACGACAGCAGAGTAAACTGTGTGAGATGGCATCAAGACAACTGCTGCTTGTATAGCTGTTCAGACGACAAACACATCGTGGAATGGAACACACAGACCTGCAAAGTAAAGTGGTGAGTAATGCTGCTTTTCGGTCAAATTTTTTCACACTTTGCTTTTGTGTGTTTTCTCTCTCACTGGTTTTGGAAATGCTGCACTGTTTTCCAGACTTTGTGCCCACTGTACAAAACTGACTGTTGGCTATTATTTTTCTGAGATTGGAAGTGATTTTATTAAAGGGTGAAAGAATAATTGTCATAGTTGGGTATCTTCCTCTGTATTGAAAAGACTAGATGAAACTGTGCTGAAAGGGGTTTGTTTCCCTACATGGTAACTTTTAGTGAGACGAAAGACTGTGGTGTGTTGCAGGCTTCTTCAAGGGTAGGTGTTAATGCTAGCCTTGTAGTTTTGTCCTGTGAGAAACACGTAGTATAATATTCCTTCAAAGCAGATTTGGGATTTTCATGACAGCATCTTTATTTTTTTTATTTCTTTATTTTTTTTATTTTTAAATAGTGCCTTGAACCATAGACCATTAGAGTGAAGTTTATTATTGCCAGTGACATTCGGAGACTTGGGAGGAGAGCCAGTAACTGAATGGCCTTTGAAATGGAATTTTAGAGTTGAGAAGGCCTTTCTGTAGGGGTTGGTGAATAGAGAAGTCTTGAAAATGGTATGGCTTTTCTTGCTCTGTTTTCAGAAGTAGAAAACTTTGAGAGGAATTCAGAACAGAATAAGCAAATATTAAAGAAGAAGTCAACAGTTCAGTATTGAATAGCTTTATATTTTTGAGTTGTAGGTTTTTTGTAAACTATTTTGAAGGCAAAGCGCAGAAGCAGAATAGCTTTGACCTTATCTTTGACTAATTAAATTACTGGATTTTAAATTTTGCCTTAAATTTCCCATCATGGTGGTTTTGAGATTATCTTAATGAATATTGTTTTTTCAATTTCTCCATCCTTCTTCTCTTGTACAAAAACTCTCCATCCAAATTCTAGTAAGTGGAAAGGCGACAATAGCAGTGTCACCTGTCTATGCATCAGTCCAGATGGAAAAATGCTGCTGTCAGCCGGTAGAACTATAAAACTGTGGGACTTGGAGACCAAAGAAGTCTACAGAGTAAGTACTTTTGTTCCTCTGTTAAACTGGATGAAAAAAATGCCCTTCTTGATTGGTGACACTACCTATGTAGTGTTTCATGATCAGACATCTGAAAATTTCACTGTGTGTGAGGAGGCAATTGACAGTTTTGGGCTTGCCGGACATTTTTGCTGTCATGGTACCCTAACTGCAGTTTCAACTTGTGAGAATTGAATGAGGACATCAGGTTTTTGTTTTTGAGTATCCTGCCAGCATCCTTTCTAAAAGCTGCAGGAGAAAGATGGATGCTGTATTTTTAACTGGAACCATGTCTGGTCAGAACTCAGTTCACCGCTGTATCAGTTACAGCTGGCATGGTTTTTAATATGAGTCCCTCCACAAGGCCTTCGAGTTTCCTTGCTAAACTTCATGTAACTGATGGCATTATCAGTTTTGCTGTTGAAACAGTTGGAAGGCATAGGAGCAACTCCTTATTGTTCTCTGAGCAGGGCTCAGACATTGAGCAAATGGCCATGCTTTAGCTGATCCGTGAATGCTGCCGTGTTCTCTTGCCTGCTAGCAGACAGGACAGGGATAGTCTCTGAATCTCCTGGTACTTGCTGTCAGGTGAGTGTGTACACATGTGCTGTTATGGTGGGTTTGCTGGCACATGGCAGCTACCATGTATGTCTGCATTCTATAATGACCAAAACCACAATTTGCAAAAGTACATTGAAGAACCAATTTTTGGGGGGGCCTGGGGGTGGTGCGTTGCACAAATTTAGTGTGTCAGCACACATGTGCTGTTAAAGTTGAGAATGAAACTGTGAAGCTAGTTCCATTGGAAAGGTTGAAGTGTAAAATTGTGGGGACAGAGGGGAGTACTTTGTGATAAGATAAGGTGGATGTGATTTCTTTTGCATGGATTTAGTCCCAGTGGATTTGCCTTTGATTCCTCATTTAACTTTTAAAATGCTTATAAATATCTGGCAGGTCAGTAAAAGCTTCCTTGAGATACCGAAATGCAAGGAAACTGCACTAATTACAAACCACCGAGCTGTCCTTGTTGACTTAGTAATGCTTGATTCTTTCCTAATGTTCTTTGTTAATGAATGTTTTGATTTTTGCCATATGACTGCTTATGACAATCGTGGAAAGATCCTATTTTTTCTCTTAGCATTTCACAGGCCATGCTTCATCAGTGTCGTCATTAATGTTTACCACAGTGAAACCTATGAATGAAAGTAAGCCCTTTGATGGAATTACAGGACTTTATTTCTTGTCTGGAGCTATACACGACCGATTATTGAGTGTATGGTATGTAAGCTTTTCATAATTCATGGTTGTGATCAGTACTGAGCATACACTCATCAAGTATGTTCTGAGCTCTGGGATTAAACAAGGTGAAGCACAAGGGGCACTCTGGAAAATTGCAGTGATGATCTCTTTAATGGTGGTTTCGACTCACTGATTGTTGAGTGAAGACGAGATTTTCCTTGGCTGTGTCTGAGCATGCTTCCAGTTGCCGTTTGTATGTACCAGTGTCTACCAGATCATACTGTGTAATAAACTCCTTGTTCTTTGCAGTTATTGTAAGGTTATGTGATGTTTCCTTGCGCAGTTTCACTTGGGAGTTACTTTGCACTTGGAAGTTAGAGCATTTTCTAAGCGAGCATTGAAATGCCAGCATGGTACTTTTGGATGCAGTAGATACCACCACAGTTGCGAATGATTTATAGGCTTTATAATGCTTGTCTGGTGCAGAGGGTGCTGTTTGTGCTGTGGTAAATAATGTGTATTTTTTGTGTCTTCCAGGCAGATCAGATCAGATAGGAAAGAAAAAAATGCTGTGATGTCTTTCACAGTAACAGATGAACCAACTTTTGTTGACCTGACTGTATCAGAAGTTAAAGACGAGGTAGGAGCAATAGTTTGTAACCAAATACGTTCAACAGTATTCACTCATCACATCAGTTTCCTTTTAAGGGTGTAAAGAAAGAGGCTTGGTTTGTAATTGGGTTTTGTTATGCAAAGATGAGATC
The DNA here is from genome assembly GCA_013397935.1 of Dasyornis broadbenti. Lineage (NCBI taxonomy): Eukaryota > Metazoa > Chordata > Aves > Passeriformes > Dasyornithidae > Dasyornis > Dasyornis broadbenti. The sequence continues at coordinate 128,142 of VZRN01005385.1, forward strand.
TAAATGCTGGTTCATGAGTGTAAGGATTTTTATTACAGGTGCATTTATAAAGCTGGTAGTTTGAAATACTCCTTTTCAAAGCTACTAAGCGCAAATTCAGTGGGTTTTTTCAGAAATTTTGTTCGTGATGGTGGAAATGTCACTTGTTTCCTATTTAGAACAAGTTAATAATCAAAATGGTTGTTAGAATTTGGCAGCAAAAAAACAAAAGAAATTACTTCTAAAAATCTGGTTTGGGTATGGTCCCTTTTTTTTCTGATTTCAAGTGGTTTTGGCAGTGTAACTGCATTTGGAATTAACTAGCCTTGAATGAGTTAAAGTAGCTGTGTGCATTTGCCAAGTCTCTCAATTTTAACAAGCACAAGTCTTTCAAAGTAGCGGCTTTGTGAAAAATGTGTGAATGTGAAACATGTTCACAAAGTGTTTCAGTAATTATTTAAAACATTTTTCTCCTGCTGCCTTTAAATTCCTTTTTCCAAAGCAGTATTTCATGCTATATTTTTCTAATGTTTTCAGTTCCCTCTTCCTTCATATATTGGAGTGTATTCTCTAATGTACCCCTGTCAGTTAGTTTCTCAGAGGCATCCTCTCAGTTTCTTTCCTCTAAGCATATTCACAGTGTCAGCGCCTTTGCAGACCTGTGCCTCTAGACATGTGTCTGCTACTGTGCAAACTGTTTAACTTGGGATATATTAGTAGTGATAAAGTACAGTTGTTAGTTATCTTTTTAATCTTCTAACAGTTGTCCTGAATGTTCCTGTGTTGTTATGTCTTTGATGTTCCTTACAGATTTAGTGTAATGTTCTTAAATACTAAAAAAAAGTCAAATTGTAGGCATGCAACTGTCTCTTGATGTCCTGAACTTCCAGGAGGGTTTTCCTTTGATCTAATGAAATTCTCTTACTGTGCTTTCTTTCAGCCTGTGAAGTTAGCAGTTGTGTGCAGTGATGGGCAGTTGCATTTATTTGAACATATCTTAAATGGGTAAGTTAGGATTAATCTTGAGGGTGTCTTTGGGAGAGGTCTGGGGTTACTGCAAGACAAAGTTCAGTTTTGTTACGCTGCTGCCTTTAAACTCTTGTATATGCTTGTGAACCAGGTTCCAGCTAGTTCTTTGTCTTGGGTTACTGGTCATGTATTTGGAGAACTGAACTTGTTGGGGACAGTATTGCATTTCAGTATTATGTGTGGCTTTAACCCAGATTTTGTGTGTCTGTGCCTCATCTTAGCCATCTGTAAAAGGTGTAAAATGTCTGAGTTTGCTGAGGACTGCTAATGAAAGGTGCTTAGATCTGCAAGATACTGAAGTATTCAAGCTAAACATCTTGAAATTTTTTAATTTCTTTTTTTCCCCCCCCCCTCCCAGTTACTGCAAAAAACCTTTAACATCAAACTGTACTATCCAGATAGCGACGCCTGGGAATGATGGGGACTCTACACCAAAACCAGTCCCTATTTTAGCAGCTGCATTTTGCGCAGACAAACAGTCTCTCCTGCTGGTGTATGGAAACACCTTACAGCCCATCATAGAGAAAGTGGTATGTAAAACTTAATAGAGAGGGTTTGGATTCTGTAATATGGACTGCATACTGCTCTCAGTTGGAGAAATGTTTGGGTTTATTATTTTTATTTTTATTGTTTTGAAATTGTATAACAATGCAAAACATATTCCTTGCCCTTGTTTTGGGAGCTGTGACTGTTGCCTCAGAGCTGTTTGGAAAGGTGATTTGTATTTTTCCATTTTTTCAGTTAGAGTATAGGTTGACATCATTGCTGACTGTTTCTTGCCATTTCAGCTGTTGCTGAGTTTAGGCCATTGAAACTGGTTTTAATACAGTTCCAGTTTTCCTGTGTGACTTCTTTGGAGAGTATAGAGATCTGGTAACAAAAGGCAAATATGCAAAGGAGCTGCTATTCTAGATTGAAAGAAAAGTTCATTCTTATTTATACCATTGGAATTTGTTCTCTTCATTCAGTAGCATAATGAAGCACAGGTGTGAGTGTCAAATATACTTACTGTTTTTGTTCCTGTCCTCTTAGTCTTTGAACACCAGTGAATCCCACATATGTTTGGTACGGGACATCCAGAAAGTGTTGTCACTTAAAACAGATGCTGCTCTAACAAAGGTGAGCTTTGCATGAAATGTGATTTTGTTGCTTCTCTTGTTTTACTTCAGAAATGAAGTAGGTAGAATCCACTGCTCTCTTAAAATGAGATTGGATTTCTGGATGGATCTGTTCAGAGCTGCAGAGCTAGCTACAGATGTCCACAGCACTCAGGCAGGTGTGGGTAAAGAGATGTACATGGCTGCTCTGTGTCCTGGTGTATGCAAGAGCACATGGTGGCCGTCCTATTCAGCAGGTCTGCTTGAGAGACAGAACTGATTGGTGGTGTTTTTCTGCTTGAGATCAGTCCTTCCCTTAGAGTCTGTTGGTTTGTACACCGTCTTTGACCCTGTCAGTTTGGGGTTGAAGGTGGAATGACTTTGTTTTAGAGTCTAAATAAAATGTAGTGGAACCTTAAGGGGCAAGTCCTTTTGGCTCTTTCTTGATCTGGTCTTCATGTGTTCCTGTTCACACAGGAAATGTGAGCTTGGCACTTACATGGCAGCAGTGTCCACTGAGGCCACTTGCCCCCATTTTCTCTCATGCAGGATCTCATGCAGAGTGTTTAGAGACAGGCTGTGAAGTTCTTAATCACTGAGCATATTCAAGGCCTTGAAAATTTGAAATGCTTGGAGTATCAGTGAAGTGAGCAGACAGTGCTGTTTTTCTCACCCTTAAGTTACCTACTACATCTGGTGCTCCATCAGCCAGGCAGGGTTTTGACTGATTCCTCAGTCCTGGAGCTGGTTGGTAGCAGACATGAATCGCAGGGGGAGGTGTAGGGCCTCCCTGGCATGCAGTGATGATACCCATCTTGGTTTCGCTTTTTGCTGAATTCCAGTGAAGACGCATTTCTCTTGGCTGTCTGAGCATGCAGTGTGGGGAGAAGGCCAGTGACAAGTGTGGTGAGCAAAGGGGATAGTATTTTATCACCGTTGCTGTTCTGTGGTACAATTCTTGATGCAGAAAATCCATTTTTTGGAAATTGGAAGTTGTTTTGCTCACTGTAGTAGATTATACTTCTACCACTTCAGAGGTACTTAAGAAAAAGGCCTGGACAGAAATGCTATGGTTGAAGAAGTGTTCTGGAAGTAGCAGGTAGCATTTTTGATATTCTGAAAGTGGCATACGGCCTTACATACTCTGTGGGTCAGAGGAGCATTTGATTATTAAATAAAAATTTCCTTCTCCTTTGTGTTCAGTGAAGATGTTACCTTAGCTTGTTTGGTATAAACTAAGGTGTCCCTGTTTGTCACCATGTTCACACCCTAATTCAGACAACTGAGTTCTGTCTGAACAATCCCTAGAAGAAAAGGGTTGGGATTGAAGTGAATAGTGACTGTCTTTTGCTGTTATATTGTGCTGCTTTTCGTGGTCAGTTATTGTCTTCCAGTGGATGCTGAATTAATCTGCATGTGGTTTATGGGGCTGACTATTAGCACAGGTGTTACCTATTGCTAGCAAACATCCAAACAGTTGTTGTTGGACACAAACAGTTTTGTGAATGTTACAGCGAAAAGCTTGTAAGAAAAATGGCTCACGGGCTATTCCAAAGAGACCATTTTTTTAGTTAATTACAAAAATTAGCTGTCTGTTTCTTGAGATTATTCATTTCTTAAATATGTCAGAATTGCTTAGTATTTATGTCAAGAAAATGGGTTGTGTCAGGCTGATTTTACCATATGTGTGAGAGTCTCAGAATAAAATCCATTGTTTACACTGGAAGAAAGCTCAAGATACTAGCAATTCATGGAAATGTGGTTATCTCTGTGTACTAGGTAAAAACGCCTGTTGTGAACTCGGACGCCAAAGTTCTAGTGCCTGGCATTCTAGGACATAGTACAGCTGTCAAAAGTCCAGCCTTGGGAAAGGAGAAAAAGAAAAACAAGAGGAAACCAGGAGAGACAGAGGTAAAGGGCTTCCTCTTTCAAACTCAGCAAGAATGGAGAAACTAGAATCATAAATCATCCCTATACCTTCTTCAGGTGAACTTGAATTTGTTTTGTTTGCTGTGGAAGAAAGGTTAATGAAACCACCTTTTTGTATGAAAGAGACTTCCCCCTGCTCAAAACATTTCCTTCATTCAGTCCCTCTGTGCCTTGCCCGTGGTTTTGCCAGGTTGTTGCAGAGCTTTGTCACATGCTTGTGTCTGCCTGTGCCAAGATATATTAGTGCCTTTCAGCCAAAATTTCATCTGCTGTTCTTTCCTCATGCAATTTTCTGTCAGTGGATTTAAAAGAGTACACAGAATTTGTGTTCTTTTCCAGCAGAATTAAAGGGAATGCTCTAAGTTAGGTACTTGCCTTTCTGCTGATATTTGTGAGAAACTGCACTGACACAGCACTGCCCTTATTTCCCCTCTGCAGGAGAGCATCGAGGAGCGCCTTGGGGCATTGGATATTGATGTGAGCAAAGTGAAAACTCCAGGTGGCCTTCCCCAAACAGACAGCTTTGCCGTGCTGCTGGTTCAGGGCTTGGAAAGCAACGATGCAGAAATCTTAAATGTAAGCCTTGCAAGCTCAGTGGTGCCGTTAAATCTGTTCACTGGGACTGGTGGGGAGCCTTCCTGAAAGCTGGGAAGGCTGAACAGTTCAGAAACCTGTTGTTTCTGCCACCTGCTTTTTGCTGATTTACTGCTCAAGGCAGTGCTATTATGAATTACAGTAGCAGTGTTACTCTTGTTACCTGCCTTGCTTTCTGAGTCAGTCCATGAACTTCGAGGTGCTTTGTTTATGATAAATTTGTTATGTCACAGTTCAGATATTTTACAAGTGATGCTACTGATGCAGCCATGTCCCTTTAGCTTGGGCTGGAGCATAATCTGTGCTTAGTCTCCCAAGGGTACACTTTTCAAGCAGATGCTGTTTAAAAAATTAATTGAAGACAAGTTTCACTTGAAAAGCTTATCTTTGAATTTGTACTAGGAGGAAGTAATAGTACTGGGGTGGGCAACCGTTAAGAATTTGATGCTGAATAGAAATTTCCTGTCACACATGCTGGTAAAAGGCATTTATTTAGGAAAGTCAAACAGAAAATATCAAGGGAGATTTTAATGTGCCTGTAATGCATAATTTCTAACATGAGGCAGGTGGGCTAGAGGCAATGCTAGATTGTTTTAGATGGGTTTATTGAGTGCCTTTATTTTGTTAATTGTAGCTGACTTGGAAAATGAAACTCCTTTTCATAGCAAAGCTCATTATCCTCAGCATACAAAGGTAGTGGAGTAGAAAGAGATTTACAGCCAGGAATTTTGATTTTGCTGATTGTTCATACACATGATAAAACTGAATTATTCTTTGATTGAATGTTTTCATTTTAACAGAAAGTGCTTAACACAAGAAAAGAAAATATAGTAAAGAACACAGTAGCCAGAATGCCTATACATGCTGTCATTCCACTGCTGCATGAGGTAGGAGAGCCTGCACTTCTTGTACTGTCATACCAGCTACTGTGGTTTGCCTCCTAGCAACTAAAAATCCAGGATATGTCTCTTTATTTTTGAGATTGGTTTGGTACCTTAAGAGGACTGAAATGTTTCTTAATTTATCTCTGATACACTTTTTATCTTTTCTGGCCGAAGCTTAACCAAAGGACTAAGTGTCAGTGTCAAAGCTAGGAAGAGCATTAGATCACGTATTACTATCTTAAATTTTATTATATGGGAAAAAGAAAGGGAAGAGATCAAGCAAAAGCTTGTTTAGTCCATGGTAAACAATCACTATTACATCTTCTTTTCAACTACTAATATGGACAATAACTTGAAGCATCAGAAAGTCCATTTGCTGTAGTTAAACTTTGAACATCACTTAGTAGTAATTTTAAAAGGGATTTGACTTCTGAACTGCTTATTCAGTGATATTAAATAAACTCTTTGTTTGGACAGAAATATTTTAATGATTAGCCTTGACTGGACATTACTTCTTTAAGCCAAACATTGTTTAGTAGCCGTTGTTATGTGCATGACGTTCTATAATGTAAGTTAATAGTTCCATTTCTTTTGTATTTTAATGTGCTGAGCACAAATAAGATTTAATTTTTATTTATGGTACTGATCTTAACTGAATTGTGCAGATGACCTGGTGGTGAATGTTTGGTCTTGCAGCACCTCCGTAAGCTTGTGTTAATGAAATTCTGTGTTTCTTCCCTGGGACCTTTGTCCGGGAATCTAAATGCAAGTGTTTATAATCTCAGTGGATGGTCAGACCTTTGTGTAGTTGTCTTCTCCCATGCTTGAGATTTGTTATGTGAAATGCCTTTACCTGATACCACCTTCACTTGTTTCACCAACTTGTCCACCCTGTTACAGCTGCTCTACAAAGCAGAAAAACAGAGACATAGAAAAAAGAGATGTCCTCCTACTTAATCCTGCCAGGTTTAAGCTTCAGTGGATATTTTGCATGTTGAGAGTTCCAGTTTTGTTGTAATACTGAAACCCAGCTTCTGCAAATTACCAGCCTCTGCACAGAGTGATAGAGCCAGCAGTGTAATTTTTTGAAGCTTGGCAGTGGTTAATCCTAGCAAACCTCAAATGCCTGGAGAACTTTCTGCCCCAGTATTTGGGCTGTCAAGTGGATGTAATGTTGGGTTTTTAAACTCATTATGTTTGTTACTTATTGCTGACTGTTGTTTTGTCCTTCTAGCTTACAAAGAGATTGCAGGGCAACCCATACAGGTAAGAGGCAGCTCAGATACAGTTCAATTCACCTAAAACTTTTCATGTGTGTGTGTGTTATGGTCCCTCCCACCATGTATGTGATAGATTTTCATAGTAACTGTAATTAAACTGCAGAATCTGAAGGTAAAAATTCACCTCATTGTGGGTGAAAAGAGGAACTTCTATTAATACAGTGCTTTGTCAGGGTGTCTAAAGTGAAATTAAAAAGGGAAAAGGATACCTGAAATGAACGTGTAACCCTGAAAATATAACTGAAGGCCCCAAATGTTTACACTATGCACCTGATCAATAAGTAAAATAATTCTCAGGTGTAGAGCTTGTTTAATTATGAAATGTATTTAGACATCTAATGGTGTTGTGTCTAATAACAAAACCAGCTCTGCCCCCAGCTTGTCTAGTCCCTCACTGAAATGTCTGTTCTTTTCCTAACAAATAACTTACATACCTCATGTGGGTAGCCAAACTTTACATTTCCATCTGCATTTATCTTGCTCACTAATTAAAGAGGAACACTTTATATAGAACTATTTAGCAATGTGAAATGGGTATCTCTCAGCCAGTATCTCTTGGATATAAAATTTATTTCTCTTTTCCAGTGCCTCACTAATGGTTCGATGGCTGAAATCTGTTTTTACCCTACATGCATCCTACCTTTCCACAGTAAGTATTTTTCATTCTTGCCAATGTACTTTAATAAAACTAGATTTAAATGTTTAAATAAACATTTCTTTCTTCAGGAATCTGTCTCCTGCTCTCTGGATGTGGCAGTGCCCAAATCAAAGTATAGAGAGCTATGCTTGCACCACTTTTGCCGAACCTGCTGCATATTGCTGATAAATTGTTTGTCTCAGTCATTGCTGACATAATTATAGCCATCCCAAAGTCAAACCAAGATAAGTTATGTCACACCTGTGAGAGGGAACAAAATTACTGCCAAGGAGTAGTCTAGCCTGTGTCACTAGATCTTACAGACCTGTTTCCTTTGTTCTTGTAATGCTCATACTAAAACTCTTGGGCATGGCCAGATTAATAGGGTAAGGTGTGCCAAAGTTAGCAGGGTAGTAAGTAATGCTGTAGCTTCTGTATTGAAGTCCAGCCTTGCCTTAAAAGTGATGGATGCCACACTCTTGCTGGGTTAAGAAAAAGACATTTGGGCACTGTCAGTCCTTTCTTCCATTTATTATAGGATTGCTGAGCAGCAGAACTTGCACTCTTTGCTGAGGCTGCGTTCAGACACTGGTGTATGTTCAGTTCCCACTACACAGCTTTCTGAACATTACTTCACACCTCTGTGTGGCAGTGACTGTGGAAAGGGAGTCTAAGAATTGCCAAGCTTGAAAAGTAGATATTTGTAAACATGGCTAAGCGTTAATTGATCAGGTGGTTCCTGAGAGCTCTCAGCTCTCCCTTCTATCTAGAACAATGTGAGCAAATGTTGCTTGTCCCAAACATTCAAAAGTAGTTAAAAATAAAAACATTTGGGATGTATTTGTTAACAGCTTCATTTTTTTCATCTGTCTTTTTCTCCCAAGTTGCCTGACCTTATTCCTCAACTGGGAATGTTATACCAGTTGATGGAGAGCAGAGTAAAAACTTTGCAAAAGCTTTCCCGTCTGCATGGAAGACTCTTCATTCTTGTCACCCAGGTGAGCTTCAACTACATAACATGGGATATGCAGGGGTATTGTTTGCAGACTTCACCTCCTACTGGAATTGCATCTGATGGGACCTGTCCCAGGGACCTTAATGCAGCTGCTGTTCAGTGATGCTGGTAACACTCAAAGCAGTCCATTAATTGACTGCCTGTCAGTCCCTTGCTCACTGGGAGTGTGTTGTCCTGCCAAATGTGTCTGCTCACCCATAGAGTGTTAGAGAGGAATAAATAGGAGGCACTGGGCCACTTTGGAGCAGATGTCTCTCCAATTTTACTTTGTCATTTGTACTTTTTTGGCTGTTAAACCAGCACGGTAAGTGAATTAATGTGTGCTGTGCTTAATGTGGACTTAATTTGCATTGTTAGGAGTTTTGTTGCCTTTTAAGGTTGAAATACATGATTTAATCTAAGGCTAATCTGCAAATTCCATTCAGGTTGCAGCATCACAAGCAGTTCACGATATACCCGAGGTTAATCAGACTGCAAAGCTGGTCTACGAGGATGGTAAGCGTTCTATGCTAAATGTAGCTCAACTCCTGAATTCACATGACAGCCTACACTTGATGGTACATATGCTCCTGTGCTTATCTACCAGTGTACAGTCTGCACATAGAGGGGTTTTGTGAGATGTCTGTGGCAGGAAAATCAGGGCCTAATGATGTGGACATCTTGTCATTAGTTACTCCTTCCTTCCCTTCCTTTTATCTCCTTTAGTTCCCTCCCATCTTTGCTTCACAAATGAAGAAAGCAGTGACTTGGAAGTTCAGTGCGCTGCTTTAACTTACCTGGCAACCTAAAATTTCTAGTGTTACCTGCTCTCGTGCTAAAGTAGATACAGTGAAGGCACTGCTCCATTTGAGTCAGCAGGACATCAGTGCAGGGGATGTCTGTGTGTGTGTGTGTGTGTGTGTGTGTGTGTGTGTGTGTGTGTGTGTGTGCACTTCCCCTTTGGCTTTTCTCGTACTGCACCTTCATACTGTGTCTTGGTAATGGGAGTGACCTGGTCTTAACTGATGATGGTTGTGTCATCTCCAAGTGGAATTAGTTTTGGAATGGAAGTAGCACAGTTTGAAGACTTGGCTGCATGTGGGACTGGACTTTGTTGGCACAATGACATTTTAAAGCCAGTTCCCCAGTCTGAGAGATTGTTTTCTCTTTACAGACTCCTCAGAGGAGGAAGGCTCAGATGACGAGATGATTGCAGATAAAGATTCTGACGTAAGTGGAGTTGGACTGGGTCTTCTTTGCTTGTAGCAGGAATGGTGTGACTGACAAAGGTTCAAACATTTCTGTTTTATTTTTTACCCAGGAAAACTGGGATGAAGATGAAGAAAAAGAGGAGCAATCTGATGAACAAGACGTGACTGTTGAAAAGGAAATCAATGGTGATTCTGACTTGGAACCAGAAAATGAAAGTGAAGAAGAATAACAGCACGAAAGAGTAATTTTAGCAGTTTGAACAAGGGCCATCAAGCTCTTTGATTCTGGATCCTATTGCTGAAAGATCCTGTATTTGCATATCAGGAGTGCAGAGCATTGCACGGCCTGTGTGCAGAGGCACCTGTGGGGCACTGCATTTCTGAATCCAGAATGTTTAACTGTGCCAGCCTTCTCTCGCCCTCCTTCCCTGCGCTTACTTAGACAAACATTTCCTCCACCTCCTGGTCAGATTATGCCTGTCATGTGGACATGCATTTGTATCTCAAGTGAAATAAATCTGCCACCACTGTTTGTGTGGGAAACTCGGTTCAGCTTTACACTGAATTTGTTTCAGATATTCAAGGATCAAAGACAACTGGTCTATACCTTCTTTTCATGCTTCAGTTAGCAATTGCAAGTGGGCATTCTGCTGATTTTCTTTGTTTTAGAAAAAAGAAAAAAAAATATTTTTGTAATATTTGAATTCTGTCCTGGAATTCTATTCCCCTTGTTCATTGGCTTAGCCATGCCTTGGCAATATGTAAATGCCAACTCAACTTAAAAATAGATTTTTCTTTTTTTTTTTTAAATCAAATTTGAACTCAAGACTTTTATATGTACAAATCAATGACTTGTGCTTTAAAAGAACTATCACTGGCTCCTAATTTTGTTTTAATGGAGGCTGTATATAAGTTAATTGCTAACCCAGAGGACAGACCATGTTGAGTTGGGTGGGGAGAGGGGAGTGACACAGGGAAAGGGAGAAGGTGAATGCTTGTGAATACATAGCACAGAGCTATACCTTTCTTATGGATTTTTAATCTCTCAGTGGCAGAACAAGGACAGCTATTTGCTCAGCTGATGGAGGCTGAAGTGGTGCAAACACATTTTTAAGAGCAAAATAAGGTAAAGGTTTGAGCTATTCACCACTATAATGTACAATAATATATTTGTCTATAAATGGAGCTGTTGCAACTAAATACCACCCTCTTTGTAAAGTAAATAAATACACATCTCTTTTACCAAATACCTGTCCTGTGGTGTTTGTTGAGAGAGACCTTAGGTAGCTTCAGGTGGTGGTTAAAGATGAAATGCTGCTTGTAGAAAGCATATTTCTAGTTGAGGTGGAAGGTAGCCTAAAAGGTTACGATGTTCTGCAAAGCATCTGTTGTTACAGATTTCTTGTCTCCCTCCCTTTTAGTTGTATCGATTGGTTTGTCCACAGCTTGGCTTGCACTGGGGCTGCAGCACTATCTGGAAGTGCAGGGCATTGTGTCATGGACAAATCTAGAGGAGAAGTTCTTGGGTTTGGAGAGCTGGAGGTAGAAGGGCAGCAGGTGGAGGCTTTCAGTCTTCAGAGGGCTTTAACTGACAGTAGATTAGAGTCTTACTACTGTATGAAGCTGGGCTTTATTTGTTTTCAGTTTTGAGATGCTGTGAAAATAAGTGCCAACACTTGTGCATTGTCTGTACTCAAGCCACCAAATGAGGCTGAACTGACGTGTCAGGTTTGGTTTTTTTCTTTTTTTTTCTGCCTGCTGTCACTATGCAGGCAGGCTTTAGGTTGGGCAAAACAGGGGTGTGGAGGAAGGGTCTTCTCTCTTGGATGAGTGCTGCTCTGCTGAGCTTTTGAGGTGTGGAGTAACACAGGGAGCCAGCTGTGTTTCGGTCCTGCAAGGTCCTGCCTGTGTCTGCATCCCAGCCCTTCCAGAAGTCAAATCAGAAGCCCTGGGTTGGGGTGAAGGAGCAGGCAGAGTATTGTGTTTGCACTGTTCGGGTGTGGGGAATGGTGGCATTGGAAACTTAACACCACTGCCCCTTGTACCTGTAAGGTTGTTGTAGCCTGTGTCCATTATTCCTATGCACCAGAAACTTGCAGTAGTCAAGCTGGGAGAGAACCTGGCAGCAGGATGAGCCTGGGGATCTTAAGAGCATTTTCTTCATTCTTGGTTCTCATGGACACTGAAATTCTGCAAATCTGTTTCAGTGACAGCTAGCTGGTGGCAGGGTGGTCTCTGCTTTGGGGTTAGGACAGCTGGGTCATCCACAAGCAGCTGCTCTGTGTGACACTGGCTGTGGCAGCTGCAAGCAATTGAACTCGTTTGGGGTTTGACTGGCCAAATGCCAAGCACTCACAAATTAATACACCCAGGGCTCATCAGCTGAGATAAGGAAAATTGGGAGAAAAAGACGCACTAGGGCAGAAAACAGGCTAAAAGCTTTTATTGTAACAGTATCAGAGAAGTAAATGAGAAGTGAAATAAAACTTTCAAAGACACCATTTTCTCCACTCCCCTTCCTCCCAGCAGCTGCACAAGGGAACGACGCATGGGGGAGGGGGGGGTATGTAGGTCAGTTCATCACCAAAATGTTTCTCCACTGCTCAGGGGAGAGGAGTCCTTTCTTCTGCTTAGCCGCGGGTCCCAAAATCTCACACGTGGCAGTCTGCCCAACCCTGCCACGTGAGCTTCCTCCATGGGCGGACAGTTTTTCCCAAAACTGCTTCAGCGTAGGGTCTTTTGTCCACGGATTACAGACCTCAGAGTCAGCTGTTCCATTGTGGGAGCAAGGCTTTTTCCTCTTTGCTGAACCACAGTCTCTCTGAGGCATCAGCGTACGGCACTTTATTCAGTCTGTAAAAGCCTGTTTCTCCACTCAGACTCCTGCTAGGCAACAACTTCCTCCAGGAATTCACCTGCTCCGGCGTAGGCTGCGCATGAATTAACATTCCCCGTGGACTCCGTGGGCTGTAGGGGGACATCCCGCTCCACCATGGTCCTCGCTACAGCCTGCAGAAGATTCTTGGCTCTGGTGTTCGGAGCTTCCCCTCTCCCACCTTCTCCACTGACCTTGGTGTTTGCATTGTTGTTGTTTCCCCTCACATATTCTCACTACCTCCTCCTCCTCCGGCCAAAAGAAGTGCGTGCCCACCCACCTTGGTCTCTTCTTAAATATGTTTTCACAGAGGTGTAACCAACATCTCTAATTGGCTCAGCCTTGGCCAGTAACATGTCCATCATTTCAGAGCCACCAGGGATTGGCTCTGCTGGACATGTTCACAGAAGCCATTCCCCCCTTCACGAGCAAAAACTGGGCCAAGCAAAAACCAACACAACTCCTTGGTCAAAAATTGCCCTCTACCACGAGGTGGTAACTGACAATGCTGTGCACTTTCTAATCCTTACAACTTTATCTGCAAAGCCAAGGCCTCAGCCAGTCAAGGACTAAACTGTGTGTCCTTCTCCTTTGTCTGGAGAAAGAGGCTGGAAAAGGGGTGCATCCTCCCTTCCAGTACTAATCCTGGTAGTTTGAGAGCAATGAAGGGAAAGAGGAGGGCCGACCAGCTGCTCATTTGGAGCAGTGGAGGTTGGATGAAAATTTGTGAAGAGTCCAGTGCGTGTCCAGTGCAAATCTCTGCAGTTAAGCACCCAAGAAATCAATGGGATGGAAACTCTCAGATGTCACTTTTGGTTTAAATTGCCCAACTATTATCATGTCTCATTTACAGGTGCTTGTTTAATGTCTGTCCAGATACAACTGCAGGGCCTCTGGGATTTTTTTTTTCTTTTGCTGTGTTTCATGCGGTGGCCTTCCCAGTTACAGAAGTAGATAAACTGACTGCGATGAGGAGCAATACCAGAGATGGCCAGCGGGTGCCAGACCAGTTCCACAAAATTCCTTGCATCACCAGGCAGCAGGAGCAACCTGTGACTCACCTTTGAGGATGGCATAAGCGCATTGTTACTAAATGTACCGTCATGTAAGGTGGGGTGTTGTGGGAATTGACAAAGCTAGCTGGCCTGCCTCAGCTCACAAACACCGACCGTGTTAGAAACAACTCATACCCGTGAGAGAATCTCAACATGGACAGAAGCAAGAAGCGAAACAAGGGGCAAAACAATAGAAGGAATCTACACCTGCGAGAGGGAGGCTTTGTTTTCTGCAAAAGATGTGTGCTAGGAATAGCTGACCAATACTGTTGTAAAATAACAAGTTAGGAGCCAATGAACATGCAACACAAATGCTAAGAAATAGTATAAATGAGGTTTTGTAATAATAAAGATGGTTCTTCTTTTGCCTGGAGCTGTTGACCTGTGTTTATACGAGTGTTGTGCCTGTCTCAACTGCGACAGGATGGTTCACGTTCTTGCCTCTTGTTATGCTCCTGCTTCCACCACAGGGACTTAGCACCCCACCAGCACTTGGGGTGTAAAGTGTTTGTTGCGCCTTTTGCTAAGTATTTCAGTGTTCTGTCTGATTCTTTGAAGTTTCATAGGGGAATAAGAGCTGCCTGTGTGAGATGTACACCTGTCTCTTAAACGTTATGCAGTGTCAGAGTTACGGATGTTTTACTTTGGCCTTTCTCTGCTATGGGAAGTGATTTAATTTGTTTTAAAGAAAAAAGCAATAAAATAAACACATTTTTGGGCTCATCCTCTAAATGACTTTTGCTAATGGCTTCTCTGTCCCAAAATAAGTATCTCAATGGCCTTGGTTAAGTAGAAACAAACAAAAGTAAAATAAAGAAAGTGAAAAGTGCTGTTGGAGAGGAGGAGGATGACATGGAAAGGGAGAAAAGAAGGAAAGGTTTAGGATGCACAATTAGTTCTTAGAGAATTCCTGATTCCTGGCAACAGTATGTAGAAATGTAGACATTTGAGAAATGCTTCCAAAGACTATGGAGATGGCACACAGCCTGATAGCCAAGTTCTCATTTGGGCTGTCTTGTGATCAAACATTTGCTTGGTACAGTATTCACCCTTCTTTGCGTCAAAGAGAACTGCTTGGTGATAAGGAAGACTCATTTTCAGTGCAGTCTGCCGTTCGCCCCTTTACCCTCTGCATTAACCAAGATTAAGTCTCCTAGAAACTGATCTGTGGCATTTGGAGTGTTGGTTCCCTGCTCCCTGGAAGGAGGGGACTGGAGGGAGAGGCTTAGAGCAGACACTGTTTCCTTGCAGGAAAACTGGCATCATCAGGAATCTTTCCATGTCCACATCAACAAAAGTATTGAAAATCTTCCTGCTCAGAATTGGATGAGACCATTTGTGACCCTCCCCCAAAAGGTGCTGTAGAGCTAAGCCAAACTGGAATGATTTCACACAGACTGTCTGGTACAGGAACTGATGACCCTTTCAGCTGTCTCAAGCTGGAAGTTCCTGTCAACAGATCTAGGAAACATTTCCTGTCCTTAGTGAATCTGGCTTTCTGGGAAGGGGAGCTGGCAGTGAAGGTTGGTAGACTCTACTTTTGCTGGAGTTGCAGTGTGATCTGTAATGCAAAAAAATCTCATGGTGTGAACTCTGGAATATCAGGACTGTGGGCAGTGGTAGTGGCTGTTTCATCTGACTAGCTGCCAGAACTGTTAGTTGGAAGGAGCTTGAGTCCTCTCTAAACCTGTGGTTCCCTGAAGCTTATGGTGCGTTCAGGCTCCTCAAAGCAAGGTGTATGGCTGAAGTGGAGTTTGTAGATACAATTAAAAATTTGGTAAAGGGGTACATTTAGTGAAGGAAACTAATGGATGAAGGAAGGGCTGTTCCAGAAAGTATGAACTCTGGTGAGTGCTTCAAGATAAACTGCCTTTAAATAAAGGGAGTTTCAAAGTGACAATTCTTTTTCTACAGTTCCCTGATTCCAGTGAAATATGCTTATGGGAAAGGTTTTCCCTCTCTCTGTAAATAAATTATTCTCTAAGGTAATTCCACAGAAGATTCCCTTTGTAAGGCACTGAAACCTGTGCTTGCTTGTTGCTTCATGCAGGAATGTGATAATGACTTTGGTGCTTCTAAGGGCTGTTGCACCCCCTTTCCCAGTTTCATAAATTCTGACTTGGTTTGCCAATCTTTGCTCATTTGAGATGGTTTTTTAACATGTAGGAATGCTCGGCATCTGCTCAGCACCCAGAATGCTTGTGAGTGCACAAGGGGATTTGGCCACACATCCCTGGATCTTCCAAAGGTGCCTGCTGGAGGGATGATAAAGCCAGCCTGATGTGTGGTGTGCTGAGCTTATCCCTGTAAAAAATTATTCTCTGTAAAAGATAGGAATAAATTAGCATTTGCATTTCTATACAGTTAATGCCTGAAGTAAAACAGCACTAGGTGGCACCCAGGTCTTTCTTGGTGCTTCCAAAATGTTGCCAGTAGGAAACCTCACTGCACATGCTGCTGAGCCAATGAATGTCATCCTCCAGTGTCACAGGCAAGGCCAGCCTTGTCCCCTCACCATGGGTCAGACCCACAGCCCTCACTGCTCTTTGTGGATCACCTCCTTCTAGTCCTTCTGTCTTTTAGGAGCAGTATATCTTGGTGTTGATGTAAGACAGCTTAGCTCGGAAGTGGAGTATGTTGCTCTCCTGGAAGCTTGAGGTTTAAATGAGATTTAAATTCATCTTGGAAATGGTACATTTGTGGAAGGACAAAATGCATTTTGAGCAGACTAATAGTTTGATGCACAGAAAAGGGAGAGAGTGAAAAGAATGAGAAGGGAGGGGAAAATTGAAGAAATGTTGAAGTTTTTTGGCTGTTCTTGTTGGGGAGAGGCTGAAGCATTTTAACAGAATTTAAGCTGACCTTTTCTTTAGAATTGTTTGGTTTTAAGGCACCTTTAATATGTTAATTTTATCTCTTTTAGGTACTCACAAAAGAATCCCAAGTTAGGTCAGTTTTGGCTCTTGGTGTTTTCGTTGCTGTAGTTTTTGTTTTTAAATTCAAATCTATTGAATTCATGTTAAATTCAGACTTCAACCTGAAGTGTACTCAGGAACCATGAAAGATGCCATCCAGTCCTTGTGAGAAGATACCTGTGGAAATGGGAGTTAAATAAGCACACTGTGTTCGTTTTGCTTGGCGCAGTTTTTCCTAGTGGAGGGGGGCCACAAAGATGGCTCCTGTGTGAAGCTTCTCAAAGCTTTCACCAAGTCCAGCAGAGCCAATCTCCGATGGCTCTGAAGATGATTAATATGATGCTGCTGGCCAAGGTTGGGCCAATTAGAGATGTTGGTAACGCCTCTGCGATAACATATTAAGGAAGAAATCAAACCAATGGGTGCACGCACTTCTTTCCACCCAGAGGAGGAGGAGGAGGTGAGAATATGTGAGGGAAAACGACATGCAGACACCAAGGTCAGTGGCACCCAAGCTGAGAATCCTCTGCAGGCTGTGGTGAGGCCCATGGTGAAGCAGGTTGTCCCCCTGCAGCCCATGGGCTCCACAGGAGATGCAGAAATCCACTTGCAGCCCATGGGGATGTGCCCATGCTGGAGCGGGTGGATACCTGGAGGAAGCTGTGGTCCAGCGGGAGTCCCAGTGGAGAGAGAGGCCTTGCATCCGAGATGGAATGGGGTGCCCCACACTGGAGTGGGTTGATGTCTGGAGGAGACTGTGGTGCAGCAGAAGTCCCAGTGGATAGAGAGGCCGAGATGGAACAGCCTGGCCTTGGAGGTCTGCACCCCATGGACGAGGGACCCCACACTGCAGCAGTTTTGGGAGGACTGTCTGCCCATGGGGGGAGCTCACCTTGTGGCAAGTTCGGGCAAGCTGCTGCTTGTGAGATTGGGACCCACGGCTACACAGAGGAAAAGACTCCTCTCCCTGAGCAGTGGAAGAAGATCTTGGTGATGAACTGACCTGCCCTGCCGGCGGCGAGGAGAAGCAAGACACAACAACTCAATATGAGTGATAAGCAAGCTTCTACTTTATTCATGTTACACACCGCTTATATATCTCCAGTGTTAATTATGCCTACTAGTCATAACAGCATTGGCTAGTTCTACACAGCTACATTTGTATTTTCCTCCTACCTATGGTTCTTGTTCTCAGGGATGCTTCTCATTCCACAAGTCACTTTATCAGTACTTTCCCAGCGCTCAAGGGCAGTGTGTTTTTCAGTTTAAATCATGCACATGTGAGGCCTACACTTTGCTTTGCTCGCACAATGCCTCCAAAGATCTGAGGCCTTGCTCTTGGAGCCGTTCTGCAACACTGCCCCACCCCCACCATGCCTTGTCCCCCTGTGCAGCTGCTGGGAAGGAGGGAGGGGTGTGAGCAGAGAAACTGTCTTTGAGGGTTTTATTTTACATCACATTTACTCCTCTGACTCTGTTGGCAATAAATCACTCTGCAACTTTAAGTTCAGCCTATTTTGCGCTCAGTGCATCTTCTCCTGGTTCCTTATCTCAACTCATGAGCCCTGTGTGTGTTAATTATTTTTCTCTCCTCTGCCCAACTGTGGCAGGGGAAAGCGAGTGAGTAGATGTTGTGGGTGCCTGGCATTTGGCCAGGGTCAAATCACGACACCCTGCATGTCCCTGTCCCACCTTCCCTGTCTGCCTCTCCATCTCTATCCCACCTTTTCCTGGCTGTAGCTGATAAACATATGGGCTTGTGATTTCCTTTTTTTTTTTTCTTTAAACAGCAGCAATCCCTTGTTTAAAAAGGAAAAGTTTAAAGCACATCCAACTGCAGAGAAATCTTTAGGAAACAAATCCAAATAACTGACTCTGTCTTTCTGCACTTCCTGTAGTTTTCCTTCCTGTTTTCACCTGGGCTGGAGGGATGGGCATGGGCTGCGCTTGTCATATGAAAGTGAAGTTCCTAAATTTGTCCAGGAGTTCTGATCAAAGATGCTCCTTTTCTGACTAAAAATGAGAATAAAACCCTTATTTTAATTTGCCCTTTCCATGTTGGGTGCAGGTGCTCCCCAGGATGGGTATGTGTGGGCTCAGATAGTAATTCCCCAGGAGAAAGGTGAACCTTGGCCTCACGTGCAGAGCTCAGGTGGATGTAACAGAATTGGTGTGGCCTGGCAAGGCAGGGACAGCTGTCTATGCTGTGAAGTGCCTGGAAACCTTTCTCTGTCAGGTTTTGGAGAGGCCTCTGTTTGGGATTTCCTGTGATGCAGCATCCCAGGTGTCCCTTCCTTGGTGCAAAGTCCACTGGTAAAGGACTGAACAACTGACAAGTGAGTCTGGAATGAAAATGGTTCTGTTAAAATTAGGCAAAGAATGCAAGAAGAAAAATGAGCATTCTTTTAATGCCTGAAATAGGTAGGAATGAAAATGCTGGAAAAGAACACTTCTACATTTGATTTGGTGTCACCCCTCAGTTTGGGGTGACACATTCTTTGCACAGTTCTCTGTGCAAGAAACCTCTGTAGTGAGCAAACAAAAGAGAAGTGTGAAAGCTGGGATCCATTGACTTCTGCAGTGGGTTTTATTTTTGTTTTCTCCTCTCTTTCAGGACAGGAAAAACCATTTAAGTGGGCCCAGTGATGCCCAAAGCTTTGGTGTTTGAGCAGCCAAAGCCAGGGGCCCTGCGCTGGAGGGCCCCTAGTCCTGCCCACGCTGTGGGTGAGTCAGAGGGACACAGGGTTCATCTTTTCCTCTCTGCTGGGACAAACTGCCCAGGGAATGACATTTCTGACAGCCTGATGTATCAAGAACCAAAGATGTGTCTAAAGTCCTGCTGTATTTGTTCCGTTGTTGTGCACATCAAAAAGATACCATAGAAGAAGACCTCATTGTTAGTCGATAGGATTTTAACCTTCAGGAATGTAACTATGTGTCAGTTACCTAGTGGGATTCATCCTGCAAGAGGAGAACAATACATAATAAGCCGTTGTTGGCATGGAGGTGTTATCATGGGCCGTTATGACCTCAGCTCACATGTTGGCCCCAGGTGAGATGATGTTGAAACTGGCCACTCCTGAGGAGGAGATATAAGGTGTGGTCCTGGGGTGGAGGGGACAGACGCCATGATGCACACCATTTTCATCCAGTGGACGCCCTGAAGGTGCACTGCCTTCCTACCCTTCCATCTCAGAAGCCATGCTCCATCTCCTTCTCCTGCTCGATGGCTTCTTCAAAATCCAGGGATCAGTATGCATTTATTGCTAATGCAACTAATAAAATTAATTCGCTTTGCAATTCTGAGTGTGTCATGAGTTTTTTGTGAATGAGCAGCCTCACGAAACCGTAACAGATGTCTAGCTTCTGTTTTTATCTGTTACTGATTTCCTGAATCCTTCACATATGCCCTTATTCATCTTTTCAGATGCATCTGAGCTACTTTTCCAGATTGTCAGGCCTGCTGTAGAGACTTCTCCGGACTTACGAGTTTCCTTATGATAAGACGCACACCTCCCGTATGATGAGGCATTTAAACATAGAAGTAGTGTCTCACTTTCCACACGAAGCAGCACGACATGTGTACCTGGGAAGCCATCCGAAAAGAAATGAGATGCATCTCATCCT
>VZRN01005387.1:8554-111379 GCA_013397935.1 Dasyornis broadbenti
GGTTATAAAAACTAAAAGCTTTTTGTTTTTTTTTTTTTTTTTTTTTTTTTTCCTCTTCCACCAAGGAATAGGAAGGTTTGTAGTTTCTTGAACATTCTGACAGCCACCTCTCAAATGTTTTTCTACACCGTTGTCTTCATGAATGAAAGGAGCTTTTTGTAAAAACTTGCAAGAAAGCTGTTACTCTCCTTTATGACTGCAAAGAAATTTTACAGTGCCCTGGTGGTCTGAAAAACAACAACAGCAGAAATAGTGCTTAATTTTTGAGAGAGTGAGTCTACGGTGAGGTGCTGTTTCCCATCACTCATCAGGACCTTATTTTCTTTCCTGCATGTGCTCCACAGAGTGAAGCCCACCCACGACTTAAATTCCGTTATTCTGTAACATTCATTCTAGCACAAAATACCAAATTCTCCAGAATTTTCCTCCAAAAGAGTCCACCTGATTCTGTCATCCAATTGGAGAGTGTAGCTGAACCTATAGCTATGACAGAAACAAAGCTGTTTTGGAAAATGGACATAGATTGACTGCCCACTGTACGTGAGGGGTGCCAAATACATATTTTGTCTTCTGTTTCCCTAATAATAATAATAGTAATAATTTCAATCAGCTGTGCATTTATAATGGTCATTTTTGCGAGCGAAAAACTAATTTAAAATTTGTTAGTTAGAAAATAGTTTGATTTTATTCTTTTAGGTCAGAAAGAAAATATAATCATCCCTTCCAAAAGAAAGTGTCCTATCCATTTTTTGATCTGCTTTTTATGTACTGTTAGCAAAACAAAAGCATGCAAAATAATTATTTTTTCTGCTAAACATCAAAACATCAGTCTCAGCTATATCATGCATATAAATTGGAGAATAGCTAATTAATCAGTTTCACCTTTGCATTGCCTGAAAAGAAATACTATTATCCATTCCATCACCTGCTGCTTTGTTTCTACAGTTTCAAGAGCCAAACCTCAGAATATGATTGTTCAATTTAATTAGACCTAGGTTTGGGTCTGGGCTGTTTCTGGTTTTTTATTCCATTAGTTTTCTCCCATTTCAGTGTATTTTTTCTTCTGCCTGTGCTCCCTATTACTAAAATAAGTTAAGCAATCCAAGCTATAGTGAATTATTATATTTTAAAAGTCAGTAACCTAAGTGGCTTTATTTATGCCCACTGTAAGCTTCTTTTCTTTGTCTAGTTTTGCAGACAGAAATACCTATATTGTGTCTAGAAAAGATTTTCAAATACTGTGCTATTCAGTAGATACTTAGGGACAGTATTTAGAACTAGAGTGGATAACGTGTATACTTTTTTATCTACTTCTGGAACTCTCTGTTCAGTCAGTGGTCAAGGGAGGAAATAGCTCTGGCAGTGAAAACCGGGGTTTTGTGAAATGCTTAAAGATGAAGAAAGAGGAATGAGCCTTCTTTCCTTGCCGATTCAGAATCCATTTGCTTTTGTGCAAACAGCAAGTGAATGAGTTTCCTAAACTGAGAAATGTTTTACTCTAAGAGTGAGGCAGCGTGAGAATGTGAATTGGTAGATTCAGCTTGTATTATTTACTTCTTTTTCTGCACTTGGAGGTAAAATCTCAGACCACCCATTACACAATAATTCATGAATGTCTCAAGGGAAAGAGTTTCTAACACACATATACCAACAGCTCAATAAAGCCTGTTTGGCTCTGTATCTGACTCTTTAACTTTCAATTTGTTTGCACTTTTTTGTATCACCCTTTTGTGAATTTCAGACAAAATTTTGGTAGCAGACCATTACACATCATTAATCTTCTTTTCACTCTCGTAGTCTCCCAATATATAACTGCTCTGCTACATCTTATCTAAAGTGAAACCTAAATCTAAGCTTTACTGTAGAGTGTGAGATTTATGATACCATCTTCTTCACAGCGTCACAAAGGGTACAATGTAGGAAAAAGTCTCTGCAGAAGTGGCTATCACTTATGTAGATAAAAGGTGGGGATAATGAATTGTTAAGTACTGTATTTCTTTGAGATAAAATAAATCAGCCAAGATCCCGCTGAAAAATTTGGGCAAAGTGACATGAGTCAACCTTGACAGCACAAGCGAGTCTGTTGCTTGTACCATTGAGCCTACAAATGTAACTGGAGACCTGAATTCTGTGCTTTCTGCCTCTATATCAAGTCTAGTAGAATATTCTGCAATGGGATGGGAACTCTGTTTTCTACAGATGATAATTAAAAAAACCAGTGCATGTTGACTCTTTCACCTTTGCCTCGATATCTCACTCCCACTGAGTGCCGAAATACCATCACTTGTTTCTTGCTCTCTGAGAACCAATGTGTTGCTAAAGAAGTTTTATGTACTTGCATAATGTCAGATTATTTTTTTCAGTACAAGTCAGAGCTCAGTAAGAATTCTTCTCTTCACTTTCCAGTCCTCTTTCAATATCCAGTGATAATGTTAGTAGAGTCTTTTTACTGGTGGTGTTTTTCTGGGTTTTTTTTGTTTGTTGGTTTTTTTAGTTTTGTTTGTTTTTTGGCTGTTTGGGTTTTTTTGTTTTTTTTTTTTTTTTTTACTTCTATCTAACTTAGCCAAAACTGTCAGGTATACGAGCAGAATCTGCTGCTAAGCAACAAAGCTGCATTACCTGGAGAATAATATTACCCCGCACTGAATACTGACAGAATTGGCAAATGGTCTCAGAGGAAGGAGATCAGTCCCCATTCTGTTACAAACCTGCAAATACAGATGGTAACAGGGATTAGCAGTCATGAGGTTTTCTGGCTTAATAACTTACAGATTATGTCTTTTCAAAACACACATTTCAATTGAAGTGAGGCTCATTATAGCCTATAATCTATTAAATGTTATGAAATCTACAGATTAGCAATTTTGAGGAGCACAGGTACAATCTATCAGGCTGTGAACATCTAGTTTAGTCTTTATAACATTAGGAAAATCTTTAGAGGAGCCAAACTTGTAAATGTTGCCATTTCCTAAAGTTGAATTAAAATATTTTTAGTTTAGTACCCAGTGATGTGTAAGTCAAAAGTAAAGACCATTTACAATGATAAAATTATCCAGCTATGGATAGCAGGATATTATGCCACAGTAGATGGAATATCACTGAAGAGGAAAACTGAAAATGTATTTTTCTGAGATTCATTCTGGTAATAGTCCATTTTATGCATTTCAATATATACTACTTTGTAACATGTTATATGCATTTTTCTCTTTATATATGAGATTTCTTTAGCTTTGGTGTTGGGCCAGATAAACCTCAAATTCATGTCTTTGCTTTCATGACTGTCTGTACACTTTTAGGAGCAAGTTAAAACGATGGAGATTCCACTTCCCCTCTCTGCAGCCTGGCGTGTTGTGCTGGTTAATTGTCCGTAATGCCCCAAAACAGTAACCATAATCTCTCACTTAAATGTTGTCTTGTGGTCTAAATCTCTCTTTTTGGCCTTTTCACCAGACATACAGACCAGCTTATTTATTTCCTCCTGGAAGAGCTATTTAATGTGTTGGTTCAGTCATGATGTGAAAGGATGATGCAGAAAGTTGAAGTGGAATTGAGCATCACAAAACAACGGTGCTAAATATTAAATAAATTAATACTCATAGTTACTTCCCTTTGTCGTTTTATGCATAGTCAATGCTCAGTGAAGGATGCCTCATTCCTGTCATGCTGTGTAAGACACAGAAACAACCAGTTCAATACCTACTTGAAAACACAAACTCTCTTCTTCTGAAAAAATAAGCTTGGTTTCTTCCTACTTCAGTGCATTTCACTGCTGCAGAACGATCAGCAGGTTCATCTGAACCTTCTGAGCCAGCAGGTTCATGAGTCTGTCCTGCATTTGGACAGCCCTTCAGGTCTGGCTAGCAGGGCCAACACGTGGGAATGAGCTTCCCAAACCTGCACGGCCTGGGGGCCACGCTGCCCTCCACGCCACAAGCCACCCTAGGTGCTCTCCGATGCAATCTGCAAAGGGATTCAGAAAATTACAACCTTCTTCGTATCAATGAGAGCTGGGAAGGCAGGGCAGCTTACCCAGGTGTGCTGTGTTTTCGCACGTCTCTCGCCATTTCCATAAGGTGCTCCTGGAAGCGGCAGGCATCAGTCGGTGCCTCAGCGGTGGCAGCCAAGCTGTAATTTATCTGAAACGCCTTTGTGATTTCCATCTCAATTCCAAAGTAAATGGCCTTCTCACATCATTCAAATGCACAACCAGGTTATCAGTAGCTGCCACTCTTCAGCCTAGCAGCACAAAAAGGACATAAAACGCCACTTGCCCTTAACGTAGTTCATTATGTGCTTCTCTCAGCATGCCCAGCAGTGAGTTTCCTGGCTCCCCCTTGGCCCTCTGGTGAATCGAGCTCACAAGCGTTCTGACCAGCTGAAGAGGAGCTGAGGAGGAATAATATTCATTAGAAGCAGGTCATATGGTACTTAAACTCCTCTGATCATGCAGCCAAATCTATCAGTGCACTAATTCTCCCACAGGAGTTGATGTAAATTCCCCTTGTCTAAATGAACCAGCCTTGAAAGCATTGGTTTCAAAGAATTTTAATGTGAGGCATCGCCAGATAGAACTGGTTTGTGAGACTCTTTTCATGAACAAAGTTGAGGATTATTAGTCTGCTCCCAAGTCTTCAAAGTATTCTCTAACTTAGGGCTCAGCAGTCCACAGGTTGTTACAGATATTCACAGGTCAGTTAAACAAAGAATCCCTGTTCTGTATTGTTGGTCTTCCCCAGCTGCATTTGTTTACTGTCACAACACCTTTGTTTACTTTGATTAAGGCAGATTTAGCTCACTCTGCACAGATGTGCTGATAAGGTGTATTTTAAAAAGGTGGTGTGAAGTAAAGCCTCAGTTTGTCTGGTTGCAGCCATTGTAGTTTTATTTAATTGATGCCTTGATCAACTTGAGTTTAGTCCCCTCTTTAAGCAGGGGTTTGGGTCTAACTCAGTTAACTGATTTTCCTATCAGCTATTAAATAAGAATCATTCTCCACCAAAATCTCCTTGTTACCATCTTCATCATGGAAGCACTATCAAAACTTGGTTTTCAACCATTATTGCATGTAGAGCATTCTTGCTGTAGAGCACTATTGGTGTTTCAACCAATTTGTTTTCCTTTGCAAGGATTTTTTGCATTTCACTTTGATTTCTGACCTTTTTCAGAGATGCTAGTTTATGTTGAAATTATGATTCTGATAGATGGTGACATTTTCTAAGTTGGTGGGGTCACGGAACAAACAATTTTTTGAAACAAACATTATTTTTTTTCCCTGTTATTGGTCCCACAAGACACTCTTCAGGTGGACATTATGGGCAGTTGCTTCCAAACATGAAGAAACATTCCAAAGCTATCAAAATCATTCTGCTTTCAGGCAAATTAACATCACAGCTTTCCAGCTACAAGTTTCTAAAGATGATTATGTAAACAGTACCGCATCTCATAATTTATTCAGGCCTATCCAGTGATAGGGAAGATGTGTGTTAATGTCTTAACACAGAATTCCATGGGTCAGGGTCTGGGTGTTAATGGCTTTGAAATGGCTCTGAATGTCTCTGGCAACTTCAAGCAGCAGGTTTGGTACAGAGCCCAGCCAGCTGACTCCTGACACACACAGGTGGGTCTGCACGAGCCTGAGTTTCTGAATTTTGAGGGGAAAGGCCAGGTTCAAGGCGGGATATGTGGCAGGCGGTTTGGGAAGGCTCCCAGTGCCTCAGCCAGTGGGGAAGGGAAGACAGCAACATGCGGCTGGGAGTTTGGGATAAAAGGGAGCTGTGCTCTCTGAAACTTCGAGAGAAAACCTGGTGGGTTTGTGCCCCAGTTAGAATAAAGTTTCAGGGCTCCTCTGTCTCCTTTTGGACATCAACCTGTGCTGTCGTGAATAGTTTTCCGAACACCAAGACTATTTCATCCTTCTTTGTCTTTCACAAAAGATTTAATGTAGACAGCATGGACAGGTCTGCAGTAGGCCATCACCATTTTAGTACCATTGTTCTGAATCACAAGTGCAAAGTTTTCATTATATTACAATGAGCACAAAACCTATTCAGGACTGCAGTCTTCTGTAACCTTGGAAACTATGATATATGTCCATTTGAGAGACTATCAATTTATTACAGCAGTGTCAAATTGTTTTGAAAAGAGAGGGAATTGCCCTGTTTCATTTGTTAAAATGTATTTGTATGACTCATCTGCTGTTGTTATCACTCAAACTATCGCTAATAGAAGTAGTACATTTAATGAGCACTTCTTTTTTTTTTTTTTTATAGCATTTGAGAACTTCATTGAGTGAAGCCCAAAGTCTTGGATTCTAGTCTTGGGAGAGACTGTGCTGAAAGGCCCAACGGAGACAGGTGAAGTTGTTACTTTCTAAACAGATGCTTTTCTGAGGGCTTTGTAAGAGGGCTTTTTTTATAGTCGATACATGGGACCATAAAAACAGTTTTGAGAAGGCTCTAACAAGTGCCTAAATGTAAAGATAAATTGGGAATTTATTTTCCTTTTTTGTTTCAAAATACAAGTATTAATATCGCACAACATTGATTACACTGTTCTAGAGAGCATGCTTTCAACTTTAAATATGGACATTAAGTTTAGCATTTGTTTAAAATGGATGTATGTGAAAAAACACTGATCTTTTTGAGGAGTGCCCTCAATCCTTCAGTGTTACTGGTAGTTATGTATATTCAGCAAGGCATGATTATTCCACCATAAAAAACCCCAAACATTTGGCACTCTTTCTTTCTGATTTAAAACAAGAGTAAAATATGTCTAGAGCTTTCCGTAGCTGTAATCCATCATGTGTACCAGAGACAGAATGTCATCATCCTGCTCGTTAGCACATGTGGAGCCACACTCTTCTAAAATGCCAGCACTGGGCTTTCACCGTGCTGTGTGACTTAACCCCCATTTCACAGCTACATATGGCTGCTGGCAAGAGACCCAGCTTTGCAGGGAACAGTAAAAGCAGCTATGTGGGAAGGCTGGGGTCTTTTAAAATATCCTAAGGGTTATTTTATAGAGGTTTTGCAAAGCAAGTGTGAATTTGATGAATGCCAGAAGAATACAGTTGTCACTAGATGCACCTTTGAAAAGGCACAGTGGGCTTTGCTGTTGGCTCCCTTAGCACCATGTTTCAAAAGGGGTATTTTGCTGTTGTCTCCAGCAATGACAGAGTTGCACCCTAAGTGTGTGTACAAATGCTTTTGACAAATAACTCATGTTTAATTCCTCTGGCACTTTTATTACAAAGTGTCCCTGACACTATCAGAAAACTTTTTTCAGCTTTTTTGGGGTATGTCAGTTCTTCCACACAACAGCTTTGGTTTGATCTTTTTTTCACACTGGACTGAAAATAAAGTATTTTGAATATTTTCTTGCAATAGAATTGTGTCAGAACAGATGCTCTCAATTCAGAAGCCTTCATTTTTCTTCAAAAAGTTTCAAAAGATTTTAAAAACTTTTGGGCTGAAAAACATTGCAGGAAAACAAAATGTTTCCATTATAGTTTTGGTTTCAATGAAAGACCACAGAACCATCTTCTATGAATTCTGCAAGCCATTGACAAGCTTGCCTGGAACAAGAGCTTACTTCTCAGAAAGAATTAAATCTTTGTGGCACAAATAGAAGTTCCTCCACTAAATATAATGCCAAAATTCATATGGAAAAAGGAAAAAAACCCTGTCTCAACAAAGAAGAGTAAAATGAAAATTAGTTATGACAGAGTGAGGAGATGGGCCTTAGTGGTGGGATGTTTTATTTTATAGTTCAATGTTACTCACATCAAATACAGTTATCAATATCCAGCTGAGCATCTTGTCCCTCCAAGTTTGTAGATATTAAACAGTTTTTAGCACTGGGAGTAATGTGTGACTCAATATGAGATTGGGAGGGCTGCTTCAGCAGCCAAGTGGAGCCATTCTCTTTGGACTCACATCTTTCAATAATTGCACCGCTCATTCCTACTGCATGTCACGGCAAATAAATGCTTTAAAATCCATGTGCTGTGTAGAAGAGACAGCAGGAGAAATATTTGAAACCTGCCTTTCCATTTTAGTGTCATATGCAATCACTGAAAAAGGCAACACACACGAACAACTTAAGTCCTTAATGGTTTCCCCTTAAAATTGTAGCTTGATTTTAATATGTCCTGAAATATCTTTAATTTTTCACAATACTTCTAATTATGCAAATGTTTAGAGTACTGTTGTTGTGTATAAATATTCATCTTTGTGTACGAAGGTATTAAGGTATGTGGAGGTCAGATTTGTGTACTGCAGTGAATCGCAGCTGAGCAAAACAACAGCGTCGCTCAACGTGTTTTTAACTGGAAATGGGCAGTGAGAGCTGCCGAGCACTGAAAGGACAGCTGGCAGTGGCAGCAGTTGACATCCTGTGTGTAATTGATTTTGAATGCTTGACAGGTTTTTATAAAGGTGCAGAGGCACTTAGACCAGCAGGTAACTGTTGGGAATAGATTGAGTGGTGGTGAGCCCATTTTCATATTACTCTTACTTGAGAATCCTTTAGACACACTTGACATCAAAGACATGTTCTCTTTCAAGTTCAAGTGCTTGTCAACGGTTACACCCCTTTTCATCAAATTCCAGAAACGCAGAACAACTTGAAACACCTGTATGTTATTTAATGAAGTGATCATTGTTAAAGATGATATTTCAAGTACAGTTTATAGATCAAGTAGGAGTTGGCAATAAAGTATTGGCTGGGCAAGCAACCTTTAGTTTTTATGTCCAAGTTATTTTTGTTGGTAAACCCTGAGCAGAGGATCACTTGTGAAATTGATGTCAGAATTAGATCGACCAGCCCAAGAATTACAACCAGGGAAAAGACAAGCTGTTTCTGTCTGTTGGAAGTGATGACATTTTTATTTTTTAATATGTGCTAAGTGGGCTGATCAAAATAATACAACAATTCTTAGACAGCTACCGGGTTTGTTTTCCTTTTTCATTTCATGGCTTCAAAGTGTCCATTTAAAGAAAACAATCACATCTCTAAATAGATTTGATTTTAAACTGGGGTTCACCTCCAGACCAGGGTCTTAGGGATTAGTGAAACTGAGTGCCTTCATTCTGGGATTCTGAATTTCCTGCCTAATTAAGAGAGTTTGCATTGTGAATAGTGAAACAAAATGTAGGGTGAAAATCAGGCTTCCTGGAGTCAAGCGTGCAGACGCTGAAGATTCAAAAATGACCAGTTGCTGTAAAAATCTAGGTCATATGTTTCCAGAGTTTTGGTCTTCAAACTGGTGGCAAAGTATTTTGTTCTTCAAGGATATTTTTTAAACTCTGTCATCAATTCCTGCTAAAAGTTTGGCTTTTTTCTTTATCCAGTCCATTGACATTGGAATCTGGGTGGATGTTTGTATTTGGGACAATAAAATATCTCACATAATACACGGTAAATATCCAAAACAACTGCTATGTAGAATTTAATAGATTGTGCCAAGCAATGTTCATAATATTTTATTAATGGCTGTGAACTGGATCTAGAAAATTTTACAGTGGTTGGACTGACCATTCATCCAAAAGACATAGGCACTTAATTGTGTCTAAGCAGCTGTCAATTTTGTATGCCCTTAAGATGTCCCTTTCCCACTTGGCTGATCACATCACGTTCGGAGCCTCTAAAACGTTCAGACTTGCACCAGAAGGGAAAATTTGCCTTGTGACAAAACTGCAATGCTTTAACCATTATGATGGTGCGTGTCTACATCTTAATATATTTCTGAAAAAATATTAAGAGCTACAGGAAAGGACAAAGGCAAATTGAAGTTGCAGCAAATTTTCATAAAAGTCTAAATATCTTTTTTTTGCAGTGGTTTGTATACTTGCAAAGTAATTTGTTCAGTAATAAAATGAAGTATTTTGATGAAAGACACAAAGTATTTCCAAACTGGAAGGACTCGCATTGCTTTGCTCCTCAAACCTTAATTTCACTAGAGATTACATTTTTAACAAAGCCATGAAAGGACAGCCCCCTGGACACCACAATTTTCAAAGAAATAGGGAATAATGGCCTTGGTATTTTAGTTTACAAAGTTAATCAGATAATTTCAAGTCTGGCTACCCAGATCCCCTTAGTTGTTCAAGCTGTCCTTCATTTGCTGCTGTAAATATGTGAGGTGTTTAAAGTCAGAGTAAAGCTACAATGTCATCTCTTAAAGTCATTTGCAGCTATTGGAGTAGAGGAGGTAAAAAAAAAAATTAAGAAAATTAAATCAAGAGACAAAAGCTTATACTAGAGAAATATCTTGAGGGATCCTGCAACGATAGTTATTTATGGCAAAGCTGAAAATTGGTGTGGCTCAGCTAATAATTGTAGCAAATATTACCAATAGCTTGAACAATTTTACATTTTAACCTGCTCATTAGTTCAGAGCTATGAAACAGCCACTTAAGTATTGCCGTTAATCTCATCAACTCTACCACTATCATTTTCCTGAGATTATTTGCATACTAGAGGCTTCTTGACCCATTGGAGGGTGATATTTCATTGTCATTAGGTATTTTTCAAAAATGTCTGACAAAATTGATTTAATATTTCTTTGTTAATAGAATAATAATTACAATGATTTTTTTAAAACCAGGCTTTTTTCTCCATTATTTAGAAATTAATTTTTTGGTAATTAGTGTTATCTATAAGGGACTTTGACATCTCAGGTAAAACATTGCAGTAAAATCCCAAAATCTGAATGACTTGAAGGACATTTATTAAAAAAGACATCTCTGAGACACCCATTAATCTCCTTTTGGTTTAACAATTCCATTAGAACACACAAGAAAGCAGCTGTAGACAGCCCTGTGATTCTGGATGAGGAATGTGTTGCTGGTTAGGACTCGGAGATAGTTCATAGAAAATCAGGAATAACACACAGAAAATTAGCTTAGATTATCCTATAATAGCATAAAATAGTATTTTTCAATTAAAAAGAGTCACTAATGAGACTAAAGAATGCATTTCCAACAAACATATTAAAGTAAACACACAGAAAATAGAAAAGCACTTGAACTGTGTGATGCTGGCCTCATGGTTAGCTATGTCATGCTCTATTAAAATATACAGGATGCAGGAAATATTTTTTTTCTTTTTTTTCTTAAAGCATGTATTTTCTTCTGTGGTTTTGTTTCTTTTACTGTTTATTTGATTTTTTTTTTTTTTTTTTTTTTTTTTTTTGCCCCTAAAGTAAAGGCAATCTTGGTCATAAAACCGAAAAGACTAGGACCTGCTTGTCCTCTGCAGTTAAAAACTGGGGAAATCCTGTGAGTGGAGACCCTGTTTCTGGCATTAAAATATGACAGGGTGGTAATCTAAATTCAGAAGGAGGGCCAGTTCCCACTGAACCCCATCAAAGCAGAATTTAGCATACCTGTCCCAGTCCGTTTCATGTTCAGGAGTATTATACATCTGCTACCTCCCTAAAGATAATCTTGGGAAACCAATTTGTATCAATATTTCACTTACATATTCAAAACGTCTATCCTGTCCTAACCACTCCACAAACTGATTTCAGTATACTGGGTTCTACCAGTGTTGCCCCAGTGTGTTTTGCCTAGTGAAAGTACAGATTGGCTCAATTCAGGGTTGCAAGATTTCTCAGAAGCAAAACATAGTGTGCTATAACCTTCCTGAAGTATCATTTATTATCACAAAACAAAAGCAGTGGGTTTTGAAGAGCAGAAGGTTCCTTCCAAGTAACCTCAGTTTCTGTGCTACGAGACTGTGCCTGTTCCTGGGTACAACAGAAGTACTAGATAAGCTCTTCCTTCCATTCTTTTCCCAGAATCTTTTCAGTAGTTAGAAGCAGGACTTTTTTTCTTCCATTTTCACGTCTTCTACATTAGTGCCAGGGGAAGAAAAATGTGATGTTAAATCTTCTATCCCACATTTTCTGCTCTCATTTATGTCAAGCTAAACAAATATTCCAAACTCAGGCCAGCAGCATCTGTTAATTTTGCTCTTTATTACCTTGTACAGGTTATTTAATTTTTTTGTAATATATAAAAGACAGGCAGTTCTCAGTCCTACACAGGATTTAATATTCATACAGTTTGCATGTAAATAGTATTTTTAGCTATATCTAGGAATACATTCATTTTTAATTTATGTAAATGTTCTTCTGTCTAACCCTTGATCTTAGTTGGATTCTTTTGTAGTTGTTAAATGGAATTTATTGTAATTGTATCATTTATTATATCGTGGCAATGGTTTCTTTCCCTCGGAAAGCCATTCAATGTTCTCTATCAGAATGGTCTTACACCACTCAGGTTTCAAAATTATTTACTTCACATGATCACAACACAGTCATTACAGTTTGAGGAAACATGAATTTCTGCCGTGCCAGCTGGTAATGGGTATTGACGGCTTTTTCAGTGAAAGAGATAGGGAGCTTCTAAATTTCTTTTCTTCCAAAAGTCATGCCTTCCCACTCAACTTTATTCCCCCCTGCCAGCAAAGACTGAATTTTTGAAAGTGACTCCCTATCTTGCACCCAAAGAAATGGCTGTATTTTAGCAAAAGTTTGGTATGATAGAAAGTTCACCTCCATTCTGTGTCTAAAGATTTTTAAAATCTCTGGATGTTTCTAGTCAAAAGCTGTTGCCTGGGAATTTTGCTGTTTTTATCATGACCCAAGGAATTACCATCTGTCTGTTTTGGTATTTCAGCTGTCTGTGGGCAGCTCACAGCAGCGACTGCATTGGTGCAACTCGTGTGGCAGCAGCTCGGGCAGCGTGATGGGCAGTGGGGGAAATCCCAGGCTGTGCAAGCTCAGCCAGTCCCAAGAAAGATTTTATATTTTGCTCCAGCACCTGCTGCTGTTTTTTGGAGTTAAGGCAGCTCCTCAAAGGAGCGCAGCCTGAGCTTTGAGCACGCTGACTGAACAGGCCCAAGATGCTCCATGTCGACTTCAGGGCAATTTTTTTCCTACTCAGTTTTGAATTTGCGGTTTCGACAGTAAGATCTTGTGTTTATCCCAAGTGAATCACAGGCCTATTTGTCAGGATAGGGATGCTGTTAGTGCTGGTTATTAGACCAAAGGAACTCTGACCACCTCTGGTTGTAGATCAATTAATGTAACTTACTACTACAATGATATTTAACCTTGAACATTTGACTTCTGAATATGAGTAGTTGTTTAACATAAACAGCTGTAGGGGCTGATTTATTTTTTTAACAATGAGCTGTACCATTGTTGTGAGCAACCTTCAAGTGTAGAGCAGCACTAGGAGATTCTATAATGTAGTTCTCATTCAGAGGGAACAAATAGATTTGCATCGCTTCCCAGAACACACTGCATAGGAAAGTGATGCCTGTTCAGGTGATAAATTAGGTGCTACATACTATGACAAGTGCTCAAAGATCCAGATATATTTGGGAAAGTAGCTTTAATGATAAAATAGGGCTTTCAGGCACTGACTGAAATCTTCAAACAATGCAGGAGTTTGATGATTTTCCTTAGAGCCCAAATTTACTCATTTTTCCAAATGCACATGCTGACCCAGCCAGAAGCCCCAAGCTGAGTTAGCAATTTTGGGTTCTGTTGCATTCTTCTTCTCAAGCCAGTATTTGGTGAACGCTGCTGGTGTGGGTGCAGTGCACGTGCCAGTGGGAGAACAGTGCTGCCTTTGAGCACCACAGCTGCGGTTATTTTTGTGCCGATCTTCCAAGGGGTGAGTTGGTTCCGAGTCCTGATTACAAGCACACAGGTCATGCAACCAGGCAGTTCAAGGTTGCACTTAATTCTTTTGCATGGGGAATTCACTCCGAATAGGTGGGAGGCTGAGGAGGTGGCTGGGGTTGACTCTGCACATCTACCAAGAAGTAATCCAAGTGCCTGGAAATTTGTGGAGCAATTGTATCTGCAGTGAGCTACTGAATGGGCTTTTTGTAATCATGTTGTGGCCATGCTACAGTTGTAAAAAACAATGACTGGATGATCGTACTGTGGTTAAGACCTGACTGACCTGACTGTGGATTTTGAAGCAGTTTGTTTAAGTCCAACTTGCTGAATTGTTGAGAGTGGATGATTTTATTTTAGCACTGAATACAAAAAGAGAGATGCAGACAGATTTTCAAAATTCTTACTGGTTTTGTGTGTTATTCTACTCAGCTGTGAAGGTGCTACATATTCTGTCTAGAACAGTCTGATAATACACAGTTCTATTTCTCATAGGAATTGAATTTTAATCAGGAAAGAAAAAGGTGCACTAGGGAATAAAACCTGCCAACATTCATTAGTCCTTGAATTAGGAAGTTACATAAGCCAGCAGTCTTACAACTCAGTGGGCGCATATCAGCGTGGGTGGATCTCTGAACTTACAAAGGAGCGTCACTGGAGTCAGGTGTAGGATCAGGACAACTTCATGAATGCAATCATTCCCACTCCTAACGGCAGCCCTTTAAAATTATGTAGGATTTCCTTCCCACATCTTTCAAATGTTGTTTAAGAAGTAATGAATTCTCTCTTCTTAAAAAAAAAACCAAAATGGAGGAATAAAAGTAGTTAGAATCAATTCTTTTTATGTGGAGAGGTTTAAGTCAAATGATACGCTGTGGTTATAAATTGCATTGTAGATCCATCAGAAATGGCTTCTGTATGTATTCCTCACCCACTCCTAACAAATGGCCAACGATTTAGAATTTCCTTTCAATGAATCCTTAGCCAGATCTCCCATACTGATGAATTTGCCATCAAAAGTGGTACCTACTGTGTCTGAGTGTTTTCTGAGTTCACTGAACTTTTATCTATTTCTGACCCTAGAAACGGAATTGACTGATCCATTGGATTCAGCCAGCTGTTTGCCAGCCTCCTTTGATACCTAAATGTCATCAACTAATTTTTCTCTCTTAACTGTTGAAATTTGTGAGACCACAAATCTCTTAGCTGAACATGACTCCCAGTGGCCAGTATTTTAAAAAGTGACCAGCATGAATACCAGCTGTTTCTTTT
The DNA here is from genome assembly GCA_013397935.1 of Dasyornis broadbenti. Taxonomy (NCBI): domain Eukaryota; kingdom Metazoa; phylum Chordata; class Aves; order Passeriformes; family Dasyornithidae; genus Dasyornis; species Dasyornis broadbenti. The sequence continues at coordinate 23,523 of VZRN01005387.1, forward strand.
TCTGTGATGAGGAACTAGCACTGCTGCACTTGGCATGATGGCAGAGAATCCACAAAAAAAGTTGATTCTTCAGGAACACTTGCAGCTTTTATATATATTATTAAATTCTTCGATTTCTCCCAAAAGATAGTCCCTAATTAATTCATTATCATGTATCTGGGGAGACCTCCCAGTGCAGTCTCTACGAGAACTCCATCCCATGGTAGTCCGTTAAATACCGGCTTTAATAAAGGTCTTCAGAGGACTTGCAGGTATAGAAGGAGATGCTTGACCCCCATTGAAACTGGATGGAAGATCTCGGGGGTTTATACGCCATTTGTGCACAACATCTGCTGGAATAAGAGGCTCAGAGGAGTTTGAATGTGAGGATTTCTCCACTTCTTGGGGGGGAACCACTCATGGGACATGAGCAAGGAGCTTTTCAACCATACCTTTGTGCTCATTTTTTTTTCTCTGACTATAGTAGGATAATTTTGCTTCCGCTGCCACTTTGACTAAATATTTCTCTGCCCATCTGTTAACTCCTGACGTGCTACACTATGTGGTCTCTCTTCCTCATTTACTCTTGTTTTACCTGTGCAACCCTAATTTCCCTCTAGTTTTGTTAAATCTAATGTAGCTAACTCCTTTGTTATATCTTTCTTGATTATTAAAATGGTCCAGTCTTGCAGTTAAGGACTCTCCGTTGAGTCCGTCATCGAATCAGTGATATTACACCACTAGTGCCAGTTCTTTCTCCCCTCCAGAACCTGATATCCTAACCCTAGTAAAGGCTGCCACGGGATAATAAAGTTTCTTAGGGTTATTTTTCTAATCACTAAGCTTCAGCTGAAGGCTTCTCAGTACCTGATGAGCCTTAGACACCTGGGAAGCTTTGAAAACTCCCAGCATTAAAGAAGATCTAGAACGAAATATTAGTAATATGTATGAAAAACCACCAATAAAAAGTTTTCGGTGTCCTTCTACATTAAAACCAGTTTCAAGGGAAATTCAAAAAATAGATCATGCTTTTTTTAAGAAAATGAAATTACTTTGTCCTAAGAATTGCTACTTTTAAGCATATAGTAAAAGCAGGATAGTATTGTGTGGAAAATGTAAAAATATGGAGATTTTTCATGTCTAGATCATAGTATTATTTCATAAGAAATTATTATAAGCCTTCAAAATTAATATCCTATTCAACCATTGAAGGCAAATTAAATGCAAATGAAACTCCTCAAATGAACGCATAATGCTTACTACACTGAGGTTTCAAAACACATTTGTGATGCTGACTAGAAAAAATCAAACTTACACTGAATGTACTCTGCAAATGCAAATGTCATCATCCATTTCTTTTTATGCTTTTCTGGTTTGTGCTCTTTGTTTTGCAAATATGGTAATTGTAATGCAGTTGTATTAAAATTGGAAGAAGTCATTGAAATTCACCCAGCAAACACACTCTTCTTCCAAAGTTATTTGGCTCAAAAGTGTAAAATGGATTTTGAATTTTATGTCAGCAGTTTCAAAGCTTATCATGTTACATTCATATATTCTACTATGTCATGAATGAGATCAGAAATACTGAGGTGTTAGTATGAAACTACAAAAAAACTCTAAAAGGCATGTTTTAATCTCCATTTTTTTGTTTTTAATGAAAGGCCATCTGATGACATTTCTTCTGGCAAGACTAATGTTTTAATTCATATACTGAGGCCTTTACTTAAACTTTGAGTGGTGTACTTTCCTTCCAGTCTTTTAATTTCAAGACTTACCTTAACATATCAATTTCTCTGTACAAGTCCTGTAGGAAATAACTTTTTAAGCCTAAAAGGATTACCCTTTTGTGCCTGCATGCATTTTATACTTCCATTTACTCATATCCAGTGACAGTGATGGGAAGAGCTCTCTCGTGTTTGCTACACCACCACCGAGCGCAGAGCTCTGTGATACAAACTCAGGGAGCTGAAGAATCTTTCTCCAATACATGGGGTTCTACACAAATGAACCTTTTTCTTAGATATCACTGTAGATGACTTCAGCACTGCTAACTCTCAGGTACTGAATTCCTTCATCTGCAGTGGTCTGCTTGCCTGGGAAGTTCACAAGATCTTCCTTAAACCAACATCTTGCCCAGCACAGCAAGGCCGTCAGTGCCTGGGTAAAGCACGGAGCCATTGGCTGTGTGAGCACGTTCCCAAACTTGGCAAGATAAGGAGATAAGCAGCCCAGCTGCCAAACTCCCTGTCCTGCACAGGAGCTGGCTGCTGGATAACTGCTATAACTGCAGCATGATTCATGGAAAACTGCCATGATCTCACCCCACGCTGGGCACCAGAAAGGACTGTGGTGGGCTGACTGCCCTCACCAAGCTGCTCTATCATTCCTCAGCTGAACAGAGGGGAGAAAATTAGATGGAAGACAACTCCTAGGTTGAGATAAGGCAGGTTAGTAAAGCAGCAGGTTATGTGCACTCAAGCAAAGGTCAAGAAGACTTCCAAAGATTTAGTTTTCTGCTTTCCATTAGCAGGTGGTGTCTGGACACTTCCCAGGAGGCAGGGCTTCAACTCTCACAGTTGTGGCTCCAGAAGGGAAATACTGTAAACAAAGAATGCCCTCACTTCCAATTCCTTTTAGCTTTTACGTCTGAGCTGATGACCCTTGGTCTGGAAAACCCTACTGGTCAGTGTGGGTCCACTGTCCTAGTTGTGTCCCCTCCCATGATCTTGCCAACTCGCAGCCTGCTGCTATGGGCTGGAACGCTGAGAGACAGCGCTGATGCTGTGCCAGCCTGCTCAGCCATAGCCAAAACACTCTGGGTGTTCTCAACACCTTTCCAGCTCCCGATGCACAGCATGGCACTGGGAGGGCTGCTTGGGGAAAATGAACTCCAGCTCAGCCAGACCCAACATAACTGCTCCTTCGGGAGTCACAGCACAGAAAGATTAGGACCATTAAGAGAGGGAAAGCTGAATTGCCCTCAATGACTGACACAGGCTTTATTGTGCTACGGTTTGTGTGGAAGATTCTGGATCAGAACAGTGCTACGTCAGGTATGTGGTCTGTAGTACTGTGCAGGCATCCTTACCTCTGTCAAATGTAGAAATGAAAAACATGGGGGAAAAAACTCAAGCCCCACAGTTCTCACAGGTCATATAAGTAATGAGACATGTGGTGTGCAAAGCTTGGACAGAAGGCATCAGAAAACTGACCAGCAAGAAAGGTGATTATTGCATGCCTAAACAAGGAGCATGAGAAAAAAGGCTTTGTTACGAGCACAATATCTGGTGAACAAGAAAGGTGGAGGAACTTCATGGAACTGATTGTCAGGGAAAAAATCAAATGCTAAAGCATTTTATGGGAAATTAATGTTACACCCTGTGGTGAGAGAGACATGCAGTCAAAGATGAATACCCGCGTGTTTTCATTTTGCAGCATAGCAGCAAAATCTGTTTTGATCTCCTTTGTCTTGTTAAATGTTTCAACTGACTCTGTATGCATTGTCTTTATATCCTGTAGGATACAGGTTAAGATTCTGCATGCTGTTTGTCAAATTTGAAGATGTAAAGCAATGCTCTTGGAGGTTTAGCATCTTTGTTTAACTACAGCTGTGTTACAGTTTGAGAGTCTGATTGAATATTCCAAGGCTACATGCAAAGCAGATCTCCACTGATGTGGCCTTTGATTAGTGGGGAAATGGAAAATAAAAATCTTGGAGCCGCAGTGGTTTCCCATTTATCAACAGAGACTATTAATAAAGGGAGATTGTCTCCTTGCTCTGTGCAGGTACCAGCAGCAAGTTTTGTGAACCATGCAAGCTGTATCTGAGGACTTGGAATCTAACTGATTACTTGGAAAGAAAGCCAAAAATTTTGAGTTTATAGGTATCTCTTTTATCATTTGGAGAGTATCTTAGTGTTACTGCCGTTCTTAGCTGGAAGGAGGTATTTCTGTGTTTATGTGTATCAGCCAGTGTTCAAATCTCAGTGTCAATACAAACGAAACTGTCGTTTTGACACTTTCTTGTAATGTTTTAGTTATGTGCTCCACTTTATTACAAATTTGCTTTAGCTACTGGCAATCCAAAATGCTAAATCTTAATTCATCAGATGCTTGCTTCGAGTAAATCTGTAACTCTGATGCCATAGGAACACAAATGGCATTTAATATCTATGATATTGGGGCATGTATACTTTATAAAAAGTATATTCTATGCTATAGAATAGAAATATTGAACACCATAGGTGTTATAAACAGTTTAATCGTATCTGACCATGAAGCAAAATGTGAGCAGATGTGACTGGTCTCTCCACTGATTCAAAATTGTGTAGTTCTGTAAATCAGGGGAGTTACGCTGGCTTGACAGGAGGATTTGAGACAAAAATCTCTAAAAGTTGACGTGGTTTTTGATCCATATTAATCAACCTATTAAAAATATATATTTTTTTAAATTTGTGAATGGAGGAGTTGTTGCCATGTGACACAGATTACAGCAACCACCAAAAGTGTTTATAAGTGAGGTGGTTCCAGGTGCTTAAAAGCTCACAGCGGTGCTTAAAAGCTCCCAATCCCTGTCACAACAAATCCTGTGATCAGGTGTGCAGCTGAATCAACATCCATGAGTGAAGCATTGCCAGGCAAAGCCAGGTGATGGCTGCAAACCGGGGAAGAGGTGTGCAAGCTCCATGCCCGGGGAGGTGAACACTTGCCATTGACCAGGGCCATGTTTGCACGGCCACAGGCTGATGGTTTTCAAGAGTTCAAGTAAGGCCCCTGGCTGTTTGCTTTTGGTAATCTCTTTGCCTCCTGACTCTACGTTCCTTGGGCTTCTGGTTATGTACATGTCTCTTTCTTCATGAAGCTATGCATGCGAGGCCTGTGAAAATACATTTCAGTTATATGAATTCTAAAAACTAAATACAGCTGGCCTTTCAGTGTGTATGGGATGGAATCACTAAAATATAGAACTTCTGCAGGTAGCAGGTGAAGTTTTTCTTTGAGTCACTGTGGGTAAATCAATTTTCCACTGGGGTGGGTCATAATCTGTCAATGATTTTGCTGTCTCTAGAGGTGTTTTCATTCCATTGAGATGTAAACGTGAGGGCACTTCAGTGAAAGGTTTACTGCATAACTTTCCTCTCAATCATTTTTTTTTTTTAGTGAACATGTGAAGGGCTACAGCTGTTTGCAAATAAATTTATAGAGAGAGAGAAATAATGAGATTTTTTTTTTAATCCAGTATCAACAGGAAAAGTTAAAACCTTTCAGTTTTGTCTATTCTTAACGTTATTGTATTGCTCCAAAATCTGGTTTTAAGAACTAAATGATATAAAACATTTTAGGTTAAATTGGTAGATGCAATTAATTTCAACAATATTCTTTTTAAGGTCTACCTGAACCCATCATTTTCCTCGGGTTTTTTTCAAGTTAATCGATACTTTATTTAAATTTTTGCCACTCTAAACCTAAAGGTCAAACAGCATTTAAGATCCCTAAATAGAAAAAGGTGTGGACCTGGCTTTATTTAGAGGTCTCAAGTCCCGTTTTGCAGATATGCTGACATTTATGAAACCATCAAGCTTTGATCATATTGGTTACTCCAATTTAAAGATGTTTGGAGTTCTTGTTTAACCTTGAGCTTGAGATAACTGGTGGTGGTGGTGGGAACGATAGCATATTCAGGAGAAATACCACACGCCAGCATTTGCAACTATTACCATTTAAATAGCCTGTGTCAACCTAAACAATACACAAGGGTTTGGATGACATTTTCTGTGGGAATTTGATTCCAAGGATCTTTATGGGTATGATAAGTGCATGATCCAAAACGACACATTATGGAGTTATTCTGGGCTGGGGTGAACACGGATCTCAAGCAAAGGCTGATAGGCAAAACTGCATCCCAAACTGCCTGGAAGGAGCAAGAAATTACAAATAGATGGAAAGCACTTTAAACAATTTCCTCCACTATGTACAGGACTGTGTTGTGACATTCATCAGAGGAATCTCATCTTCCCAAGCTGCTTCCAATTTTCTGCAGCCGATTTGAATAGGTCCACTTCTATTAGGACCAAATTTAAGGGACAGGTAAGGTTTTCATTCTGGCTGTGTCAGTACTGATGCCAGAATATCTCTATAAATCCTGACTTCTGAGTTCCTTGATCTGTAAATATCACACATTTGTTTACAGGTACATGCCTGAATAACTCATTAAGGTTAGTGTTTAGGAAGAACTTTCAGGATTAAGGATTAGGGAAAATTGTAATTTTTAGCTTTATTGCTTTTATTCCATAAAAATCCTCAGCAGATTTTTTATGAGAACTTGCAGAAAATTTCATGTTAAAAATAAAGCAAAGTCTGGAAAAAAAAAAAAATATATAAGGTCCAGGGACTCTCAGAGTTATAATCTTGCACTTGAAATGTCAGGCAGGGATGAACAAGGCTTGCAAGCTGCTCCTGCAGTGCTGGGCTGCAGAGAGCTGTGAGCACAGGGCTGGAGGAGTGCTGGTGCCCACCGGAGCCAAGCAGGGGCGAGTCGAGAGGGAGAATGCAGCTTTGGGTACCAGAATCTGCTGTCTAGGTTGGTTTTTAGAATACCAAGTGTGTGATAAATTATAGCTTAACTCTCAATTGTGTAAGTGTGACACTTTCGTGATAAACACAGGCTGCTTGGGTTCATCTGGAAACAATCTTACACGTTTGGTTCATTTTATTCATGGGGACAGTTTCTGTGTCATCTGCTGAGTGGGTTTGGTGCTTTTCCCCCTTTTTTTTTTTCCAAAACTAGCTCTGAGTGCTTGCAAGGAAAGAAAAAAACAGACACCAAGAGGAACTGAAGTTGTTCATTGTGGGAAGTGTGCCTACAAAATTTGCCTTAAATCTTTGAATATTTTATTTTTGTAACAAAATTGCTCTCAAAGACTGAGGAACAGATTTTTCTGTCTGTATTCTTTATCTGCAAAGTGTTTTAATTTCTTTGCTTGTAAAGATTTGCTCTCTTTTAATAAATGGACTAGAATGGATTGGTCAATCCTAACCTTTAAGACAGAGTTTCTGCTAGCAAACAGAAAGTTTTACTTGGTAAATCATATCCAATCATATGAAAGATGACGTGTGGCACAAAGCAGGATGGACATTGTAACACTCACCTTGCCTTTGGAATACCGCAGGAGAAATACTGTGAATGGTAACATCGACAGTGATGATGTGTTGTTTTTAATGCCCGTGGATGTACTCTGAAGTGACCTCTCCTGGGGAATCTCCCTGGTTTAGTGTTGTGCCAGTGCTTTGTGTAGCAGGGCTTTTACCGTTGTTTCACTTTGTTATCTGTGTAAATGTTCTTTATACAGCTGCCATTCCGGTATCTGCCTGCAAAGCACTCTCTGAAAAAAGATTCCTTATGTTTACCTTTTTTTTTTTTTTTTCTTGTTCAATATTATCTACGAGAGAGATGTGTGTGTGGATACATATCTGCAGGAATACACGCGGGGTCTGCATTTGTGTGGCCCACGAGAGCTGTGGAGATTTGTTCCCACTTCAGCTGCTTCCCATAAACTGGTAACATTTTAAAAAGCTCATTGTCATATCGGGCATGCTTGTGAACATCTTCCAATTGAAAGCCGGTCTGATGTATGCTGATATCTTGCTAAGAGATGTTGTATGACACATGTCCAAAAAAAAAGGTAACATTTAAAAATGACACTCAACATTACTGACAATGTAAATAACGCCACCCCATCAGTTTTGAATCGATTTGGGTTTTATGAGAATTTATAATTCATCTGATTTCCTCTTAAACTCTTCCTCAAGGATCTCCTAGGTGTTTGGACTGCAGGAAGATAAAATGCATAGATGTATATTGCTGCCTAATAAATCTCTTTCATGTTTTCCACTCGCAGAGACAGGGTAGCCTGACCTTGGAAAAGGGCTATAATCCAGTGTCTTTATAGAGATGAGGAAGCAGCTTTGACAAGTAGAAGCTAAACCCTAGATGGTCCAGGACTATCTAGCCATTGCTTAATCTTCTTAATATGGTAAGACAAATCCCATTCTTCATTTTTATATTAACATATTTCAATTTTATTACAGTTTTTAACTCTTAAGCAGAGCTGTAGAAGCTTGGGTAGAAATGCCAGACAAGCACACACATTCAAAAGAAAAAGAACTCCTCAGCTCAGCAAGCTCACAAGTTTCAAAAAGCTTATTTTAAATGGCTATGAGTGAGGAAAAATTAGGGCATTGAGCAAGCCAATGTAACTACTGCAGAGATAATAAAATAAGGACTGTAAGATGAGAATTAATTACTATTAACAATAAAATACATTTATTCTGGGGAGGGCTTGCTGTCAGGACAGGATTTCTACGTGGCCACAGGCTTAGAAATGGCCATTTCTGATCGTTACCTGCATCATCAGCTAGTTTTCCATTTTTTGGGAGCAGGATATGATTATCCGCAGTAGTTTCTGAGAAGGAACATCTCATGTCAGCCTTAATCTCTGTGAGGTGACTGCTTGTTATTACAGCCCGCACAGGCTGACCAGAAGGATTCCACTTCGAAAACTGTGTCTGGAAATGAAGCTCTCTTTTTTTCCCCACGTCTCTTTTTCATTCTTCTCTCCCAAATGAGGATAATGGATATTATTCTGTATTTGAAGGAAGTGTCTGCCACTGAGCTGGTAACACAGGCCATTAGAGCAGCCAAAGAGCTGAGTGGTGATTACAGTTGGCCATTATGAACACAGATAATATTTTTGACGACGTGTACTTTTTTCTAAAGAATAATTAAGTATTTTTTTGGTGAACTTTAAAAAAAAATTCAACTCCCTTTGCAAACACAGGGACAGAGAGTCTGTGATGTCTACTCAGTGTGTGCTTTGGATATTTAAAATCTGTGATTTGAGCAGTAGAGTTGTTCTGGATTTGTCAGTGGTTTGGTTGCTATAATTAGGTCATATGACATTTTCTAGGATGCTTGCTCACTTCTGGGTTAACTTCTTATAAGATTTATTTTTCTTTGATAAAAAAGAACACAATTACTAATAACTAGAAAAAAATCAGTATCTGCAAATATGTTTAAAAATTCACAAAATGAGTAATAAATCATAAGCAGTTCAAATCCAAATTGATTCTGCTGAAGTGAGTTGTTCTGAAAACATTTCCTCTGTTTTACCAGCTCTAACATTTAAAATCCCATGCAGAATAAAATCTCTAGAAAGCATAAAAGATCTGCAATCCTAGTCAAAGCACCCCAAACCAAGCTTTGCACCTTTGCTGTAAGGATGTTACTGATATTTGGGAATCAGAATTTTGAAGGGAGGGTTTTAAGTCTGGCTTCTGAGATGCTGGTTGTATTCAGCATGCTTGTAAATAACCTTGGGAAGGGCTGATTAGCTATGAGATACAGGCTGTCGATTGATTAAATTTGTTTGAATGCTCAAAAGCAAAGCTGATTCTAAACAGGTAAAACATGTTTTTTATGAAACTGAATGGCAGATGAAATTCAATTTTGGTAAATGGAAAGGAACTAATGTATTTAAATCTGCATTTTGATTCAGTAGTTACTATTCAGGAGGGAGAAATTGGTGTTATTGTGATTAGTTCAATAAAACTGTCACCTCAGCACCTGTTAAAGACGAAAATACAGTCTTATAAAACATCCTGGGAAAAAAATAAGATAAAGAAAATAATGAATGCAATCCTTTTGAAATCTAGGTTGCATTGTTATCTTGAATATTAAGACAAGGGTGGTAAAAGTTCCCAAATGAACTGGAAGAACTACAAAGAACAACGATAGACAGAGAAGGGTTTCTTGTTGAGGACCAGTTAAAGTGCTCTATACTTTCTCCCTCAAAAAGAGAAGACTGGGATTGTGGTAAAGGTTAAATAACTGACAAATAGTGCAGGAAAAGTAGCATTTTTATTCATTCTTATAATGTAAGGATGACGGTGTACTGAATAAAATAATCGTACAACGGTTTTCAAACCAACAAATGGAAATATTTTCTTCATAAATGGTTAAGTAAGTTGTGGAATTCCCTGTCAGAGGTATGGTGGAGGTATGAAATGAGAATAGGCTCAAATGGGATTTGATTACTCTGTGCTGTAATGAACAGGTGTGATTTTGTGGATTTTAGAGAAAATGCAGTCTTCAGATATAATTCCTCCCTCTGCTTTCAGACCTAATATCCTGCTGGAAGGATGTGCCATTCTGTATTTTCCTGGTTTCTTACAGTATTTTCCAACTGTGGACCTTCTTCAAAACAAAATATGGCCGTTCTTACGATCTTCAGACATTTGAAAACAGAATTAATTTTATCAGTATAAAGAGTTTCCCTATGAAGTGTGATATTAAATGCTTGCATATGGTTACACCTTAATCTTGTGAAGGGCAGCTGTAAGACACCCACGCTAAAACGTGCTGTGCTTGGAGAGAGCTCTGCGACAGTCCGTGTGCTTTCCCGTGGCAGTCAGGGGTGACCATAAGGACAAAAGGGCCGGTGCAAGCTCAGGGATTGGGGTTTTGTGCTCTGTGGTTGCAGCTGGGTTTGGTCAGAGGGTTTGCTTCTGATGATTCCGTTCCATCATCCGGCTCTTGGACTTAGGGCTGACAGTTTCACCCGTATGGAAATGAAACCCAAAGAGACAACAGCACGGCGCTTCTCTTTCCCTGTGTGGGGTCTTGTGCCCCGTGCTGCACTCTGTCACCAGGTTGTAGAATCACTCTTCAACCAGGAGCTGCAATGTACCCTGTTATGTTCACCCATGTTTTTTCCCTTTCCTGTGAAGAATCAGTGTAAATAAGTTTGCAATGCATTTGCTATTTTTTTTCTGTGGTGCGTTACCTCTTTCATATTTTTGCTTATCAATTTCAGGACCAAGTGATTATGATAAGGTTTTTATTTTTTGTTCTTTGCTTTTGTGATCCATAATAGAAGTTCTCTTTGTTTGTGGTAAATGACACAAGGCTGTGGATGCGTGCCAGGTTTCTCAGTTTGCAGGATTCCTTTATGTATCAAAAAGAGTCCTAGGGAATCGAGGAGAATGGGCTCAGTAAGAAATAAGGTAACAAAAACAGGAGGAGGAAAAAAAAAAATCAATGGAATTTTAAAATAGCCCATGTGAGAAAGGGCATTGTCAGCAAATTCTACAAAAGTTTTTTTGGGTACAGAATGAGAAAGAAATATATTTCAGAAGTGCAGCATGTACTCCAATTCCCTAAAGCCTCTGCTTTCTGCTTTGGCCTAAATTTGACATTGCTGGCGTGTCTTCCTGATAGCAAAGTTCATGGAAAGCCAGGAATGGTGCAGCTGGTTCCTGGCTAGGTTGTTGCTAAGGGGAAATCTTAATTAAAGACTCCTTCATTATGTGCTACCATGTCCTTGGAAAGGGTGTGATGTTGCAGAGAATATTCCATGTCAGGGACAGCTTCAGAGAGCCCTGGTCAGGGAATACAAGTTCTTTGGAGAACGAAGTGTTTTTAAAATAGACAGTGGTATGCAGAGTTAAAGTTTGGAAAATTTGGCCTTTGCTTTGGGTTTGCAGTGCTTTGGGCACTCTGCCTGTAGCTGTACTCTCACATATCCTGGAGGTTCTGCCAGCCACCTGCCACTTGGAGCGGTACCATCCAGACCTGCTTCTTGCCAAGCCCCCCAGGACTGCTCGTTGCTCTGTGCTCAAAGATTTAAACCAGATTAAAAAGCGACCATGAGAACCAGAGCACAGAACGAGCCCTTAAATATCTGTGAGGCATCACTGGCCTCTCACAAATGACAGCACTCCTTGGCACCATAAAATCAGTCCAAGTGCCAGAGGATTTCAGTGGAGAGCGAGAACAGGATGGTGAGCTGAGCTTCTGAGAGCTTCTGAGGGACACTCCAGCTCTATTGATATCTTAGGCAAAATGTTGCGTTAACTCAAAAATAGCGTTTTGCGATATTGCAACTGCAGTATTTCCAGCTGGGCTAATTCTGCTTGAAATTTATATATAAAATTTTCATTTTCCCCGTGGGAAAAATAAAAAAAAATGTTGATTGAACCATTCCTTCACACAGAATCCTGAAACTGCACTTTTTCGTAATTTGTTTAACAGAAAAATGCTCAGCTTAGTAGCTGGGAATTTGGGATTAATATCCTTGGCTAAAATTTTCTCTTCATCCAAGCAAAAAGTCTTTCACTCTTTAAATGTTGATTTAGGTATGTTGACATAAATGAAGAAACAGTGCTTTTAGGCTTTTGAATTCACACATGATATAAGGGTAAGAGAACACCCGTTTCATAACAAAATTATAAATGTGAAGGGCTTTCAGTAAAATCTTCCATATTTTGCTAGAGAAACTTTAAAAAGTCTTCACTCCTGAATGGATTTAACTTAAAGGATTTGAATGAGCACAAATGTTTGGCTCATCCATTTCCTTTAGTAGATACACAGCAAATCTAGAAAGTCCAGTTATTTCTTTTTAAGGGCACAGCTGGGTGAAGAGATAATTTTATTGTGCACGTACATTTCTCCAAAAACCATTGCCCTACGCTGAGAAACAAGCGAGTATAGCCAAATACATAAACCAGTGATGCTTTCTGTGTGGTGCGTGTTAATGGGGTCTGCTGGAGTACTTCTGTTTTATACATTAAGGAATGTGCAGTAATTCTCGGAAATATTTCAGTGGCTCTTCTGTAGCTCAGTGAAATGAGACCTGCAGTGGCTTAATCTGTTTTTTTAATTAATATGTCTATATCTCCGTAAAAACCAATCCAGTGGGATCTTGCTGACACTATTAGCTCTTGTGAGATTATGCTATATATCAGTAAGCTCAAATGGAATTGAAAGGAGATAATAGTCAAAATTTTAATTTATTCAGATAATTTTGAAGTCTCAAAATTATTTTTTCAGTTTAGCAGTGCATTAAAATAGCTTTCCCTTTCCTTCTTGAAAATATTTGCACATTTGAAAATGTGTGTCTCTTCAGATGAAAGTACTCTTGGCTGAATTTAGCTTTTTCTCAGTATTTCCAAGGTCAGACCAACAGCAACATTCATATTGAGGGCTCAATAATCAGATTCTGGTTTGTGCCTCAGCAGTGTAAACCTGTGCTAAGATATGACATTTCGGTGGTTTCACTTTGACGGTATTTTTGAAAGCAGAATATGACTTTAATTATTATATAGAACACAGCTTTGTATATCAGAAAACCTAGAGAAAAATTGACAAGCTCAACCTACTTTAGAACCATCATTTAAGCCAAAATTAATTAAAATGGAATTCCAAAGAAGAAACACTATTGGCATTTCAGGGACAGACAGTAGCTGAAAAATGCTTTTATATACAGATTCATACCAACAGCTTTCTGTCCAGCAGGTGACTTTCTGCCTTAAAAGGTTTGTAGAAGTGGAGATTGTAATAGGATGAACAACCTTGATAAAATGCTTTGATTCTTATCTTTGAAATTTTTTCCTCATTACATTTGCCTTAGCTGGTGCTGCTGCAGTTAAGGGGATGTCAATGCTCTCATTGTAAACTTCTTTCATGGGGTTTTATGACTTCATGGTAAAAAATAGCTTTTGTCTGAAATGCAGCAGATTTTTTTTTTTAATAATTCTTTGTTCGGTAAAATAGCGAATGTTAACTTGAAAAAGCACATTTGTTGTAAATGAAAGGGCAATCTGCAGCTCAGTAATATCACCTCGGATTAATAAAAATGACAGTATTTTAAAAATCCAATTTTGTTTTCACAGTTAAGGTTGTTTGTTTGATTACCTTTTTTGCATTGCACTTTGTTTAGACAGGGAGAATGGATGAAGTTGCTTTCACTGGGCTGGTAATCATTCTCACTCTCAGGTTGTTAGTACTGCAATATTTAAGATGCAATAGCTGCAAGGTAAGTTTGATGAAAACAACTGCATATATTGGAATTTTCCGAAAAGCTCTAACGTTTCATCCATCCATTTTCGGTTGCATTTACGTGTCACAACCCAGCGGCGTTCACCTGCTCAGCTCTGATTTCTGCCCTCTTGCCTGTGAGCCTGGCTGTGGAAGATGCTATCAGCAGCTCTTCCTTCCCCCTCGTTCTGAGGGCACGATTCCACCAACAGGAGCTCGAAGATGAATGAGCCAGGAACTCAGAGGGCTGAGCTCCCTTCCCTGCCCTCCTTGTCTGGTTTTCTTGCGAGAACCCAGGCTTTGCCCTTTCCTGTTCCTTGACTTGTGACAATGCACCTGACTTGTTTGTTGAGTTCTCCTGGCTTTTGGGTTTATGTTCTAAGCAGTGTCTTTGCTGTTGTGTAGCTTAGCAAAAATGTGTTGTAGTGGAAATGTCAGTCACTTCTGGCACCGTGGCTTCGGTGCTGTAACAAATGATCTCCTGAGCAGAGGAAATTTTGTGTTAATAGGGTTCGTTGGGGTGGCTACCAGAGAATGGTGGTGCTTCCTTTTAAATCTTGGTGTTTGGAAAGCGCTTTTGTTACTGCACGGAGGGTAAAAAGCTTTCAAGGCTTTTTCTTTTGCACTTACTGTAAGAATTCAGGACTGGGGCAAAGACAAGTCAGGGGAGCCGGAGCAGCTGAGAGCTTTGTGGGCAGTCAATGCAGTTCTCCGGTGGAACAGGTTAGCATATAGAGGTGTTTGCTCTTCCAGTGAGTGCTGGGACACTCTGGTGCATTTTTGTCTCCTTGATGAAAACACAGCAGAACAAAGGTCTGTGTTTTCTCTTGCTTTAGTACTGTGCAGCTGAGATCTTCAATGTCCTGTGAGCTCATTATTTGTTATTATCTGCTGGTTTATGCAGGGTCTGTACTGTGAGACGCAGGAATGAGCAGTTAAATACTTGGTCATTCGTTACTAAATCTCTCATTCTTGGTTATGCTGTTTTCTCCATGTTTACAACATAGGATTAGCTGCTATATATGTACTATTCTCGTTCATTTAAAATGCTTACAGTAGCTTTACCAAATACCTTTCTCTGTTGGAGAAGACCCTATCAAAGGGTAGCAGTGCCTTCAGGCACTTGCAGAGACAGCATCTCGTACAGCATGGATTGTGTCACCACTGTCTGGTGAACAGCAGCCATTCGATTGGGCTGGGAAGGGCTTTCAAACGTGAAAATCTTTTAAAAGCTTTTCAAAATGCCTATCTCAGTTCACTGACAACTACCTTCATTTGAGATTTGTAGACTGAATATATTGTTCTTGTAATTCAGAACACTAGGCGAATTTGTTTTGTTTTGTGTCAGGAAATATTAGAACAAATCAAAAGTGATATGAAAGCTTTAACTAGAAAAGATTTAGATCTGTGATGCAAATGAGTTCATGAAAATGATCCATTTGCAGTAGAGGAATAATGGAGCCAAGTTATTGGAAAGTATAGATAATAGCATATCTAGGATCTCATTGTTCAAGAACTGCCTATAAATATAGTGCATTATTGCTCAAGCATTACCAGGTTATCTCCACATTGCTCAAATTTATGTGAAACACTTTTCAGTATCCTTGGAAAAATGGTATGAGAGGATCTGGCTATCTTAAATTTTGGTTGGTCGCTGTTGCCACGTACAATGCAGACTGAAAAAATCAGAGTTGCATTGCTACAGTCAAGTAATGTTATCTAAAAATGAGCTTGAGACAGGATTCCTCTGTTTTTCATTCCCTTCAAATATACTGCAATTAATCAGAAAACTCAATTCAACTGTGAAATGAAATAAGTGAAGACACAAATCTCCTTTGTACGTAGCCTCATCAATCCCCAGCACCCCACTGACCTGTTGCTCCTGCTTCAGCGAAAGCTTTTTTGTCGTTTACAAACCACGCTCCTTCCAGCAGCACTTGGAAGGAGAGGCTGAAGTCTGTTGGGCCCTGCATGCCAAGTACAGTCAGGAGGGGCTGCGACAGTAGCCAGGAGTGAGAGTCTGAAAGCACAGGGGTTGTGCCTATTCCTCCTCCCAAAGAGAAACAGCAGGGGCACTATCGCTCTTCCAATGGTTGTTTTAAGGAAATTAATTTATAGTAGAGACTGAGGTGCTCAAACATGCAGGTAAAAGCCATGAACACCATCCCTTCCTGTAGTCTATATCTTTCATTTCTCTATTGTGCCAGCGGTATGATGGCAGTACAATTGTCTCCAACCAATGACAGCCCATAATTCAGTAGCCATGACTTTCTTCTTCTGATAAGAGGTGCAGTCGTAAATCCTTCAGCAGAGAAAGTGTATTTTAATCTTCTATATTCTTCTGCATAGTCATTGTCTCTGTAGAAGTATCGACCAGAAGTATGCTCAATAAACTTTTTTCTCATCTGGCTGGGGTTTTTTTGTTTCTTTTGGTTTTTGTTTGGGGTTTTTGTTTGTTTGTGTTTTTAAAGAATAGTGCAAGTTTTGCTTATCTTTTTGGAGAGAGGCTGTTTTCAGACCGAGTACCGGAAATGAAGCATTTCCTCATCCACCAGTGAAGGATGGCTGAGCAGCCACATGGTTCCAGCCTTTTCCTTGTGCCAGGTCTCCCATGTCTGCTGCGGGCAGCTCTGCTCGCCGTGCTGCTCCGTGTGCTTTTGTGCTTGGCATGGGCCATTGTCACAGCCTGGGTTCAGATTTAATGACGGGAGATGGCACTTTCCAGTTAACAGTCACAGAATTTATTTTCATGGGGTTTTTTGCTCTTTTTCAGTGTAGCATTATATGGCAAGGGCACTTGTTCTTTGCAGATGTGATTAGGTGACTTCTCCATCTTTTGTGAGGCTGAAGCTGCAGATATTTTGGGCTGTATATATGAGCCTGTATTCTTTGGGGAATAAAATATAGCAATCTGTAAAAACTCCAGCTAATGAGCAGTAAATTCGTTGGCAAGTTGTGTTCCTTTCCCCTTGGTTTATTCTTAGTCTACACAATTTAGTTTAGAGTACAAATAGAAAAGAACAGATTCCATTGACTCTCTTGCCCATCTCCATGCTTTTCTCTGATACAGAAGGGTTAGCACTGCATACGGTTGTGCCTCTTTCAAAATAAATTATCATCTCCTCTGTCAGCAGGGAAAGCATCATGGGTTGTGTGAGAGTTTCTTTTCATAATTTTGCTGATGTCTATGTGAGAAGAGGGGTTTTTAGATGACCTGGGGCTCCCCAGTTCCTGAAGGCTTAGTGGTGCCAGCCATCAGTAGTGTCAACACAACTGCATCTCTAGTAACGTTTCACATTCTAGTCTTGTTTCTGGTTTTCAGGGTTTTACTCATCCCGAAATGATTTGAAGAAGTTGTAGCTTTCTTTTTCAACCATGAAGAGAATAAATATATGTAATCTATTAGAGTGAGAGACTGCCTTGGTCTGTCAGGTGAAAGTGTTATAACCATGTGGACTTTATGCAATAGAAGGTGAACGTAGCATCATCCTCCTGCTTTGATTACCTCTGCCTGGCCTCCCACTGACTCCACTTTAATTATTATTTCCTCCCCTCACCATGAAACTTCCATTGCAGCAAATATTTACAAATATATTGGTCTTCCTGCAGTGTATCAATTGGACTATACTGGAAGTTATTTTATCTGTAGAAGCAGTGTAACGGAGAGTTGAGCAACTCATTGTGGCTACGAGAAGTACTGGTTTCTCAACCCATTTTAGTTTTAGATTTCCTCCTCAGGCTGTTTACTGGCATGCTATTGTAATGCAGGTGGGTTTGGGGTTTTTCCTGTTGGTGCCGTTATTGTTGCATTGTTGTTTGTTTTGGGTTGGGTTTTTTGACCATATCTAACCCTACACGCTGCACATCGTGACGCACAGGCCATCTGATAAAGACAGCAGATTTATACACACATTTCCATTGCAGAAAACAAAACATCGGCTCACAAAGCTGAGGAATTCTGTTGATAGTTACTCTTTTCTTTTTCTCATGAAAAATCACGATTTTACACTAAGTAGTTTTTTAAAGCGTATTTTTAATAGAAGAGGGCAAAGTTGTTGGGTTTTCGTCTGTTGTTTGGGTTTGTTGTTTTTTTTTACATAGGAATCTTTTTCTGGCTATGCTTCTTCAGTCAGCCCTTCTATTCAGTTTGTTTTCCTATCTCTAAAACATAATCATGGCTGAGTTGTACGGCTCAGGTAACCCAGGAGAGAACTGCAGAGGTCAATTCAGGAAGATGCCAGAATACCACTGGCCCGGAACACATTCCACGCACTGAACAGTTTCACTTCATTGTTTGTCTCTCCCTCTCTTCATCTGAGGCTTACTGTAAAATGCTTTCATGACTTGAGCATTTTCAGAGGAGTTAAGACCTGTCAAAGCACGGAATGGTGTGTGCTGAAATGGCTTTCTCACAGTTTTGGAGACTAGGCTGAAGTGCTGTGAATATCTGTTCCTTATTCCTATGTCTCAGCCTCACAGAACATAAAATGCCCAGAACCGGTGGGCCATGTTATGAACCTGACTGTTCACCAAGTGCTGTAATATGTAAGAGTTCCACATCTGGTCTCACATTTTTAATATATAGCCATAAAAAATTAATTTCAGTGCTAGAAATATCCATGCTCTTAATTGTTATTAAAATAAAGTTTAAAAACTATAAACATATGAAAGAAATCAACGGTGTCAATGTGCCAGCTTTTTAGAATAATTTGTTTATTTATTTCATTTGTTTCAAAAAAATTTATTTCATTTATTTCGACGCTCATCTTTTGCTAAGTCTTTTTTCTGTATCTGATGCATTGGAGGTCGTGTATTATAACCCAGCTTTTTATTTTAGTGATATTTTCAATATGTAACACATACTTGGTTAAATCTTAGGCCCCTCTTTCTCTCTGCGTATTTTAAGACAAAATGCCTTGTTGGGTTACTGTGTGATTAAATGCTGACATGTCTGTCCCACAGATCTGTTTAAGACTGTAGGTTTGTTAAAATATTCCATGTAGATTAAAACATCATCGTATATTAAACTACAGTTACCATCTTCTTGGAATATTAAGTAAATGCAGATAAACGACACATTATCTGTGTCACATTATGTGTGCAGAGAAAAAAATAATTTCAGCCATTTTCATCAGCAGTTGTAAAAGGAGAAAAATGCCTTATGGTACTTTAGCTAATGCAGTTCTGAAACAGACCTTGTTGCCTCACTTCAAGCATAATCCATGTAATGGCTGTATTGCAGTGAGGATAAGATCATCTTATAAGTACCATAAATGCACAATCTGCCATGTTTACCCAGTTTTTCCCCTTCCAGTTCCTTTTATAAATCATGCTTAAGTAGATTCCCAGCAGTAGTTTATCTGTGATGCATCAGAAGATAGATATTTTGGGTTTGGGAGAACAAAAAGCCCTACAGGTAGTAATTGCTGCTCTCTCACGAAGTGTTAGCAAAGAGCATCCCATTCCAACAAAAGGAAAAAAAAAAAAAAGTTATTTTCAGGCACCCCTGCAAACAAAAATCATCCTAAACGATATGTTTTAATAGGGAGAATCCTGGCACACGTAATTAGAAAGGCATTTACCTCAGTGATGAAAGAGCTTTGTTACAATGTTAAACGCCACTAGTGTTGACAGGGGCAGCTATAGAAAGCAAGTAATGTTCCATTTTAATACCAATTGTGACATTTATTAATATTTTAGAGAGCAGGGAGCATGTCTGTACCAATCAAACGCTCTGGGAAAGCAGCAGTTTACCAAGTGCTTCTTCAAACATTGTCAAGCTATGGACGGTCTGGCTGTGTCATCCACTTGAAACGTGCACAATGAATTTGTTATCAGCACCTCTGGGTGCACTTAAATGAACAGTAATGTAGGAAAAGTGCTTTTCAAGGCACTGAGGAAGCCATCTGAAGCTCCATTTTGCACCTACTCCTTAAGAGAATGGTTCTGCTGAGGGTGTATTGAACTTTGCATAGGTGTGAGCCACCCTAATAAATAAGGGTATCGGTCCATCCAAGGTTTCCCAGGTGCCCTTGCCCCTCCTCCCTGAACTTCCGCAGAAACTCGCGGGTTAGTGAGATGTGTTGCATTGCGTTTTACTTGTAAGGATCAGCATGTTTTCTCCACTTCAGGCAAGCAGGGAAGCCTGTTTTGGAAAGTTATTTACTGTTGTTGTTGCCTTTGACAAGCAGTAGTGAGAAGGTAGATAGGGAGGGAGGCTTTGAGACAGGTGTGGGAACACGATTTACTTCACTGCTCGCTGCTAAGCCAGGGTTTTTCTCCAGCCAAGTCCATGTGAGAGTACTTGTATCAGCCCTTATTCCATCTGTAAAGAGTTAAGATTTCACACATGCAATTTTGTTAATTTTTTGGTTGCAGACAATAAAGCTTTAATAAAGCAATTACTGTAACTTTTTTCACCTATAGTGCTGTCCACAGACCTCGAAAAAGTTTCTTTCAAACTGTAGACAAGAAACACAGAACCAGAAGAGGCCAGGAAGTCTTCCCCAAAAGAAAATATTTCATTGTAAGCTTTGATATCAAATTGAATTAATTTAGTTTGAATGAAAGAAGTGCATCAAACAGAATTGCCTTCTGTTGTTACAAGGCAGTGTTATTGTATTCTGAATATCTGACAGCAAAAGAAGACAAACTTCAGAGACACTGAGGAGCATGCACAGTCCTGATGCTCCGAGTAGGAATACCACAAATACCATTTCTCTTCTCATTACACACGATCTTTTCTTAGGTAATTGTTGCTTTGTGTCAGGGAAATGTGACTGTGTCACACCATGTGGACTTGTGCTGGTTTGAAGGCAGTTTTAGAGAGACCCGAGTGCATGTGGAATTTTTGCACAAAATACAAATGGAATGAGACAGGTTAGGTGTTTCATTTCTGTAGTCCCAGAGAACCATTGGCATACCAGTCCAGCAATATGGGGAAAAGCCGTCTTTCCAAGTAATTCTGAGAAGGTACATGCTGTGGCAAAAAAAAAAAAAAACAAACAAAAACCCAAAACCAAAAATAAAAGCAACTTCTCAAATTTCTTTACCAGTTAACAGTGGCTGAAGCTCAGAAGAAAATTGTGCTGAGTGTTACATGTTTCTGTCTGTGACATTGTGACTAAGTTCTACTGTATTTCACTGATAACTTATCTGTGCATTCGGGCCGGTGTTTAAACACTCCCCAGCCATTGCCTTAATTTTCAGATTTTTTCAGTTCTGCTACATACTTTCCTTCTCCCATATTCCATTCAGGAGTTTCTGAGGTCATGTTGTCTCTACTCTGCATCTTTTTTCCAGCAATCAGGAAGAGGGGATGTGGAATAGGCATGTTTTGCTCATATCTGAATTCTGGCCAGAACTTCAACATAACAAAATAATTTGCTCCAAATCAGCTTGAACCAATGACTCTGAAAAATACAATCCCCCATCTGTGACTCTGCTTCTATTTTTGTTCTCTTCCAGATAAAATGTGCTCTGAGAAGAGGAATCATAGGGAAGCAATTACTCCGTATAGATCATCTATTCTGTCGTGTACTTAATTCCAAATCCATTGCCGTAAAAACAGGGAAATAAACATGGAAACTCCTTATTTCTCTTCTTGGTTTGTAAAACCAAGCAGTTGGGCTTTGCTTAACAGCTCTTTAACGTGTTCATGAATGCAGTGAGGTGCCTTCCTGCTTTAACCGTTTTAAATTTCCACTCTTTCTAATAGGATCCCTCTCTTTGGAGGATCCTTTCTTGAAAGGACAGTCAAACTGTGAGAGAATTCTTGGCCCACTGAAGTGAAAAAAAAAAAAAAAACCTCTGTTTGCTTTGAAGTGTCAGTCACCCTTCTGTTCTTTTTCTTGAGCCAACCTTCAGAAGTCGATGACATTCCATATTGCACGTTTCTTAGCTCCTCGTCACTGTCCCTGGTTTGGCTTGAGAAGTAAAGAATTGACCCTGCAGAAATATTCTTGCAGTGAACTACTGGGGAAATAACCAGGCACTGGACCAGAAATTCCTTATATTAGGGATATTTGTTGATACTGGGGATGAAAAGACTTACATTGGGAAAAGGCAGCTGATAAGGATCTGAAGTTCTTTCCTTGTTTTTCTTTTTCTAGTGACTTAAATTTCTGAGGGACATGATTCTGCTGACACGAATCACCCCATATCCTTTTAGCAGCCTGTAGTATTATGGACATTTTGGAACCAAACAAAATTTCCCAAACTGCTCTGGCTGAAAGGATCTTTTAGCATCTCTTAAATTGTAACTTCTTTAGTCATGTAGGGAAAAAAAAAAAAAAAACAGAAAGAAAAAAGAGAGAGATCTGCTAAAATCATGACCTTTCACTGCTGGAGTGATTTGAAAATCTTGGTCTCACAGCCAGTTTCCACATGTTCTGTCTTTCCTGCTACTGGTGAAGCAAATGACGGTGTGGTCTGCCAAGCCTGTGTGAGACTGCTGTCCAAGGAGCTGTACAGGCACACAGAGCACAGCTTCTGCTTCAAGGAACTTGCAATAAACTGTTTCGTTTATTGACAAATGCACAGATGATAATACTTGCTCCAGGGTATTCATCTGGTCAGTGAAGGAGCTGTGTAACCCTTCTGCCCAACCTTTAAATGTTTTGTTCCCTCACGAAATGGAATATGATAAAAATTAAGCCTTTTTTTTTGATCTTTCCAGGGAAAAGATCCCCTTCATTGCAAGTCCCCAGATCGGTGATGAAGCCATAGCTTGGTCTCTCCCAAATCCTTCATCCACCATATATCTTCAACTCATTCTCTCCTCACCATGCCTCTTTCAGGCTGTATATTGGGGGTAATAAGAAGCTTTATGTTTATTTGCTGTTACTTGCTTTTGTCTTATCACTGCGTCTGAGACATCTTTCTTCTAGTTCCAAGGAAATTGCTTGCCACCTTGTTTGCATAATTCTGTTTTAATTTTTCCCCATTCTTAGTCATCTTTTCCTTGGTAGAGTTCTGTATCACCTCAAGGATTTCTGTCTGCAAAGGTGAATCAAGTCTTTAGGTAAAGAGAAGTTTTCCACTCAGCCACCTCCTCCTTTGCTAACCTGGATTTTTACCCCAATTTAAACACTGTGAACCACCAATTTTATAGCCTAAAATTAAATTAGAAAAAAAAAAAGCAAAATGAAAAAAGCTGTCATATTTTTTCATTAGACAAAGTTACTTTGCAAGAAGAGGATGATTTTTGTTTCTTGAAGGACATCATGAGCTTCCCATGATATTGAGAAATCCCAACTTCAGCCATGTGAAGGATAAACCTATTGGTGCCTCAGGCAATGCAAGTAAAGAACTTGCCAAACTCAAATGTTTATACTTTTGGGAATATATCCTAAGCACCGTAATTTCACAAGATGGTTCAGTTGCCCCATGGCTGATTTATAAAATGTTAAAATGTTAAATACAATTAGTATAAGCATCCTAATCTCTCTAGAGACTCTTTGCTTACAATATTGCTTGGAGCTTGTGTAAAATAGTCTGGAGTATTTCATCGTTTTTGTTTTTGTTTGCTTTTATTTTCTGAGCCTGAATGGAAACGGAAATTTCAAAGATAAAGTATTTTCTTTCTTCTTGCAGGCTGCTACACTCTGCTGGTGAAGCTGAGGTAAACTGGTTCTGTCTTGGAGCAGTGATACAGTTTGGGTTGTTGTGGTTGTATGTAGTGATTTTTAATTTTTTTTTTTTTAAATCACTGCATGATGAGAACATTGTAATGTGGCCTGTGTGGGATCATTTCCTGTTACCGGATGGAAAAGGAAACTGTTTGTTTATAAGTAGTCAGTGATTCTGGGAGAATGTAAAACTAGAGCTCTGTTTGCTGCAGCACTGTCTGTATCTGCTTTGGAGGACTCAGAAAATAAGGTGAGGTGTTTGGTTTTTCAAGACTTAAATATTTTGGGACCTTGTTCTGGAGGAAAGGAGGAGTGGTTACAGCGGGCTTTGCCATGTCAGCAGACATGACATAAAGTAATGATGCATTTGGAATTTAGGTTTATTTATGTGGGCTTTGACTAATGTCAAAATATCTGGACTGCGTTTGGTATTTACTAGTCTTTCAAATAATTTCATTTTTCCATGACACACTCATCACTAATGGCAAATAGAAGAAGGTTGTCTTTCTACTTGAGACTTTTAAGGCTGCTGGTAGTAATTCACACATTGACTCTTACATGCTTAATTGTGAGAAAAGGGTGATTTTAATTGATGGACACTAAAAAGAAACTCATAGGCTCTCATCGCTGGGAAGGACTCTGTCAACTTGTGGATTCAGTGTAAATTAGTTTGCTTATTTTTCCCTGTTAGGATAGTTAGAATATATGGATGGGACATTGGAATTTGTTGTCAAAATTTCAAAGTGAATAATAGACATAAATATTTGTCACCTCCGTGAAATCTCACAAGTGAAGGGCTTGTGAGTCTATCAAAAACACGGTACAGATTCAAGTCACTTTAGACATCGGGTAGGAGGAAGGCCAGGTTAAAGAGAGATTGATGTAAAGATGATTTGACAACATTAGAAATTTCTCAGTCCTCAGTGAGTTTTGGGCCCATCTTTTCCGAATTTGCTGTGTTCAACAGCAAAAGCAATCAAACCTTGAACAACCTTAAAAGTTCAAGGAAATATTTCTCACTGGGTTTATTGGATAAAAAGTGAGTTTGACTGCCAGGATCAGATGTGAACAGAAAAGCACACAAATACAACAGAATGACACCCCAGTGATAGACCTAAGGGGAACCTTTATCTGAGTAATTATCACTAATAACTGTTTATGGATGGTAGCAATGTCTGCTGGAAAGGATTTCTGTTTCTGAGCTTCGTGGGAGAAATCTTTAAGCAAGGATTTGTAGGAAAAGTGGGACAAGAGGCAGTGAATTGTGATGGGTGCTAAAACCAAGGAAAGAGAAGAAATTGGGAAAATGGGAACACAGGAAGTGGAATAAGAGTAGAGACAAGTTTGTTGTTCAGCTGCTGCTCCACATGTTGGTACTGATCCTTTCAGCCTCACAACATTTCTTAAAGGGAAGACGTGCATTAAGGCCCCAGCTGGTGGCTGTGATGGGAGATGGCAGCTGTTGAGTGGCCATGCAGGACACAACTGCAGCACGTTGTTGGGGTACAGTTTGATCTTTGTGTTATAACCTTCCCAGAAAATGGTGATTTCATTCTGCTGCCACTGATTTCCATGGCAATGATTATCCATATAATTTGTGACTGATATTAGGAACACAATAACCTCTAAAATTCCCTACATTTGTTTAGCTTAGGATTCTGCTGCTGTGATTTATCCTTTGGCTTTTATTCTCCCATTCGCAACAAAAATACTTGTTCGAAACAAAGATTTCTATAAAATGGCTTTGCCTGTGACAACAACCAGGTTGTAAATGAGATATGACAAGGCAGAGGGTGGATATTCTGGTTTAATAACTACAATTAATCAATCGATCAATCACTCCATGTCCCTAGGGAAAATGATACATTACATGGATGCGGACGATCGGTTGCATTGCCCTTGGGGAAGTTCAGATTCTTCCATGTGATAATCATCTGCTCAGAAGTGACAGTGAATTTAAAATACCACCTTTACAATCTCCCTAGATTGGTGGATCGTCAGCTTGGATGATGTAATCAGGAGTCAGTGCGGGTGATCTATAACTTTGTTCTACTCAAGGAGAGTAAGAAAAATTTTGTTAAGTTTTCCCAAGCATTGACTGTAATAGAGCAAGATAGAAATGAGTCCTTTTAAGATTTCCTTTATGATTTATAGACACTTAGTTACATGAATTGGTGAATACAGATAGAGAAATAAACTAGATAATTAAAGGGAAAAATCCATCAAGCTGTATCTTTTGCAGAAATCCTATTTTAGTCTGAATTTAGTCTGTATGGTTACATTTTATTCTCAGTTCTACGTGGCCTTAAATCTAATTAATTTGTCTTTGAACTTGAAAAGTGATTTCTTGCCATGAAATCTTGAGACCCGGCAGGATGAACTGAAATGTAAGAGTTTTTTCCATGACAGTGAGAGTTTTGACCCTTTGTCACTACCTCTAAACCCCCAGATGTTTTAGCACAAGACAGATACTCCTCTGTTTGAATGAGCCTTGTAGAAAACAGTGTGCTTAAACAATTGTCTGTACGTATCACCTGCAGCCTATTTTCTTCTCATTTGTGTTTTTTTCTACAGCTTTTACACAAATAACAGGATTTTTGCCACTCATTGCAGCTTATCTATCCCTGCAGTTTTTTCCCCTCACCTGGAGTAATAATCCTCTATTTGCAGCACTGTCAGCATCCTCACAGTAACCAGCTGTGATCTCACAGGCACCAGTGGATCATGATTTCTGTTAAAGAATATGTAAACTTTTAAACCCAGCATCTTTGCATGACCCAATGTACGTAATAATGAGAAACTAGCTTTGTTTTTCATCTAGATAACAAAAGTAAAATCAGTTGCTTTGAATGTCGTGGTACGTAAATAGAACAAAGAATACTTCCCATCGTGTGAGCAACGTATTGTTGACGAGATTGTATTCTGAGTTACTCCAATGAGGAATAACTATTCTTTTGCTATCATTAAGCTCTGATTTTAATAGATATATAGGGTGGATAACAAAGCTGCAGAATAAGCAGCTGTATTGCTTCAAAGAAAATAAGATAATGTAGAGTATGGAAAAAGTAACTGCGAACCATTCCAATTTAACAGGAGTTTGTTTTCAGTAACACCATTGAGCCTTGTCAACACAACTTGCAGTTGCCTGCCCTTTAGTTAGGAGCACAGTTCTGGTTTTTTAAAGAACTTATTTTCTGATATCTTTTCACAAAGATTATGGAATGATTTGAAACATTAACCCATCCTGAATGAGTGAATTGGAAAACAGAGTGCAGTAATAACTGGGGAACAAATAAAAGTAAAAAAGAGTCCAAAACAGTGTTTACTTGCCTGAAGCCTTCTTAAACTTGCATATTTACTGCCCAGAAAGTGGTCTGCTTCCTGAGTCATACTCCGTGGGAATGGTGTGGCAGATTTGGTGCCAAATACTGTTTCTCTAGAATAAGTACAATTGCTTCAATTGGTCAGCAATCAAGCCACTTTTAGCTTGATGTTTGTCTTTACGGTGTAAGCATCCAGACATAGGGTAATTATTTGATTTAATGGAGAACTACTAAAACACAGTATGTGTGATATGCCAGTTAAAAAATCTACGGGCCAGGTCAGGTAATCACAATAATATTACTTCAATAATTCGAAGTATAAACAATGTTTTTGAAACACGTACAAAACTTACAATAATTTGTGTTGGAACTTGAACGCAGGTTATGTTGGTTTGCATTGAGAATGTGGTTTGGTCCAGGGATAAACTAAAATAAATGGCAAACTGATTTTGTTAGTTAAGGGGACATTCTCAGAGAAACGATGGCAAGCAGTGGCACTGTGCCTGTTGTGTAGAAAAGCCACCAGTGAAGATGTGAGGGGTAGGTTCATCATTTCTGTGCGTGGAACGCACCAACTTGTGGCACGTTAGAAAGACTTAAATGCTGTCTCAAGAACAAAAAACTCACTATTTGGGAGCAGCAATCAATTTCTCTAACTCACAGAACAACTTACCTGTGTTACCATGGGATTTGCAGATATGAGAAAAATACCTGGGCGAAGGAGATAATTTGCAGAAAACAAGGAGATTATTTTAGCCCTTGGTTTTACTTGCTTTGTGAGTTGAATACGTCAGTCCAACGGTGTGAAATTTTCACTCTGGAATTTTATTCCCAGATATTCAGGGATCATTCGTAGCTGTTGTCCATATCCTGTTAGGTACAGTTGCTTGGATACGCTGTGGGATCCTGTTTCTACTCCTCCTTGAGCATGCAAATACTATAGGCTATGCAAGTATTTTTGGTCATGAGCATTTGTAAGTAGAACACTGAAATCCCCCTTCTGTAGACTTTCCTGAAGAAAAACTTGATTGTATGAGCGTTTTCAGAAAGCATCAACAAAGCTGTTCAAAGGCAACAAGCGAATTGCAATGGGTATTGACACTCCTTTGTGAGTGAAGTGATTCATTATGTTTCAGAGTGAACAGCTGACCAGATTTTTTGACTGGAAGATTTTTCAAGGCATAGGGTTCCCCTCCTTTAAAAGTACAGGTTTTCTCTTCTTCCTGAAATAAAGTGAGAAAATGTGCAATTCCTTCTACCTTGAAGGATTTAAGAAAAAGAACATTAGAAAATCCTGCTTTTCTCCCCTCTCTACCTGAAAAACTTGCCTTCCACAAATATCCTCAAGTCCATAAAGAGAATTTAAGACCCTTGACTGCCTAAAGCCTAATACTAAAATCTGATCGTTTTGTAGGTAGGAAATTACGTTTTCACAAACAGTTTGTTCAGAAGAATCAAAACATGAAGTAGCTTCAGTAAGATGCGTGCACATTTAGAGACAAGAAGGTCTCTGAATTTGACAGACTTTTTTTGTGGCCTTGAGTATATTCCAGTAGCCTAATAATTTCAATGTCATAAGTCTCTCTTATGCTGGCTGAATGCTAAATACTTGCTTAGGTTGCAAAGGCAATAAAAGCTTCATGTTTGCACAGGCTTTTTTTCCTAGATGAGTCACCGCAGTTTCATTATTTTTACAGCCCAAAATAATTATTTTTGGATGCATGTATTGAAATGAAAACCTCCCTCAACATAACATGTCAGAAGAGAATTTCCATTGCCTCGATCCTTTACCTGGCTTATGGCATGTGCCTGTTCTGTAGCAGCATTCTTCCGTATTCCATGTATGTTCGTGTCACACTTGATGCGACACCGCTGGAACCGGTCCATTTCTTTGGTGCAAAGCCAAACATTATCTGTGACCAACCAGAATGTGCCGTGCACGTAAGAAAATCCTGGATTTACTTACTAAGAAAATGGGGTCACCTACTGGTCATAACAAAATTTTCATTATTTTAAGCTGTCTGTCATTTACATCAACTAGGCTGTGCATAAGAACCTTTCTTAACGACTTTGTGTTGTTTCAATTAAGTTGTTCTTGGATCAAATCAAATAATGGTAGGATTTGTTGATCTGCAAAACTGCCTTCCCCATATGGATTGGTAAGAGATTATCCCACCAGGGGTTTAGTATCCAGGAAATTAAAAAAAATGTATCTGAATGACTAAATGTTTTCAAGAGGAGGAAACATCTATGATAATGAAACTGAGTCTATTTTAAAATGCAAGGGATCCTCTTGAAAGCCAGTACAAAGCACACTCAAAGAAAACACTGTGCACTAAACACTGTGCATTATGATTATGAAACTAGGTCTCATTTAATCCATCAATATTTTGCTATGTTTAATATTTAAAGAGTGTTTTTAAACCATTATTCAGAAAACCCTAGGATAAAAATGATTTTACAAATAACAAAGCATACAAGAATGGAAGTTAATTTGACCTTTATCACTGTATTGTCATTAGTAAAAGAAATTCAATTGCAGCAGTACTCTGCATATATATGTAATCTGTGTCTTTTCAAAACAGCAGAATACATCAGAGCGTTTTCCATAATTTTGAGACTTTTACAAATCAATTGCATAATAAAATATGAAACTGTAATAAACGCAGTTATGCATCCCAAATATATGCCAAATGTGTTATCTTATTCAATAGAAGGAAAAGCAGATGGTTGAAGGAAATTTGTTTTCTCTGTAATCAGTAGAACCAATTTTTAAAAGTACTTACAGAAGCTGACAGTGAGTCATCATCTTTGTTTCATCATAATATAGGAAATGTTCCCTAATCGTCTTGAGTGACCTGAATATATACTTTTCATATTTAAGATTTAATGATAAACAAATATTTATTAGAGGAAAAATATGTTTCAAAAAAGGTAATATGGCTGTATTGTAGGATTTGAAACAGAACCTTTCTGTCAGAGCTTGCCTCGGATTTCACTTCCCATGGGTTGTCTCTTAGGATCATGATTGTTACACTGGGTGCCATGCATCCGAAAAGGCATTCAGGGGCTACTGATTTTGTGTAAAGAAACACAGATTGAATCTGCACTTCTTTTTCCTGCACTTCTGCCTTCTGCCCCGCATTAATTCAGCATTGCCTATCTGACACTAACAGCTTTGAAATAGCTGTTGTACACCCTATGCAGATGCTAAACCACATACAGAGTATTTATGATTTCTGAGAATTCTAGTAGCAGGCTGGTGATGGCTTCTTTTGGAAAGAGGTCTTTACCATGCAGGCTTGTGACTTGGGCAGCTCACCGTCAAATTAATATGAAGAATTTGGCAAATGCTTTATTTGTGCATTGACATGATCGTCAATGGTCTTTAATGAAGAGAATTACATCATTTCCATCCTCTCAAATGATGTTGCTTTATTCATTATGAGGATATATGATGGACTATCAGGGTGATACTGAATGTAGGGTGTTTTCGCTGTCTGTTGGAGAATCTTACAGTGAAAAGGCAAACCCCTGCAGTTAAAACTCACCCTGGAAATCCTCTACTTGGTCACGTGCAGGCACATGATAAATTTAACCTACTACTAGAAATCTGCTTAAAGTAATTGATATAATTATATAGCCAAGTTCCTGTGAATTAGATGGCTTGTCATCTCTCAGTAACCGGTTTTTTTTGTTTTTTTTTTTTGTGTCCCTACTTTCAGGATTCCTTCAAGAGAGGGGTAGGACCTTTTTCTTATTGAGTCCAGAGTCTGGTTTTGCAGAATTGTCACACACTGGGTTATGTGATATCAGTCGCATCTTTCAAAGTGCCATACAAGGCCAAATACTCAGAAAAA
Organism: Dasyornis broadbenti; assembly: GCA_013397935.1. Taxonomy (NCBI): domain Eukaryota; kingdom Metazoa; phylum Chordata; class Aves; order Passeriformes; family Dasyornithidae; genus Dasyornis; species Dasyornis broadbenti. The sequence goes on from VZRN01005387.1 coordinate 54,187, forward strand.
AGGAACTGCTTTAAAGCAGATTCCTCAGGTGTGTATAAACCCTTTACATTTGTGGGGGCACTGAGTCATGAGGACAACCAAAACACCAGCATATCTGGAATAGCTAGCTTTGGGCCACAGGATTAATGGCCCAAAGTGAATTCTCGTGTGTCACAGACAAACTGCCACTGGCTTGTTCAAATGCTCTGAATGCCTGGGGGACACGTTGGTGTCACCCTGTGCTAACAGGGCACAGGCACTCTCTGTGCCTTAGTTCTCCACTAGAGATAAGGAAATACAGCTTTACATCCCGAGGGTAAATTAATTAATGGCTGTTGGTCATTCATTCATACAGCAGAAAACTTCACAGAACAAACTTATGAAGAATTAAAAATGGGGTATCATGGCAGGTTTTTGAGATGGCATTAGAGATCTGTGGCGTGACACTGAATAATGGAGATAGAATGAACTAAAATACGCTTTTGTTCACTGAGCTTCATCCACCTTATTTACCAAACAAGTTGGAGTCCAAGGGATATCCTAATATATGAATCAACGATTGCAGAAGGAATGCTGTGAAATCTGCTCTTGCAATTGAGTAGAAAGTTATCTGGATTACTGCTGCTCAGTTTCCCCTTCAGCTGAAACCCAGTAATCCCTCACTGAACCACAGCGATGCTTCTAGTCCAGGGCAGACCAAGAAGTTGCTTACAACCCCTGTGGTGACAATTAAAACTAAGGACTTCCTGCTGTGAATGGTCCCCGTGTTTCAGAGGGTGGGATGGCAACCCCTCACATAGCTCAGACCCAGGTGCAGCAACAATTCTGTCTGTGCCCTACGCAGCAGCGTTGTCAGCTTGGTATGCTCTGAGCTCTGGTCCTGTCACGAGTAAGAAAAGCTTGGCAGAGCTGTCAATACCAGGCAAAACAATGTCTGATTTTAATACTCCTACTTCAGCTCACCACTAAAAATTATTGCAAGAAACTTAATTTATATATTTGCAAATGCCGTAACATGAAGCATACTGCTGCTGACAATCTGAATTGCTCATCCTGTCAAGTGTTTGGAAGAGCTCTCAGCCTAGAGTTTGACATGTGCTTCCTCTGCGGAGAACAAAGAGAGTTGTCTTGCCCAAGCACAGCCTGTTTATGCAGCAAATAATTTGCAGAGGTATTTCTTTCATTGACATTCTTGCTACCTTGAACAGGCTTAACTTTAGTGAGCTCCCCCTTTTAGCTGTACTTTGCAGCTTATTTTCTAGACCCTAAAAACTATTTCGTGCACTCTGTAAGCCTGGTGTCTCCCAGGCCTCTTCATGTTTATGGTGGTGCATATTTGCTTTTCACTAACAGCAACACAAGGGGAAATAATGAAAATTAAGCCTGCATACAAGGTGTCTGATATGAGACTTTTCCCTCCTGCCCAGCCCTACACCCTCCACTGAAGGCAGCTCCTCCTGCCTTGCACTGGGCTTCTGGGAGAAAAGACAAATGTTTCAGTGTGGCAAGGATAGGGAAGAAGTCAGAATTTTTACACTGGAATCTGTGGCAAGGAGTCTTTGTAGTGCCCAAAGAAGACCTGAAGGTAAGAGAGTGTTCCTCGGCCGTCCGGGTCTCTTTGGGCCTTATTACATGGCTCAGGCCTTGGGCTTTTCCCTTCAGCACTGGCACACTGCTGTGAAGAGCTGCACCTGGAGTTTTCAAGCGAGCTGGAGAGGAGCTTTGGAGTTCTGAACTAGAGCTGGATAAATGCACAGCAGTTAGTTACACACCGTGAGATACAAAAAGCTTAAATGAGCATGGATATCTAGCAGAAACTTAACAGAAACTAAGCCAGTTGTCTGTACACTATTAGAGAAAACAAAGAGTAAATGGATTTAAACATGTTCAGATTCTGAGTTGCAGGCATACCTGTACTAATTATAACATGACTATTATGGATTCATGCAAGGGTCACTTAGTACTTCCTTTGCAAAAGAGAGGGATAAAAGCAAATCGAAACCCTTATTATGAAAGACCTTTTGTTCTGCTTGACTGTTCAACATCTGGAGCTGAGTATTCAGAGAGTTAAAACCTTGTATTTTAGAATCACTATTTATTTTCAATGTAAATAAATAAATTAGTGCAGGAAGCAAGGAAGGAAGATTTGTTTGCAGAAGGTGGATATTGTTTTAAACATTTGTTAAAATGAGCTGAGTATGAAAAAAATCCTGTTTGCCCCTTTTTACCTTAAATTGTCTGTTCCGTAGCATATTGGTAAGGAATAATATAACTCCTAGTTAATCATAATAATCTGATACAGAAAGTAAGACAGTTTATAAGTGTGTGATATGTATCAGTGCCTCAGTAATCTGCCATAGTTTGGTAATCATGCATTTGTTGCAAAATACTCAAGAGCTTACGTGAGAGGCTAATACTGCTCTCTGACATTCGGAGCTTGGCTCTGCGTGTTTATATAACACTTCTTAATGACTGAGGTTTTTCTGACAAGTGCTGCTTTGATTGCAGCCTCTGTAAGATCTCTCTGCAAAATCAGTAAAAGCTGCAAACTATGAATGAAATGTTTATACATATGGAAGGTTGGAGAGCCACATGTTGACTGATAAATTTTTAAAGTCTGCTTCCGTCAGTGGGAATGTGGCAGGGTCTTGGCAGCTCTCACGCTTTTGTAAGCTGCAGTGTAGCGCTAACAAAGCCCAATCAGGGCTTTTCTGTCAAGACCACTAATTGCTTGCATCCTGCTTCTGTCAGTGCCTGTACTGCCTGCTCAGAGGAAAGTGGATTCGCTGACCCGAAGCATGTATAAATTCTTTTCAAATTTCTTTGATATTCTGTCTGAACGAGCAAGGAAGAGGAGAAAATGCATTTCATTTTCTCCCTAGGTCACTGGAGATGATGACCATTTGAAGCAGCACAATGCTGCCAAATGATTGCCAGGGCAGAGAGTTTTATTGGCAGCAGGTGCTCCAATGTAACACCCAACACAAGTAGTGGTTAACACGCTGAGAGGGACAGTGAGATGCATAGGAGCGAGTTGCATTATTTTCTGGCATTGTGGAGCCAAGTCAGCCGCGTCTGGGTGATCCTGCGCTTTGTTTATCACAGAACGATGAGAACTCGTGTTTCTGAGTCTGGCTGCCGCTAGGTTTTGACAGAGAGCTCTGTGTAGTTTTGTCCCTTTGTGAAGGGAGGTGGCACAGACAAAAGGCTGACTTCCTGAGGCCGTGTCCTGGTGTGCGTGGATGGGTGTGCCAGGCTGTGTGGGATCTCCCTGGAATCACCAGGGGGAGGGAGAGCAGTGTCAGTGCCTGGGCTGACTCACGCCATGGTGAGTGGGCAGCTCTGCAATCGCAGGACTGAGAAAACTGGGCTCTCTGCGGCGTTGGAAGGCACTGCTCAGGCCATGTGTAGTTTAAAGGTAGATAATTCCACATTGCCGACAAAAGAGGGTACCTCTGTGCCATCAAACAATGGCGTTACTTGGATTTTTATGAGTATCTAGCCACAACCAGGCAAAATTGGCAGGTAGTGCATACCTCATCAGAAAACAAGGATGCGTGTGAGATTTGGTGGATTTTGGTTACTGGCTGAAACCACATTTCTCTCAAGGTTTGTTAGTATAACAAAAATTCATGCTTTTGGCTGTAAAGCGGTTTGATGATTATTGAATATCCCGTGTAAATCAGCTGCTGGTATTTCTCTTCTGCAACAGGGATATCTATAAACTAGGTCATACCAACCCCTACTAGCTTTTTCACTAGCTGACAGTCTTGCAGGAGAGAACAAGGTTAGGATGAACACAGAAGATGAATTTCTGTTTTATCCCTGCGGGAAGGTTGCCCCTGCCAGGTCTGGGTTGAGCTGTGTGGCTGGTCAGTGGCAGGAGTTTTTGCTTTCTAATGCTGATTATACTGAGTTTGTTCTGGGAACAAAAGGGTTTGGTTTCTGCTGATGTCAATCTGATTTCTTTTTAGAAGCACTAAATTTGATCAATCAAAAAAAAAAAAAAAAAGTTTTATGGCATGCTTTACCTTAATGTCTACCTTTGTGATGTGGTGATTTTTTTTCTTTTTTTTTTTTTTTCATAATTTGATTATTCATTTTTTCCTTTGATTGAATTTGACTTGATCACCTCTATGTCGCATCAAAAAGTATTTCAGACCTGAGGACAGCTTGACTTCTCCAAGTTCTTCCTTTTAACTTCCAGCTCTAGATTTTAATGAGCATCCATCCGATTCTACTCAAGCAGCAGCAGGTTATTACGTCTGCTGTGATACGGATTTAATTGTGTGCCTCTGCTGCTGTGCTGAGATTCCTGGAATCTCTGTAACCGCTTTGATGTAGTGTGTGTTTAAAAATTGTGTGAGTTACATTTTTCCCCTCAGAGGTAAGGAAAATGTTCTGTAATTCAGGCTGAAATTATAGAAGGGAAAAGGAACGTGGGAGGCGGTGAACATTTGTAGCCTTTGTGATCCATTGGTGGTAAGGATTTCAGCTGCAGTATTAGGGAGACATGCTCGTGGTAACGTGTCAAAGGATTTGTCATCATTGGCATCCTTGAGGTTGAATTTTATTAGGCATTTGTAATGTCTTCCCCTTGATTCATTTTAACCGGTGTCATCTCTTTTGACAACCAACGTTATGGCAACATTTTTGCTGCTGGAAGTGCCATGATTTACATAGCTGAAAACCACATCTATTTGCTAAAGAGGAATTGCTCTTAAGGCTCCTTTATTGACAAGAAATCAACACACATCATTAAAATTCTCTGAGGCAAATCTCTGTAGTTGATTTTAGCTGTGTGGAGGAAGAGTTCCTGTTATTGCTGAAATCACTGTTGCTGTTCTATTACAATAAAGTCTTACTTTGATTTTCATTTATATTAATTTCCTTTTACATATCTGTGGTATTTTGTTGCAGTTTTTTTTCCCCCATGACATTATTAAAGGCTTCAAATAAAATCAATGATTGTGTTATGAAGAAATAATTTATGAAAAAAAGTGGTCATAGGCATAGTACAGATAAAGCAGCAACATATTAGGGAGTTTTCTGATAGCCCAGTTAAAATTATTTTCTATTGTTCTTTGGAAATAATAGAAGGAAGCTGCTATGTAGCACAAATTAAAATACTTTTCAATATAGAAAAAAATCCTCAAATTTCTATTTGTGTCCTAGTAAAATGTGACATTTTGCTTAAGAAGAGGGGATCACAATTGGCAAAATCAAAATGTTATTATGAAAAATGTTTAAATTTCTCCCAAAAAAAAGATCTGGAAAATGCAGGGACATCCATTTGAAACAGGATGCCATTGAATAAAGAATGGTGGAAAAAGATTTAATTTTTTTATGGGGAGATTTAATTCCTTCAATGAAGTAATGAAATTTCTTTTCTATTTGAAGTAGCTTTGTCATTTTCTATGTAGCCAGCATATCATGTTAACTATTTCTTTGATATATTTTTGCAGCTGAGAAGTGGTTTTAATCCCTTTGAATCTCACAGTACTAATTTTGTGTTATACAGTGATTTAAACACAGCACTCTTTCAGAAATATCTGGTTCCCCTCATTTAATATTTATATCTGGGAATCATAATTTGTTTTTTCTTTTCCTGAGGATGATGCACAATTTCATTTGACATTTATCTTGATTCAAGGACAGTGTTAATTAATTTCTGCTTGGCCTTGTAATGTCTGTTATACAGTGGAAGGGATTGTCTGCACCTCCGTAAGAAAATAACTTGTTGACTTGTAATATAATGCTCTTTTAAATGGAAGTCTTTTCAGTTTTCCTTTACATGACACTATGTTGATGATTTTACTTCAGACTCTGGATTATGCACTGGTGGTTTATTAGCAGACAAGTTCAAACATTTTCTTTGTTTGCAAACCATTTGTGAGGTTTGTTTTCTGCTTTCACTTTCTGATGATCTAAAATTCAAATTTTCTATTTCCTCTAAGTTTAGGCCTTCGTACGTAGAAGTGTGGACATACCTTTTGTCAGGGGAAAGTATTTCTATATGTTTATTTTCTGTCTATGGTTATGATGATGCTTAAACCTTTCAAGTCCTTTGCTGGAAGCACACGGCACTGATGATTTCTCCTCTTTCAAATCCAGGTACCCAATTGAAGTTTTTCCCATGATCACTAGCACAGTCTATTTGCTTGCTCTTTCTCCATTGGTCTGCAGTTCCTTTTTATATCTGTTGGTCCCGGAATATTTTAGGTTTACACGTGTACAAAGGGAAAAAAATTAATGGAGTTCTGTGCGAAGCAACAGGGTAATCTCAACTCTTCTTAAGAGGAAGGTTGCTGTGTGGCCAGGAAATTACTCCAGCCTAGTAACAAAGACAAATTGCATCACTTAAAGTTCAAGATAACCCTAAACTCTATCTGCTATCAGATCATAAACTCAATCCTAGTGTGGCTCCTCTGTCTGCATCATGCACAAAAGGCATGCAGGAAACAGAGGCCTCCCTGGATTTGTGGGATTGCCTGAAATATTTTCATTGTTTGGGCTTCTCTCCTTAACCTTTACCACAAGTGCAACGATTATGTCTTCATCTCCAACTTTGTACAGTCCCCAGCGAAGGAGTGCCTGCCTGTGGTAAAAGCCTCTTTGTTTCTAAAGGCAAAGCTGCACATTCATTCTACATCACCTTGTAAAGGTAGCATTAGTTTGGGACTACCTGTTAAGATCTTCCAGTTGCTAACGTGTATCAGTACACGGCTCACACTCAAATGCAGACAGGAAGGGATCTGCTTTTAGCTCAGTGTATTTCATGCTGCTTCTTCTCTAGAGCTTTGTCTTGGATTTCTAGTTTATACTGCTATTGATTTAATGGTTTCTTCACTTTATTTGTTTTCAATTTATGCATCTTAATTGTAGCTTATTTCAATTAGACAGCCTTAAAAAGCCCTGGAATTGTGTTTCTCACCTATAATTTATACTTTTAGGCATGCTGTATAACAGATATAACCAGGGATTTTATTTTAGTCACTTTTTAAATTATGGTCAGAAAATATGGCAACTTCTTGTGACTGTCTTTCATTTTTTTCTAATGAATTGTGTAGACTTGCTGAATGATATGCTTGTTGCTGATGCTTATAATTGCATATCGATCTATTTATTTTTCAATGTGACTTTATAACAGAAGATGCTGAGGAATACCGCGATGATGCTCAGTAACCTCCTGCTGACGACGCCAAGGAAATTAGAATTAAATTGGTAGACATGACTAGTAAGTAACATAAGATACACCATTCTAAATTTGTGTGTAAACGTGGAAGATAAAAGAATTTTTGGTGCTAGAATGACATTAAATGGTTGCAGTTACAGTTCTTTATGCTGAATCCTCTTCAAATGTTATACCTTTGTTGCCACGTAAGTAACCGTGAGTTATGGTTACCAAGCCTGGGAACAAAGGAAGATTAGACAACTCATGGTAGAAACCACATAAGTGAAGTATTCAACTCCCATTTATTGTGGATCTTACAACGACTGTGGGAAGAGAGATGTTATATTTTATATAACATCTGAGCTGTCGTTGGCTATATGATGCACACAGCATGAATACCTGTATGTTTTTTATAGTTGGAAAACTTCTATTGCAGGCATTTTTACAAAGTTTCAAACTCTTGCATACCTCAAGGGTGAGGATATTGCAGTTTTAAGCATTCCTTCCAAAGATAAAAACAAGCAAAAAAGTAGAAAAAAAATAAACACCATAAAAACCAAACCACAAAAGGCCGCAAACCATAAAAAACCCCCTGTTTGTCCCAGGCTGGTGTACTGTACCAATAAAATATGATCTCCATTATAATAACCTACTTTATGAAGATTAAATGGTTTTGCAATTCAAACAAGGTAAAATTGGTTTAAAGCAAAATCAAACACTAGCTTGCTAGTTTAGGATTTGAATAGTGGAATGAGAAATCTTTTTTTATATTGCTATTGTGCACTGGTCAGCTAAGAAGTAATTGCTTTTTATAAGGCAAATTTGCTTTTACTTTTCCTGGGTAATGAAATGAACCTGAAACATTTCCTTTGAAATCAAAGTCACTATCACTCAAATGTCACCAGCATAAAATCCCATCCTATGGTTTCAGCAAATACATGATGAGAAAGTAGTACTTGGAAATGACTGACAGGATTCTATTAAAAAGCTTTACTACACGATCATCCCTAATTATCTGTGTTGTAAATCAATAGTGATTTGACTTTTTTTGATATTTACATGTTACTGCCATGTATAGAGAGAGACATCTGGATGTTATTTGGGGAAGAATAGCTTGAAGATGTGAGGTGGAAACTGCAAATGCATCGAGGGAAGAGGTTCTGAATTTATTTATTTTTCTTTCAATACCTAATGAAATTCTGTGCAAACAAAGCATGCTCATTGACACAAGAAAGTCTTAAAATATAATATGTAAAATTATTCAAGGAAGGAGATAATCTAAGATTGAATCAAATCTTTAAACAGATATGTGTAAAGGTCTAACAAAGAAATTATTCCCGAGAGTAAAGATACTGCATTGCATAAAATTAAAGCTTCTTAAGGAAAAAAATTATGTCAAATATAGTTTAGCTCCTCTCCAGCCTAATCATCAGTTCAGAAAAGGAGACTATTCATGGTTGGGGAAATGCTTTTTAGGGGCAGAAGGACAAGGGATGTGAATTCAGTTTTAGCGAAATAGAGAGCTATCAGAAGGAGTGCTGCAGTAGGGCCATAGAATTGAACAATTTTCAAGCCCATCCCAATGACCTCGACACATTCCTCTTGTAAACAAGACTAGACTGAGGGTTGTGAAGTTAAAGAGTGAATTAAACAAACAGGGTTCACGCAGTTGAACAGCCATTATGGCGTTATCACGGGAGACTGTAATTTAGAGGGTTTCTAAAAGTTGCTCTGCAACTGAGAAGAAAAGCTGATAAATACAATAAACACCAGCAGGGCAACACTGAAGCCCGTGGGCGTGACTCTCGTGGCTCCATATTTGGCGTTTTGCGGAAGACTTAACGTGTCAGAAGGGGTGGAAAACAATACTTCGTGCCAAATACAATTTTAGCCATTTGAATTACCAATAGCTTGGGAAGCTTCCAGTGACAACGGATAAATCTTGCAAGACCTGAAGAGCAAAATGGCAACAGCGGGTGTCTGCGTTGTAATGATCAGACCCAAGAACAGCATGAGTGTTCCGAAAGAGCTTATTTATATGTAACAAGAAAAAAATGTACCTTATTGTGGAGATCATGCAAATTTGAAGTTTTCCTGCTAGATCCTGCATTCAACTGAATTGAAAGTAATTTCAAAATGTCTGAGTATCCTAGAAGACAATGCCTGACCTACTTGTAGCCTGAATACTACTAATCAAAAAAATATTAATTTGTAGCTCATCCAGACTAAAAATGAAGGCTGTCACAGCTCAATGCAAAGACTTTGACAGTAGTCTGCTCACTTAAAGAAATATGATTTAATGAATTAGAAGACAAAATTAAATTAGGATAATAGTATAAAAATGGAGACATTTAGAGACTATTTGGTGGATTATACAGAAAAGCCTAATGCCATGTATTATAAAGACCCCTTTTTACTTTTGAAAACAACAAATAAACCCAGTTCTGCTTCAGGGAGAAGCTAGATACAGTGTTAGAATACGAGTTTAACACAAGGAAAAGTACAGAAATAGAGAAATTACAAAGGGTTAATTATTGCAGAAAGTAAGATGATGGGAAAGAAAAAGGCATTAAAAATATCTAAGACTTGAAGATTTTGGTTAAATGGATATGGTTTGGTAACGGTATTGAGTCAAATTAATGTACTTGAAATAACTAACATGTTCTGATACGTTGGAATGGAATAGTTGTGTGCAATTACCACAGCCCAGCTGGGGATGAATTAAATTAAACATCTGCATCCCACTCGTGATTGATGGTGCAGTTAATAATACATGGAGTGTAAACACACTAAGAAAAGTATACATAAAACATTGTATGACAAATAACTGAATGAGCACAACAAATGTTACGAAAATTGGAAAAGCATTCAGAAAACCCAGCTAATTTTCAAAGATTTCTTTCTAAAGATTGCTTTAAGAAGAGCTTGTAAATTGACATTTTGTTGTTTCTTTTTCAGAAAAACGGAAAAGGTTTCCTTCAAGGGATCAAAAGAAAACTAACTTTTTCCATTTGTTATGACAGAGTCTTCATCTTTACTTCGGTCCATGCAAGATAATTGAATGATTGAAAAAAGGCTTGAATAATAGAGTTGAAATTGGGAAGTATAATTAACGACTCCTGAACAGGCTTGATGGAAGATAAATCTTGCCAAGTTGGCTTGGTGTAATTTTTAATGTGATTTAGATTGGCTGATACAGGCAATGGTGTTTTATGGGACAGATTCCTGTAAGCATTTGTTTAAGATTTCAGGTGAGAAAACGTAAGGATGCTAAGTCAAGTTGTGGACCTTGAATAAAGTGAATTCCTCCGTTAGTAGTTTTAGCAGTGTTTGGGGTAGTAATCGTTTTTTCAGACTAATATTTGGAACACTTTTCTCATTGACCAGGAAGAAAAGATAAAATTATTAAAAGTGATAGTGCAGTGAAGAGGTGTTTGGAGGAATGATGAATAACGCTTACAAAATTATACCGGCGCTGATCCATAGTCAGTTAAATGTACACTGCTAAGGTGATGTTACGTCACAGGATGATATATTTTTTGGTGTCAAAAGAGAAACCTACATTAGAGACATTGTTTTCATTGCATCTGTCACCTTTATAATCCAAATACAATAGCGTATTCAGTTCTGGAGTCGCCAGCTCAAAAAGATGTGAGTAAATTGAGACGGGTTCATAGAGGCACGACAGCGATGTGAAACATGCCAGTATCTGGTGAAAGGTAAAACATTCCATGCTAAGTGTCAGCAAATTGTGGTGCTACTTAAAGTCCTTTATTGAAACAACTCGTCAAGAATATTCCACTAATAATATTTAAGGAAATTGAAAAAAATACAGTGTTGTTCCACTGCTCAGTTAATAAAGTACAGTAAACTTTCATCTGTGCTTCTGTTCCTTGCAAAGAAAAAATGTGAGGTCTGATTCTGCCATGCTGAGCTCCTTTTGTTAGGAAATAGTTCTTGGTGTTTCTGGCTTCCAGTTTGCCCGAGCTGCCAGCTGCCCAGCCGGGATGGGTGCCCCGTGGTGGGGTTACCGTGCCTTTCTCCAGACAGGCCGTGGCACTGTGGGGCCAGGAGCCGGCACTTGAGCTGCCCTGAGATAATGGAGACCCATGTGTGCAGTGGCACTCAGCCTTCATAGCAACGTGTGCACTCCCAGAAATAAAATAAAGTTTCCATGCCTGTTCCCACAGATGCCACTGGATCAGCCTCAGTGGGGTGGGAGCTCTCGTGTAGATGATCCTTCGGCAGATGCGGAAGTTGGTTGGCAGTACAGGACACATGGTCCTTCTGCAGACAAAGGAAATTTCTGAAACCTTTCTGTAAACGGAGTGCGGCCGTGTCTCCTGGCACAGTTTTCCTTTCGGAGCTTGTCTGAGGCCTGTGAATAGTAAAATGAGATCCTGATTTTATAGGCATTTGCAACGCTCTTTACTTACTGGAATGTCCTAGTTTGCGATTATATCTCACTCAAATTGTTTATCAAGGATATTTCAATCCCTCTTACTTATGTTTTGCAGGAAAAGGAAGACACAAATCTGGATCCTTTGAATAAATTTACATTTTTTCAATAGCTCAGTGAAATAATGCAGATTTAAACCATCTGTCCTCACTTGCTCTAAGGATGGAAACTGTCAGAAAGTCGCCTCCAAGGCAGTTTAAAAAGTGCCTTGAACAACATCAAACCTCCTAGGTTGTCATTGGAGAATATTTTTCTGTACTATAGGTAAAGTAGTTTTTTGCTTCTTTCTAACCTGTAGTTGCCGTTGGAGTGTTAAGATTTGCCATGATAACTTGTGCAGTCTTCTAGGAGGGTAGCTCTTGCGAACTTTTTCACTTGGGAATCATAAAAGAGAGGCAAGCAAACCTTTCTTTGTGTTTTAAGCTAATTTTTAATGTAGGCTCTTATGAGAATATGACAATACAAGTGGTAAAACCTGCCCTACATTAAAAAGATCTTGATTTCCACAATCGCAGTTTTAACTGGGCTTATGGTAACTTGCATTTCCTCAGCCTTTGATAAAATTCCATCTGTATCTGCAGACAAGAAACCTGAAGAAAACTTACAGGAGTATGTGCATCCATCTCCAGCATGTTTCCATTTTGGTCCGACTGTCTTGGTTGATGTAACAATAAAACACTGGAGTGCGGAGTCACATTTGCAGGATTCACGGTGATGTTTCTGAAACCATCAATTTTTAGGAAGTTTGCATATCTTATGAATCAAACTGCAAGCTTTGGTTTGAAAAAACCGTGTTTACAAAACCGTTTCATAAAGATTTCACTCAAGGAGACAGGCATTATGTTGATGCTATTTACATTGACTAAATCAAAGAAAATATCTCCGTAAGAGAGGACACTACATCTTCTGTGGTTAGAATACGCCACAGCTGATTTTTGAAATTAAAGGGGTACATGACAAACTGACACAAGGTATAAATTGGATCATAAGTATCTAATATTTTTAATTATTTATTATTAGGGCAATGCTTCTGTTGAGAGGAAAAAAAATACCAGGTCACACTTAAACTGAAGAGAAAACTCCTGTCACCTAGATGCCTTGTAATCCATGATGCTGAAAGCTCAGGTATTCCTTTGTTGATGGAAGTGTTTACCCTAATGTGGCTTCGTGATGAAAAGTATTGGCTGCTTTCAGTAATATACGTTTTCTGTAATTGTTCTTAGTCTCAGCAGGAAGTTTCATGCTCTCTAAAGGTGAAAAGGTTTTCCTTTTCATCCTTTTAACTCTGTCCATCAGCAAATCTTTAACAGATTTAAAAAAAAAACCAAAAACCAATCAACCAACTAAACAAACCCATTTGTTGGAATCAGTTCTCTCATGGTTGGGAACTTGCTCCTGACCACAAGTTCTCCTGTGGTCAGGGATATTTTTGGGAACCACATGGGGTTTTCTCGTTAAGTTTTTCCTTGCTACCTAATTGTTAGGCTGTGCCACAGGGCTTGAACCACAGTGCTGTAGCACTTTGTAGAGGTGCTTGTCTGGGGCTGTGTGTAATCCTCAGGGTCGGCAGCAGCTGTCGATGCACTTGCTTTTTGTGTGGATGTGGTGGAACGCACGAGGCACTGAAAAGCGGGAGAAAATGGATGCAGCAAATGAAGCACATTGCTCACTCCCCAGGTTTATTTACTAAAGTCAGTGGCTGAAACTGCTCAGGAAAGGCCTTTAAGCCGGCATTTGTGAAACACCTTTCTGAAGAGAAGGAAGTGTGCAGGATGGATTCCTTACGTTGCTACACTTCATCAAGAGGTTCCCTTACGGTTTAATCAGTCAGCTTGGATAGTTTAGGAGCTGTTCATGCCATGCTCAGTGTGAAGCTCCATCTGTATATAAATAGATTGGATTTAAATGATGCTTTATTTTGTTTTGATCTTACAGAAAACTGCAATGCAGGTAATAATATAAAAAATTACACCTTCCAGTGAAGGTGACTGCAAACATTTTTTCTGCTAAAACTGGAGCATTAATCACGAAATGGGTCAGGATTTTAGTGCAATAAAGGCCTTCCTCAGAAGAAAGAGAGGAATCTCTTTTGCAACTCAATAGGCTCTCTGTGCACAGGGAGTAATGCAGCACAGATTGGCACCTGCACCTTTCTTTTCTTTCTGCAACCTCCCAGCTACAAATGAAAGAAACAAGCAGCAGGGTAAGGCAGGCTGTAGGCATTAGGAAGTTTGAACCCAATTTGTGTAGTTTGATTCCCCCATAACATTTTGGGAGTTGTACATAACATATAGCTGTGCATGATTTCTCACAGTTTCATAAATCCTGGAATGCTGTGATATCGGCATGCTATTGAAGGAACAACCAGAATGTTATTTTACATTTAGCACTTGTATGGTCCTCTTACTGTTAATGAAAGGTATTGTTGTCTTTTAGAGCTGTAGGAGTTTGTTGTGTATCTTATAACTATTCCTGTCAAATTAATTTTGATATATATTTTAAGCTGAACACTGTATTTTTTGCTCTTGTATGCAGAAATCACTAGTGGCACTTCTTATCTGTGGTGTGCTGTCTTGCCCTGGAGCTGGGATAGCTGTTGATTTCAGACTGTGGCTGTAGTGCAAGTCTTAGCTTTCCATGTCTAGTCTCATAAAGAGCTGAAAAAGAAACGAAGGTTTCCTGCAAGCATTGCAAAGGAAGAGAGCAGTTCCTGTGGAAGCAGTTATCTGCTGCAGATCAAACGGTGTGTGAAATAATTGTGCAAGATACCAGCAGAGATCAGGCAGGTCATTCTGCCCCTCTGCTCCGCTCCCATGAGACCCTGGTGGAGTTCTCCCCTCACACAGGACTCTGACCTGTTGGAACGAGTCCAGAGCAGGTCACTCTCTTGGCTGGAGCACTTGTCCCATGGGGAAAGGCTGAGAGAGCTGGGGTTGTTCAGCTTGGAAAAGAGAAGGCTCTGGGGTCACCGGATTGCATCCTTCCAGGGATGAAGGGAGCCTCCAAGAAAGATGGAGGGAGACTTTTTACAAGGCAATGTAGCGATAGGACAAGGGGGAATGGCTTCAAATTGAAAGAGAGTAGGTTTAGATAAGATATGAAGAAGAAATTCTTTACTGTGACGCTGGTGAGGCCCTGGCACAAGTTGTCCAGAGAAGTGGTGGATGCCCCAATCCTGAGCGTTCAAGACAGGGTTGGATGGGGCTCTGAGCAATGTGGGAGGTGTCCCTGCCCATGGCAGGGGGCTTGGAACTACATGATCTTTAAGGTCCCTTTGAATCCAAACCATTCTATTATTCTATGAAATTACCTGATTTATTAGTACGCTTCCCAAATACATAATACCCAAATGTATACACATACCTCTTTTTTCAAAGGGAGAATTGAAACATCAGTGATGTGTTGCCATAGCAGAGGAGTCTTCCCCTTTCTGTGTTGCCTAATGCTGCAATCAGAAGGATCTTGTTTCCTGGAGCAGTCCATCATGTTGATTTACAAGTGCTGCTGCCGTCTGTGTCGTGCTAATAGGGAGCTCATGGCATCTGTCTTTGTGCTGAAAGCTAGCCAGCAGCAAAAAACACATGATTACTAGATGATGTACAGTGGATAAGAGAAGGGAAGTTTGGACAAGATTCTGGGCAACTTCTGGATCTTAGTCAATGAACTAGAATTACTTGATTCTGCTTTCTTAAAAAAAAGTCTTTTATCATCTGATTAAGACTGTGAAATCTCTTAATGTTCAGATTGATCACATTGTTCTTGATTGTACCACAAATGAGCAGGAAAAATTTAATTCTTTCCCATCGTTATGTGTGTGTGTCTGCATTCCTCATGGGCCCACCTAAAACTGCCACAGTTACCTCTATCTTTTCACTAATCACTCTGAAGAGGGATGGGTATGTGAGTACAACCTCTCCTTTGAATCCTATTCTATCCTACGTCCTACTGCTTCAGTGAATGAAGAATTTGATTTTCTGAAATGAGGAATTCGATTTTGACTTCCCAAAACCAAATTGTTTTCAAATTGTTTTCCTTCTTCTCCCCTTATGGATGTTTTTCCCCTCCGAAACTCAAGCTCTTGGTATCTTTTATGTGAAAACCATGCAGCATTTTACTTCTGTTATTTCTCCACCTTTGTCTCTACAAAAGTCAAGCGTGCTCACATTTACAGAAAGAAATCAAAAGCGTTTGCTACCTTTTTTGAGAATTGGAAGCTGCAAGAGCCTTGTACTCCAGCATACGTCTGGATGAGCGCAAGGCCTTTAAGAATTGTTCAGGGTTCTAACGACCACTCAGCCAAGAAAGCTGCTATTCTAGGCACTGCTTGTGTGGACAGGCGTACTTTGGACCCCAATGTTTGGATGATTGCTGGCGCCAGCACCTGATTTCCGTATTTTGAGATTAAGTGATGTGTTTTGTGTGGCCTTCGACTGTTTTGATGCAACTCAATAATTTTAAGCATCGATTTCTCCCAGCGGGATTTCACAAGAGAGGGTCTCAAGGAGACCTGTTGGGTTAGAATTCACAGCTTCTTACTGTTTCTAGGGGCAGTAGTGGAACACCGAGCATTGCGACCCGAGGTTTGCCTTGCCCAAGTGGTTAGGGTTTGAAGTATCCTCCCCGCAGTGCCTGTGATCCGCAGGAAATGACACAAGCAGGATAACGTCTGGCAGAAACAGTGGCAAAAAGCCTGGGATAAATGTGACTGATTGCATGCCATGGCTGTGCTGTGCTCTGTTAAAAGTTTAACAAATGCTTATAGCTGACAGCTTGTTTAATCTAGATTCTCTTTTTCTAAGAGTTAATTTATATGGTCCCATGGTGAGGGAAATGTCTTGTTTTGCAGAGATGAGCCTGCTCCAAATATCTGCTACTTCTATGGCAACAGGACGGAAACTTCAGGAGATGAGTTCTTTTCCATTTCAACTACAAATTGGATTTACTCATTGAAGTTACAGGTGTTATGTTCTGTAACAAAATCTGCTCCTTGGATTTCTGTCCAACAGCCAGGGAATACTTAATTCTTTGCAACTTAAACAAGTAGTCCTAGAGACAGCGAAGTTTCTTGGGAAGTAGATGTTTGTCTGCCCTCTGTTTAGACATCTGTCTTGTCATTCACCTTTTTGAGAATTTTGGGACTGGTTTAGTTTATGGTAGGAATCAGTTAGAGCACATAATGTGTATTCCTCATGTAGTATTTTGAAAACATGGCTAGAAATAGTACAATTAAAATCAAACACAGGAGCTCAGCAGGCAGTTCGTTATGTTTGGGGAAATACTCTTAGTGGATTGCTAAAGGTGTTTTGTAAGATCACGCTGTAACTATGGTAAAGCTAAGAAATACCAAGCTGCAACTAAAGATTGAAGTTAAAGCATTGGGACATTTTTTGTTAGTTTGCTTTATATTTTATTCTTTAATCATATGTATTTTTTACATTTTATTTTATATTTTAGGTCCCCCTGCAGTATGCATGTTGAAATATTTATTGTAATTCATTATTCTCATTATATTATTGACCAATTACACCTTATTAGACTATATCTGAAATCTTCAAAGTGTTGAAAATATATAAAAATATATATGAATATATCAGCCTTCTTACTTTTATCACTCCTAGACTCTGATTCAAGTGTCTGCCATTACTGCAGTTTTTTGGGGGTCAGAACAATCAAAAAAATTCCACCCTGATGATTGCAGATACACCTTGTCTGAGTGCCTGTGCTCTGCTATTTAACACTTCAAGCAAACAACTCCACCTATCCTGCATCTTTGCTACAAGCCATGCTCTAATGCTAAATGGTAGTTTTTGAAGAACAGCAGGACTTAGACAAAGAAACTGTTGTGTGTTTGGTGCTTAAGGAACTTCAAAACTCTACTTGCTTAAAGCTTCTTTGACACCAAATGAGAACATCTTTCGCCTTTTGAAAGTCTATAGAGGTTTGGAGGGGTTTGGGCTTTTTTTTTCCCAATTTAAATTAAAGGCATATTTGGCAAAGTAGATATTTGCTATACTTAAGTAGAAAATTGTGCAAAACATTTTATGTAGAAGCTTTCAAAGATGTCTTACAGGTACTGGGTATTTAGGGCCGTATTTTTAAAATTGTGGGGGAACAGGCTGATGTATTTCCATTGGCATCTGTGAAAACCCCAAACAAAAGTCCAGACTCCTGAATTATATCAGGTATCATGTTAATGGCATAACTGGCATTACATGTGTCATCACTCAGAGCAGAATTTGACTTTTGCCGAGAGAGAATGTGGGAAGCATTTTGCTGGAGCTGCATATATTTTCCACAGTAGGTATTCACAGAATAACTTAGAATAACAGATTTGTAATATAACAAATCTTGTGTTCTGAAGGAAGAGCTCTTGTTTCAAGAGCACAGAGTTGAAACTTTTGGCATTTTTTTAATTTGGCATACAAAAGGGCATGGGAAGACAGGAGAATCCATAAATAAGGCTGAGGTTCTAGGCAGGCTGCCATTCTGACAGCATATTTTATAAACAACCATAAATAACACTCACTGCAGCATATCAGAGACAATTATCCCATGCCATCAGCACCATTGCTGTGATTTACGGAGGTCTTTGAAGATAAGAAATATTTACCTGTCATGCCAAACTGCAGAGCTCTGATACGGTTGATATTTTTTCCTCAGAGTTCGTTATGTTTGGCTCTCGGTTTTGGTGAATTTCTCTTGTTTTGTGTTTCAAAATACAGTCAAGGATGAACTTAGATAAGGGTTTAGGAATCAAAATGTCTGAATGGCTTCAACAGAGTATAAGTGCAAATCCTGTTGAACTGCTAAATAAGAATAACGTTCTTATGAAAAGTGCTTTTCTTCTGTCTCTTGAGCAAAATACGTTTTTATTTTCAAGAAGAGAAGGTGCAGAAACAAAATAACACAGGACTGGAAGGACGATGGGAAGTGGTGGTGCATGAGGGAGGGATTCCCAGGAAAAGCTGTGGTCCTGTGCTGTACCACAGTGGTGTTCAGGGATCTCTGGCGAGAAGGGATGTGCTGCAAGGAACAGCACAGCAGATGCACCGGGAGGTTCTGCAGATGCCAAATAGCTTAACTGGCAAAGGGGTGACCCTGGGAAAGTCTTCTGATAAGAGTTGGATTATACGAGGCACATTTATGGGAAGGAGTAGAAATGAGAACACCAGACTTGGAACCTTAACATTTTAAACCATATGGGGAAATGCCTAGCCCGTTACCTTGGGTGTCTAGGACTTTGGGACCCGCTGACCCTGTGTAATTTTTTCAGAGAAAAAGAGGCTTGGAAATTCTGAGGGATTTTCCTGGATGAAGAGATCAAACAAAAGTTCAGAAGTAACGTATGGCGTGGCGCAGCGACAGGTGATAACCATTTTTTTCCAGTGTCACGGACATGCAGGCTGCATTTCACGAGGTGTGTCTGCTTTGCTGTCTGTGTGGAGCTGGTGTAGGCAATACTTCCCCCATGGAGCAAGGTGGTGTGGGTGCTGGAACAGCAAATCCCTGACAACCTGAGCCTGTGACTGCCTGCACAGGGCTTTGGTTTGCCATGGGCTAAAGACCATCCAGCCTGGGGGTGTGTGCTGGGTGAATGGTTACATGGTTTATATAGGGGTGGGGGTTCTGTGGTTTATTTTTTGTGTGTGTGTGTGTTTTGGTGTTGTTGTATGGTTTCGGTTGTTTGTTGGCTTTTTTACCTGAGGTTTTTGTTTGCTTGGTTGTTTGTTGGTTTTTTTTTTTTTTTTTTGGTTAAAATTGCATGTCATGTCTAGATGAATCACAACTATAAAGCAAGTATCGCCTTGGAAATTTAAGAGCTCAGAGTTCTTAACACACTTGCTCATAAGGCATCCGACAGCACTTCTTAAACAAGAGAAGGCTTGACCTGATAGTTTGGCCAGAACCCAAGTTAAACAATTTCTTTTGTCTGCTTCCAGTTCCACAGACTGATGTGGTCTTTGACCAGTGTTTTGAAAAGCTTTTTAATATCACACATAACTTAGAAGCTGTATTTCTCAGGTGAATCAATTGTGTTCCGTAGTTCACGAAGCTTTTGAAGAAGGGTTTTGGGAAATGGAAGGGTATTACATAATGTCACTGTATTTCAAAGCTGGTGCTATTCTTCTGGAACAGAAAAAAAAAGAAAATTATTTCGCTAACCCAGAGCACATAAAATTTAGAAAGCAGAATTTCATGATGTATGGACACTTGACAAAACAAGATGATCTTCTGTCTTGCAGGAAGTTTGTGTCAGTAAGGAGTATAATTCTTCAAATTAATGCAAATAGATGGTTATTAGATGGTAGCCATCTGGAGTGGAAGCAGTATTGCATAGAAAGTTTCATGAGATTAATTTTGTGTGTGATAAATCAAAGGTCACTAGGAACTGGCTGGTTTGTACAAAAGTGCTGTATTTTCTGAAGTTTGAGCGTTCTTGTGTACATAAAACTTCACTTTGTAAACCAATAATCATAAAACATTTCCTTGCAGTTTACTTTATCACTTGTTGGTTTCTTCTTAATTCTTTATATTACACACATTTCAGATTTTACCAGTCCCACTGAAATATTTGGGGTATAGGCTGACTAGAACAAAAAGCTACTAAAAATACTATTTGAGGCATGACATTGCTGGGAGTTAGTTTGTTTAGTAAAATGGACAGATTAACGTAACCTTGATAAGAGGAATCCTAGGTAATTACTGAGGTGCACTTTGAGGTTATCCTTTTGGATTTGTTTCTGATTACAAAAGAAATCCATGAGTTCTTCTGTTAAGTAAAAAGCTTGGCTGCTTCTTGGCTTCACAGACTGTTTGTTTACAAACCAGACCACTATAAATTGACAATATGCACGATTTCTATTGAAAACTCACAGGATTTATTATTAAAGAGCTTGTGCCATGATTTTTTTTTCTCATTCTGCGTGCTGCTGTGGGCACTAGAATGCTAACTTCCAATTTTGCAAGATATCCTCCCAGGATTTTTCCAGTATACTCAAGTGTTTAATCTTTCATAAGACTCTTCCAGCAGACGGTTTCTGCATTGTGCATATTCATTGTAATTTCTATGAACACAAACATTTAGTGACTTACCTCTGAAACAAATACAGAGTTCCATACCCGTTTCCATTGAAGCTTCTAATTTAAGAAAGCGTTTCACAGCTTCTTACTCCCCAAATGGCTGCCTGTTGAAGACCAGGAGCTGGCTTTTTATTGAAGCAGAATCACAACCAGATGTGACTCAGATGAAACCAAGTTGTCAGAAGTAACAGAATAGAATCCAGCACGCACTGGATTCACTGTTTCACTGAACTGTATCCAGCCATACTAGTTCACCTTGGAGAGGTACAGATTCCCAAGGTCAAAAATAATAAAAAAAGATTGGGTGGAAAATTAACCCTCTCTGTAGAATCTCAAAGTCTAAATCTGGAACCATACTACTAAGAAAATAATTAATAATTATCACAATTAATAGTGGAAAATATTAGGAGAAAGATTTGATATCTGAATAGATATAGAAAAGAAACTCTTTTTTAATCTCCTAATATCTTTTTCTTCCCCCTTTCCCTGATATAATTCAGGGGAAAATGATTCTAAAAACAATCTCTTTTTGTTATACTGATGTGAATGATGTTCTAGTGAAAATTATGTGTTAAGGTATGGTGCTGCCTAGCAAAAATGTCAGAACTGCCTGTGGGAAGTGCAAATTATTGAAGAAATTTATTGTAATTTTTTTGACAGATGAATTCCAGAGAAGAGAAGAAATATCAAAGAGGGAAAAAGGAGAATCTAACATCTTTGTGTAGCAGTTTATTCTGGCTCAGGCATTTCCTCAGAACCAGGGTTACCTGG
Organism: Dasyornis broadbenti; assembly: GCA_013397935.1. NCBI lineage: Eukaryota > Metazoa > Chordata > Aves > Passeriformes > Dasyornithidae > Dasyornis > Dasyornis broadbenti. Next base: position 75,651 of record VZRN01005387.1, read on the forward strand.
CTGACATTTAACTGAGTGTTAAAAAAGCTAGGTTGCAGTTCCAAATCAATATCCGTTTACAGCCGTGCCTGGAAATTAGTAATTGCCTTCATTCTGTAATTGAAAATACACAGAGAGCTCTTTCACCTTTGTTTTGTGCCTCATGTGGTTGTGGTGAGCACCAAAGCTCTGCTGTGGCAGGGAAACAACTACAAAACACACACGAGCACTGGGCAGGGCAGGTGTCGTATCCAGGCACAGGAACTTAGGTCTGAGGGCAGGGAAGCTGTGGTTGAGTGAATGTTTTGGCACGTTGCTGTGGCTGGCTTGGCTGGCAGCTGGCAGCAGCTCAGGCAGTCCTTTGCTTATTTTCATCACGTAATGTAGACGCGCATCAGAGTTGGGTCTTTGGTCATAGCTCATTTTATAATAATTCAAAATAAGACCTGGACTTTGGATCACAGGAACATCCACATCTCCAGAGCAATCTCCACTCTGAACCATGAACCCTGCACTGGCTCTTGCCGGTGCAGAACTTTACATTTATTTCTTTCAGACATTTGCTGTTTGAGTCACGTGTTCAGTAGTTCAGCAGCATTTTAACTGAGAGTCTGGATCACTTGAGTGACTCCAATGGAGAAGTCTCGTTCAGGAGGTTTTGAATTTGAGGGGAAAAAACCCCACAATCCTGAAAGTTATTCAGGCAAAATTGTTGGTTGCTAGTTATTGTTTATTGACAATAGACAATAATAATGAAATTCATGACTGAAAATACTTCAAAGCCCATATAGCAAATCAATCACCTGTAGTTAAAAACCGATAAAACATAAAGACACCATCCTGTACACCTGGGATGTAGGATCCACCTGGGAAGTCTGGTGGTAAGATATGTGTAAGTGAAAGCTGTGTGATTATTTTTTTTAAAGCCTCCCTCACATTTCAGCCTCAATGTTTTAAATTTAGCAGAATTGTGTCTTTAGGATTGTACTGATGTCTGCAATATGCGACCATCTCAGGATGACTTTTGTGTGGTTTTGGGTGCAATTAAGGTTAGATAAATAAATAAATCCGTACTTAGAAATATTTAAATGTAGTATTTTGTAATGTTAATACTCATATACTGATAATTAAGCAGAAGACATAGCTCTGGTTATTACAAGCATGTGCATTACTGACAATATTATTAGAACCATTAAACTCTGTTGGTAAAGTGGAATAAATTAAATTAAAGTGTTTGTTCAATTTTCCTTGTGTGCTCAAACTCCAAATTTAGCATGTTTTAAAGCCTTTTTAAATTTTGTTGCTTTTAATATTATTGAAGTCAAAGATGTATAAATGTCAAATTATGCTCATTTACCCTTGCTAATAAAACATAAATGTATACACACTATGGTAGGGATGCAATGACTGTATATTCCTAGTAGCGGTTTTCCCAGACTAATTCTGGGTTGGTTTTTTTTTTGGTTATAAAGATTCAAATGGATGTTGCACAGATAGCTTTGTTCAGCATATTTTATTTATAATGGATCTTTTCTGTATTCAAAACTGGATGCAGACTTCTTAAAAATATTATTTTATCCCAACAAATAGGATAAGAAAAGTTTGGGGAAAAAAATCCAAAACAAACCTGTATTTTTGAAAGCCAAAATCCTTAGTACACTGGTAGAATTACAGTATTTATAGGATAATATTTAATACCAGTCTTTTTAAAGTTTATTTCAGCTTTTCAGCTACTTTTGCTCAATAATAGGATGAACAATTTGATGTTTTGCTAATTTTGCAAGAATCACATAGATACAAGATAAGTGTATCAGGCTTTTGTCCGATTTTATTTTTGTGGCTTGAGCAGGATCACAAAGTAGAGGGAATGGTGCAGTCCTACCCAGAACACCCTGGGTTGTCTTCTTTGTTTTTACTAAGTCTTGCCAGAAGATCATATTTCTCAGAAAAGTCTTGGAAAAGAGTGAGGCTGGAAAGGTGGGGCAGGAGATAACAGAAGTTAATGGCTCAAATATACATGAAGTAGAGAAAAAAACCAAAGATTTATTTTTAACAAAAACTCAGTTATGAAAGTATCAAAACCCTACATATGCATATAATATTTAATATTTTTTAATATGATAGGAACAGTTATTTTTGAATACTAAGGGTCTGATTTGGTAATTTTGGAGCTGTGTTATAATGTTTCTGAGATGTCTCCCTGTGAGAAAGAGCTACTTACCAAATGAAATGTTCCAAACTGTCTTGAGATAACCTGCCAGCAAACAGCAGCTTAAGGTATGTGTGATATATATGAAAGTATTAGTTTTCAAACTTCATTTATGGAATTGGTGTTTTCTAATCAACCTATAATCATGTACATGGAGACTAGTTACGTTTCTATATTTACTCAGTGCTTAGAAATTGTTATAAATGTATTGATTACGACCTACCCCATAATATATCCTTGTGCTAACAGGCATGATTTTAACTGCATTGCACCCGGAAATGTAATCCCAACAACTGCGAGAATTTTGAGCTTAACTTTACAACATTTAGCTGTTAAGTTTTACAATCATAGTGTCGCTGATTGTGAAAATTGCATTGGCTATAAAAATCAATCACTTACCAGGTGAAATGATGGCCATGCATGATGAAAAGGAAATGTGAGCCTGAGTCTCACTTGAAACTGTTCAGGTTGTCATGAGACAAGACTAGACACAAAAAAATAAGCACACCAGATACATTTCTTATTTTCGATCCAGAATCCTGAGGGGCTGTGGAGTTTGTGATGTCTTTGCTGTGCTCCTGAGTGCTGGCCTAGGGCTCAGTGACGAAGCAGAGGGGATTTAAAGCCCAGCATTTCTGCTGTTTCCAGTGGCAGCCAGGCAGAGCAGGGTCCTGAGAGCCGTCCGGGCTTGTGCCGGCCGGAGCTGGCTGGGACTCCTTTTCCTGGGTCCTGCAGCCCTGTGCCTGTGGCCTCCCCGGCTGTAACTTGGGCTTTGCCGAGTGCCAGAACCGGGAAAGGGCAGGCAGCGCTGGGATATTGGTGCATCACAGCTCCAGGGGTCAGTGGGTGACCAGGGAAGATCCCCTCCCTCCCTCTGCTGCCACTGTCCCCTTGGGCCTACCTGGCCACCGCAGCCCAGCCCTGACCAGCACAGCTGATATTGGTGCTTGCTCAGGCACAAAATGGGGTATGAGGGAGGCTTCATTTTGCCGCGAGATTCGCTCAGTTGCCATTTGAATATCAACAGCTATGTTCAAGTCAAACACAGATTACCAGCTAGTTGCAAATTTAGTGAAGCTTAAAAATATTTTCACTGACGGGCTGTGAATGTACAACAAATATGCTAACCAGGACCCTGGCATGCTGGGAGTGTGTTTTAAAGGGATTAATTAACATGAGGATAGCGTTCTTCCCGGCAGAGGAAAAGCCGATTTATGGCTTCAGGACTCAGCGTTCAGCTGAGGAATCCATTATCTGTTTGCAGATCAGCAAAGCGTGTTATGCTGGCAGGTCAGGAGTGGCCAACTTTATTCCCACCCAGTACTGAACACCTTAATTAGAGGAACCTTCCGGAAGCTTTTGGCATCCTGAAATTTGCTGTAGCGTGGTATGAATTTGCAGCATCCTAAATGAAGTAAGTTCCAGGGTTCTGGTTTCCTGGATATAAAATAAATTTCTCAAAGCAGTGAATCACAATTAATGAACAACCATGCGTCAATTATTGACATTCCCTTCAGATTACGCTGCACAGCAGCGAGATACTTTCTTCTTCTAATAAGGCCTAACGTGACATAAGGTTCTATCTGAAGGACCTTCTTGCTTTATTAATCTCATTATGACCACTTGAATTGCTACATCCTCTGTAATGATTAAAACATTTGACTCCCAAGTGTGACATTATAATGAGGATGGAGTTCACAGAATAAGGCATTGTATCATTCTCAAAGGCTGGCAGCAAGTGCAAATATAAAGTCAAACCCCTCGGTGTAATTTCCTCACTGTTTCCATGGAAAAACAAACTAAAAAAATTTACATGCTTATATATATATGCAGGTTCCCAAACACAACCAAGTAATCCCTTATGGGAGATATGTTTTTGCATATTTAAGTCTTAAAAATATAGATGAGCACTAGATTTAAAAGGAGTATGGTTTACTTATGTGAAGTGCCAAGATAAAATTGACCGCATGTAATATAGTGTGCCCTCCTCTTCCCACCGTGTGTATATTTTTGGGAAGGACTGGGGCTGACTAGCCAAATTCCAGCTTGACAAATGATATATTTTTTCTTGTTCTTTGCACTTCTCCTTTGCTTCAAAATTTATAAACTGCTCTGCATTTTCTTGAATGTACGACTGCTCATTGGGAGTATATGGTTATATACATATTCAGACACATGCTTTCATTAAAAAAATCATCTCTTATCCCAAAACTAAAAAGTCAGTATAAAATTTGAAATAAATCTCATTTCTAAGTAATAAATCTAAAATAGAAGAGAAAGATAAGAAATAAAATTTCATTCTGCTACTTCTTGTTCTGCAGGAATCTTGAGGAAGAGAAATTTGGACGCTCTTCAGCGTGATGATTTGGAATAAAAAGGGATAACGTGTGTTGGTGAGACAATCCTGAGGTACAAGACGAATTAGTAAGAAAAGTAAGACTTCAGGTCTTGTTTGTTTTTTTCAGCTGTGTGGAGAGGGCTGTGTTATTTGTGAGAGAATGAGTTAATCCAGCATTTTCCTGGTTCAAGAGAAATTTCCATGGCTGCAACTGTTGCCTTAAAAGCCTTCAGCCTTGGCTCTAATTGTGATTTTCTGCCAGCAGTTTGTCTGTCCCAGCACCAAAACCCCAGTGACCTCAATTAAGTGAGTGTTCACTTTCTTTTTCCATCCTCTTTTTTTGGTCCAATTACCCACCTAATGGATACACCCAATTCCCCAAGCTGTGTGCTGTTTCCTAATCTCAGTGAAAGTAGGAAGGGAACGTAACAGAATACTGTATTATTAGGGAAAGCGTTAAGATTTGAATTCAACTTGAAAAAATATGGAGGAATTCCTGCTTTTGAAACCTCCTGGGAAATATTCCCCAGGTAGTGGGGGAATGTGGGGTATATTTGTTTAGGGTAAAATTGATCTACAGGATCAATAGAAACCTGCTGAACTTTCAGAAAAAAACTTCTTTCCAAATTATGTTTTTACTGCTATTTTGACTTTGAATGAGTCAAATTTTGCTCAGACTTTTGCCTTTGTCTTGCTATTTGGCAAAAATTCTGCTGTTCTAAACCATTAAGGGGAGCAACAAATAGAACAGATAAGTGGAATCTAATTATCAGTGAGGTAGAGAAAGTGCCATCCATCATCTTGGGTTTAGTCTTGTGAGAAACAGTGTGTGAGAATGTAAAAAAAAAAAACCATTAGGACATCATTCTCTGCATTCCTGAGCATTTCATATTGTACGTATTAGAAAAAAAATGTAAAAGACGCTTCCTCTCTCCCCTGCCCCTCATTACTGAGGTAAAAACACAGAACCAAAAAGATGGACTATAAACTACAGGTAAACTATTGCAAGAAAGCTAGAAAAAAAATGCTGTGTTATACTGAGAGATCTTTCCCGAAGGTCATTTTTACTATTATTTGTTTTATAAGATCACTTTCCTGTGATGCTATATTAGAATGTCTCATGCACCGAACCACAAATTGTTTCCCTTAGTTATTGCATGGGAGGGATTGTGAGCTTGTGGAAGCTGTATGGTTTGCTAATTACATCATTGTCATTCAGTTGTCAAGTTAACTGAATTTTCCACTTGGTCCAGGATTGGCTAGAATTTGTTCTCGTTAGTCTTAATAGGAGAGAGACAACAATTGCACCAGAAGGGATCATATTCTCCTTAATGTTCTTTGAAAACATAACTGCTTCGGGTCATTACAGCACATGTGTGCACGATAAATATTTTATCGCTGTAAATTGGGCTAAGGCTGGGTGGTTTGGTTTGAGACGTTGATTCAAGTGTCAACAGTGAACCCGACTTCCGTTATTTCTGCGTCGTTTTCATGTTCCATTTTCATTTCATCCTTGTATTAAAAGGGAGTTTTGTTTTATCCCACGGAACAGAGATTAATACATGACATGTAAGGCAGTTGCGGTCTTGTAAGAAGACAAGGAAGCTGATGTTTGGGTTTTAGGGGAGAGTTTTGAGAAGGAAAATTGTGGATGGAATAAGGAGGTCCAAGCTTCATTTTCCTGTACTCATTTCTTAGTAGGTTGTTCAGCCTGAAGCTGTAACTGCACTGATGCAAAGCTGGGGTGGTAACTCCTCCCACATCTTACGGAGTTTGAAAAAAAGGAGGGACTCTAGGCTCAAATTCCTTTATTGCTATAGAGGATTAACTTTTTTTCCTCAAGAGTCCAAAAGATGATGGCTATTTGACATTTGTCCTAGAAGCTGATGACATACCTAGTCAGCCACAAAAACTGGGTAAAACCGAGCAATCCAAGGTGTGCTGCTCCAGTTGTATGGAAGTGGATATATTTTAAGATTATATAGGTAGCATTTTATTCTGACTTTTTATATATTATATCTGAAGTGATAAGCCATGGTAAACAAAAGAATTTTAATTTATGATCTCAAGAAAACAAATAGGTGAGATGGAGAAAGGAAATTATTCCATGCCTTAGCTGTAAATGGTGAGCAAGGTCTTACATAGTGCTATTTTCACTCTGTCCATACAGTGAGAACTCACTTCAGGAGGTTTCAGGTGTTTCATTGCCAGTAGTTGGTTCTCATTTGTGCCAAAAGTTCTTACAAGCCTTTATCTGTTGTAGACCCCTTTCTATAATACTTTAATTAGGTAAGTTTTTTTTTTTTTTCAAATAATGTAGGCTGTTTCTTTATCAGTAGGGCTCTGTTTTTAGTTCGTTACTGTCTTTGCTAAAGATTGTTTAATCCTTACTGAAATGCTGGAATCATTAGAAAAAACAAACATGCCTGGGAGTGGACAGAGTGCCTTGGGAACACGGCAAGAGTATAACAGATGTGCATAGGGTAGGTTTTTGTGCCTGTGATGGAATGTGTTAGAAGTGCTGGTGCAGTGCCATGGCAAGGCAGTTCCAGGTACCAGAGGCACACAGCATGATTTGCTATTTCGCTAATCCTGTAAGATAGGTGGTTGTGGGCTCGCGGCAATATCCCACCGGCAGTGCTGTAACTCCTCCAAGCTCGGAAAACACAACCACTGCACCTTAATTAGCTGGAACTACAAAACTGCCACTTGAAAATCTTCTCCAAAAGCTGTTTGAGTCTTTTTTCTTTTTTTTTTCTCTTTTTTTCCCTTTTTTTTTTTGGTGGGGGAGGGCATAATTTATTTAACTCATATTTCTCAGTGTCACTGTGTTTAAGACAATTCAGAAATGTAAAAGACAAGAATAGCAAAGCTCATGCTGAGCAAGGAGTGAAACTCATGTGCTTTGTTTGTGTATACATGATACTAGTATTCAGATGGTATATTTGTCAAACTGTAATCCCTTAAAAATGGACCTCAAAAGGCTTCTTCAAATAAAGATTAAAAAACCTCAAACAAACAAAAAACCAAACCCCCACTTTCTGACAACGCTGCAAACATCTTCAGCAGTGTAAATTATAAGACTTTAAATGTCCAAGGATACCATACTTAACATTATAGCTCTATTCTTGCTCGTTTAGGGTGGAGTTTCTGTGAGCGCTGTCAGTGGTGGGTGGAGCACATGGGTGGAATGGATTATTTTCTGTTACTTGACTAAAGATTGTTTTAGTTTGCTGTAATACTCTGCTGTTTATAAGATCATGAAAATAGATGTACTTTCAGCAAGGAAACAGAACGTGATGGTTCAGTGTGTTGAGCTGTCACTTTTGGAGAAACACTTTGCTCCTAGCGGAGCTCTGCTCTCACAGGCTGGTTTCTCTGTCAGTGGGGCTGACTGGAGAGCGGCTGTTTCCCCACTGCAGTTCTTAGCAGAGCTCTCCTTGGATTCCGTGTTACGGAGCAATCTCTGTCCCTGCTCATTCCTAACTCTACTGTCCTGGTGTACTTTTGTCCAAGCTGTGATGTGACTGAGATCCCGTGGCACCTGAAAGAGTTACAATCCCGTCATGACCAAAGTTCCTCTCTCATACGGCAATTGCTCCTCAGCATCTGCATAGCAGGCTCTCACTAAATTTAGCTATTCACACTCCAGCTCTGTTAATAACTCTGCCAGGTAGGTTCACTTCTGCTTTACTTGAAACTACCCCTGAGCTCTGTGGGACTAAGGAGGACAGGACTGAACTGTTAATGTAATTTATAGTCCCTTTGGGGCAATGAAGAGGCTTTTTTAGAGAACTCCACCTGTTTTCACTTCTGCATCCTTGTGATTACTCTGAAGGAGAGGAGAGTAAAAAGGGGTAAAACCCATTGCAATTTTAGTTCCTGATAGGCTTTTTCTGTAGTTTTGTTCTTCATTTCTTATCTTCTCAGATAAATAGCCACTAAGAGCTCGATTAAAAAGTTCTTTGATCAGGGTCAAAGAATTATCAAAGCCAGCAAACTAAAAGTTGAATTGGCAACCAGATGCTTGGAAGAAATGAGCGCCATTTGGCCGTGAACTACCTTTAACCGAGATTTAATTACAATATTCATTACTTCAGAGACTAGGAAAACTCAATATGACAATCTTAAGGGACCAATAGTAATAAAATAATGAATGAAAAATTCTGAAATATAAGCCAAGTGAGAGAGTATATCTGTATCAGTAAAAAAAAAAAAAAAAAGTAATTAAAGCAGTCATTTAATTTCAAACCTGATTGTTTTGTGTAGCCTTTAGAGAAAAAGGATAAAAAGAGAAACCACTGAAAAAACCACTGAAATATATCTGCTTGTGCTCCTTGTGGATGTTGAAAAGGGTTATTCTGTTAGTTATGAGAGCTTTCTGTGAATTTGGGTCAATCGTTCATATGTCTTGTTATAACCACTGTGCTTTTCCATTCCTTATTGGCCCAGTTCCTTTGCTATCACACCGGTGTTAAATCCCAACCCATCTGGTAGGCGACAGAAGAGCCCAAAGGTCAAAAGGCTGCTTTTGCAAAATATATCTGATGAGTGATCGTGGTGTCCCTCCTTGCAAATTGCAGATAGTTGTTACCTGACTTTGTTTTAAACCAGGTAATTCACATGACAGCCGCTCAGATTGTGCAGGAGAATATTTTGAGTTCTAATTGAACTATAATATCTGCAGAATTGGTTTAATCTTTGATTTGTGATAGCATTTTATGCATTTTAATAAACTGTGCATCTGGTCTGGACAGCTCATATAAATTGTAAAACTAACTCAGGAGTTCAAGTGTCAAGTAGTTTGTTTTCCAAATGTCAGCAATTTCTGAAACTGCATTTATCCTGGCATTACTGTTTTCACTTGCACTATGCTGTGAGATAGTGACCTTAATCTATTACTGTGTATTAAAGCCACATCTTTTTTAGATAATATCGAGTTGCCACTGTGGGCTTGCAGATGCTGTTTCCTGCTGTTATTTAGATCAAACTGCTGAAATCGTCATCACCTGTAAACAGCTTGGGCCTTTCTGAACTGCTCTCATTGATCTCGGCGAGGTTTGTGGTAACCCATGGAGGAGAACAAAGGATGCTTTTTAAGACAATACTCGGGGTATCATTTTTACGGTTTGCCACCCCATTTACTTTTTCTATTGCACAGACTTCTTTTTTTTCTTACATTACCATCACGTATTTTGAAGGCTGAAGTATTTGAAACCACTTTTCCTTCCCACTTAAAAGATTTTTGTTGTCATTTCTGAAATGCAAACTTTTCAGCTGACGTTGTTTTATCAGTTTATGTATTGAGGTTGTAATTTGTTATTCATGCTGCACCAGGCATTTTTTCTCCCTGTATGTTATATACGTGTGTGTCTAAGAATAATGTAGTCTTGTGATGGCTATTATCTCTTTCTTTCATTGTTAAGTGTTTCATTTGCTGCCACAGGGTCCCGAAGGACCAAGGCTGCTTAGTTTCATTTGGTTGGAATTTAAAATCTGCTTGATGAATTAGGCCCACCGAGGCACACCTCTGATGTGACAGGAGTTCTACAGAAAGTACTGGGGATGCGAAGAAATGTACTCAGATAATTGTTTTCAAAGTTTTCTCCTAAAAATGCGGTAGATTTAATCCAAACCAGTGAAGGAGCACAGAAATTATATATTATTCCCAGCATATTTTCACCAACAACTGCATATATATTTTTTAAAGTGAAGCCCACGCTTTTATGCTCCCCCATAAATCTGCTTTAGTCAGAGAAGGAAGGGATGTGGGCAGACTATAAAGAGGTGGTAAACCTAAGTAATTTTTAATGGACAGCCATAAGATTTCTTTCTTTGAAGAAAATACATGCAGTGAAAATTCCTGTAGTCATGTGCTTTGGGCTGTATGTGGTCAATAGCACTTCACTCTTGAAAGACTATAAAGTGTCTATATCTTCCCCAAGGCCAAATATCAATCTAGATTATAAATAACACAAAAGCAAAACTTGGACCCAAATATGGATTCAGCAATGTCTGAGGAGGAGTTGTCTGTAAAAAGTAGATCTTGGATTAGATCTTGGCAGCTAGACTAAGACTTTTCTGGGCCTTTGTGTAGAGATCCTAAATGATATGAATGTTTTTTGGCAACTTTGTTGCTTCAAACGTACATTAACTCGTATACCTCTGTTAAAATGTGGTAGTTTGGTTGTTTTTATTCACATTCAAGAGATATCAGTGTGTAATTGAATGGCATTGGCAACTGCTGCCATATTGACATCTAAAGAATGTGGTGTATTGGTTGCTCCAATGTACTGGCCATCACTACACTGGAAAAAAGGAGAAGTGATGGCATAAAGAAAGTGCTTTGTAAAAAATGCAGGATGTCCATGAGCAGCACTGTGTTTTAGGAGCTAACAGCTGAGAAAGGAAATATTTAAAATAGATATACAGGATTGGAGGGATTTAACAACTTGAGTGACATCGCAAAATTTATGTACGCCTTCTGTTGACGAAGGAGCCACCAAAATTTAGGAAGATTTTGAAATTTTGTGAGATAGTCATGTCTGCTTGGTGGGAACAGTCTGGACTTTACGAGCCAGCACACCCCTCTCTCTCTGGGCCAGATACCACCTACTTATTTCCCAGTTTGTATTGCATGCTAGCGGGCAGAACTCAAAGTCTTTCTTCTGTCTGAGCATTTCTTATTTCCTGTGTTTGCATTATTCATTTCCTTTCTTTATATGCCCCCAGATCAAATATTCTTTGCAACAATCATCCTTTAAGCCAGATTCTACCGTAGCAATAATATAGCCTTTGCTCTGTCTAAAGAGCAGAGAATACTTCAAACTTTACAACTCTAACCCAGCAGAACTAAAAGTAATAAAATGGACTGTATAAAAAAAACCTGAACAATTGATGAATTAGAATAAATCACAACATTATGATCATAGCAACAACTGCTACATAGGCCAAAATTACTTAATGTAGAAATATTTTTCAATATATTTCATTAGAACTCTGTGTACACTGTGTTTTCCTCTACCTCTTCTGAGAGTGATTTCTCTTCCCCGTCAACAAGAGTGTAAGTTCTGTGTAATACCGCGTTTCTTTTGCCACAGGTGATGCATGTCACATGGTTTATTACCAAGCAAACTTGGTTGTAAATGATTTTCGTCATTTTTTCACTGTGATATTATTTTCATTCCATAGTGGACTGATTTTGCGTGGAACATCCTCAGTTGCATGGTTTAGCACGACCCATAACGTAACCAACAGGAATTGCTTTATACTGAGTTGAATCTTCTGGTCTGTCATTAGCTTGGCTGTGTTAAAATTTTTGACATTCATGTACACTGTTTTAGTAGGAGGTTGTGTACTTTTTTTTTGTTCAGATAAAGAGATATTTGTGGTCATAATTTAAAATTAATAGTGTCTGCTAGAAGTCTTGAAAAGTTCAACCTGAGATCAGATAAGACATTTTCATTGAGGAAGCTTAGGAATTTATATTAAAATATTTTGAACGCTTCCCCCAGACTTCATAACGTCTGGATGTTGCTACTTACAGCAACATTTGTAGGTAGATTGTGGAGCTATTACCATCACTATTATTCTTATCACTTGTACTTTGCAGCTGACAGCATCAATGAAACGTTTCATTTGATCCAGGTACCCGTCTGTGAAACATGGCCTGTGTAATTCCCTGAGGGTGTTGCCTTCCGTGCCACATTAACACTGCAAAGCCACGTCCGCTGGGAAAGGAGGAGGTTGTGGTGCCAGTGCTTTCAAGGAAGGGGAGAGCTGATTCCCTGAGAGCAGACGAAAGCCCGTCTTATTTAGGCTGGGAGAAGTGCTTATGCTAATATGATTGCATTCTATAAATAGATTTGTACTAGGAGAGAGGGAGAAAAAAGGGGTTTGTGTGTGAAAGGTGAAAGTCTAGTTTGCATCATAAGGATGAAGTAATTTATTTTAAAATATTCATATCTAGGTTGGCAATTACAAGTATACATTTGCTACCATGCTGGCACAGGAATATGTTCAATACTCCTCTGAGAGGCAGAAGGATTGCATTGCAAGACTGTTGCTGGTAGTAAGTGCTCATGGCCTCAAACATAGACTTATGAAGTACTAACTTTTTTTAACAGGGGTTTGTTGTGGTGGTGGTGGATTTTTCTTTTTGATACCACTGCTGTCTTCAGGAAATAAGATTGCTCCTTCCATTTGAGTGTAATGGGTTTCCAGTGCTGCTGATCAGTGCCTGGGGGGGTTTTTTTAGTTTGCTTGTTTTGACCCATTACATTTTTTATTGTGTTTTGGTAATGTAAAATGTAAATTACTGACCTGCCCTTGATTTTCTGTCCTACTTCAGTCTTTTGAATACCCTCATATTTTGAAATTCCAAAGTTTTTTTTTTTTTTTTTTTTTTTTTATAGACCTCCCTTTCTTTAATTTCTTTNTTTAAAGCCTCCCTGTTCTTAAATTGCTGTCACTCTCTGTCTGGAGGTGTTTCTGTATTGTTGTGATCTGTGGAAATGATATAAGCTGGGCCTTTACCCCCAGGATGTTTGTGGTGGTTACATCCCTGAGAACAAGTCAGAAATCTCGACTGTTGTATAAAAGCTGAGTAATCAGTACTTCACCAATATTGCCAGTTCTTCTTCTGACAATGATCTGTTTCATAGGGTAAATTATAATGGTTTGAGAGTTCTACAGATTAGCAGGATGATATTCACTCTAACACTACTGGAGAATACAAATTACATCGTTTGAAGTGACTGCTTCCATTTTCTGCTTTCAAGGTCAATGGGTATTTTGGGCCCACTTGATACCACTTACTGAAAATTCTTTCTGAGTGGCTCGCTTGCCACAGAGATAGAAGGTTTGAAATGCTGAACAAAAATGAGCACTTTGCAGAGATTCTGTATTAAATTTGGAAAGTGGTTTCCCATTAAATAAAACAGTATGTTTAAGCACAAAATTGGGAACTGGGAATTTACAACTCTTAATTCACTACATGATCATCCTTGAGATCATCACCTCATGCTGAATTCTGTGTGTGTGTACATGGGCCTTCCTAAATACCTAGAGAAACCAATGGGAATGCCACTTATCTGGATGTGCAGAGTCCAGTCTCAGCTTGCAAGGACATGCTGAATAACCTTTTATAATAAACAGAGGTGAAACAAAGCATCCATTATGACATTGCTTTCCTTCCAGGATATGTTGAATAGATTGTATTTTCAGGTAGAAAGCCTCCAACCCCACTGCCATGGGCCGGGATGTTCAGGTTGTTCAGGGCCCCCTCCGTCCTGGCCTATGGTTTTCAGTTCATTGGGCACGCAGCTGCGGTCTCATTGCAACGCAATCATGCCAGATGCAGATTCATCCTTTAGGTGCTTCCTTCTCCTTGGAGATGAATTGAGCATCAGCTGTATAGATGCTCATTTAAACATACAGATTGGTATGAAATTTGGTAGGATGAGCATGTAAAGTGTACTACTTATTTATGAGCACTCATGTCATCACACTGTGTTAAATTTAAGTAGGTTTGAAAGTTCATTATCTTAATCAGTAAAAAGACACTCTTTTCTGGACTAAAAGTAGTTTCATGTGTAAATAATTTGTAGCAGCAAATGCGTAAGGAAGTATGTAAATAAGCTCACTTTATTTTTTGAATCAGTATTGGTGCAGGCATGTCATCTCATTTTGCTTTGAAGATTATCTTTGAAGCTGTCTTTGGATTTGCCAGAAGTTCGCCACCACATTCCTGTACTTGATCATTGATTCTGTTAGTAGTTGCTCTAAAAATTGGTAACATAATGAATAGCTTCATTAACTGGCACATGAAAAATGCCCCTTTGAGATCCAAGGTAGGGATTTGGCTGGTTCTGGCTGGGTTTTGGTGTGGGGATGTATTAATCTGATATATTGCAATTCCCACCTCCCCCCACTGAAGAAACAGACAAAACTGGCTATGGGGCAAGCAGAAGAGCATAAAAACAGAGGACTATGAATGGTTTAGCAAATTTTTTACCTAGAACTCATCAAGAATATAAATGGTCCTGTTGCCGGTCCACAGCTTTGAGTTTCTTACGCCCAAACAGTTCAATGACTCTTGGTGGTGCTGTGCTGCCCTGCCCCTCTTAAACAATAACCACCAGTGGCAGAAAGGATGTATAAAGCTTAAACTGGACTTTAGGGAGCCAGATGGCAGCACAGTAGCCCAGGGCTGTGCTGCACCTCGCAGTGTGGGATATGGTTGAGTCAAACCTCTTACTCCATAAAGACTGGAAAACCCACAGCCCGTTGAGCTCTCCCGGCCAGCATGCGCTGCGCACCAGGATCTCCCCTTGAGGAGGGATGGAGTTTCTACTCCTCAAGTTTAAAAAGCATCTTTATCAATTACTCAGGAAACAAACTGGGAATAAGAGTACCAAACCTTTGAAATCTTAGCTAAGTGATAGAAAGGATTGATTGTGCATATATAAACCTTTAGATATAAACCATTGACCAACTCTGGGACTGTCTGCATCCATCTCCTGTAGGCTCCTCTCTTAGAACACAAGGGGGTCCCTTCTGAACCTCATGGCTCAAAGGCCGGCTCTTCATGGCAGTTTTGTCTGACCCTGTCCTTTACACAGTAAAAGCTCCTGGACCTTGCCATCAAATCTCATTAAACCAGTGTTGCATTTGCCACTGAAGGTTGTTAACTCACTGTTCTATCAATCAACTATACCAATGCTTCTGTCCTGTGGGTGAAGTACATCACTCTTTAAGCAGTTTTTCTCTGCAAAAAGACAAATAAGGACTAGGAGATTAAGGAGTGGGTTTCAGTAGCCCAAGGGTGACTGAGGTGGAAAGAGAAAAAGGAAAGGAGGTGCTCATATTCTTCAGCATATCTTTAGTGACTTCATGTACTCCTAAAATGCGGATAGATATTTCTTCGGAGAAAAACGAAAACTGGCAGAATTTTGATTGAAAAAATAATTACGGAGCCTAAGAACTGCCTGATATATGCCTATATATAAAGGTCATTCAGGCACAGCACAGAAAGGGGAGTAGGAATTCAATGAGGGCACAGATTCGTGACAGAAAGTCATGACCCTTTCATGCCCAGCAGACCACAGGATAATGGATTTCTTGTGGCGAAAGCCGCTGTGCCCAGTGGAACAGGTAGTGGCGCGCTGCCCCGCCGTGCCATTTGTAATGCTTGCTGCGGTTTCAGTGAAGGCAGCTCTTGGAGATTCTCTGTAAATGTGCGTGCTGTTTCAAAGGGTAGGAGTGAAAGTGTTTGTTCTCCCGGTCCAGTGGAACAGGAGAGTGTAGGAACCAGCCAGTGTGCAAACAGTGGATTGGTAGATATAAAAACCAGATTCACATCGCAAATGTGTGTAATAAATAAAATGCAGTCTTAATGTCCATCTCTTGTCAAAAGCTTGTGCTGTTCTTCTTCTCCATTTGACTCAGTGCCCGGGTTTATTTTTTCAGTATTTAATCTCATTTTTTTGCCAGATTTTTTAGCATATTTATGGGTGCAGATTTTTTCAGTCCTTGGTCTGAAAACAGGTGAAAGAGCAAATTTTCACTTATTTGGCCACAAAATATTAGAAGATGTTCGGTTAAACTTTGTTGCATTTGTCAGTAAACTTAAACATTATCTTGATCTGAGAAGTATTATGCAACCGTAGAATAGTAGAGTGTATAGGTAAGTTAAGTAAAATTGCTACATTCTGAATTTTAGGCTTTCCAAAACCGGTCCAGGCAGAATTTAAATTAAAAATTAAATAAATCACGGAATAGTCTGAGTTGGAAGGGATTCGCAAGGACCATTGAGTCCAGCTCTTAAGTGAAGGACCCATATGGGGATCAAATCCACAACCTTGGTGTTATCAGCAACTGAGGTCATCTCAGTGGTCAAAATAATTAAAAACGTGGCATATGTGGGCAGAATAATTCCTGTCACCATCCCAAACCTATGTGGTATATGCTTATCACAGATCAAAATAAATTCCTTGCGTAAGAATTCCTTCAATAAGAATGGCAGTTGTGCTTCAATAATGTTTAGAGTCTTTGATTACATCTGTAGATTTTTCGGAATAAGGATTCTAATATTTCACCAAAGTCTAATTTCATATTCCCAGATCAGCTGAGTAACTCATTTTCAGCCTTCTCCAAGGTGAGTTTTGTGCAAGTTTTAACCTGCATGCATTTTTGATACATGTGGAAATTGACTTTCATTTCCTGCATGCCTAAAAGAATTCCGTGTCTGGTTAGATTAATGCCATACATCATATTTACCTTAATAAGTTAAGAAAGTGTCTTCAGAGATGTCTCCCTTAGAGCTAAAACTGGAATTGGGTCTTAAAGATTAATCAGTGGGTAACTTGCATTACATAAGGTGGAAATACAGACTGGAAATAATCATGTTTAAAACAGCATAGTTATTCCTTTACATGATGTATTTTCATATGTTCATAATTTTTTATTTCAAACTTGGATAATTGCCACTGGGACCAGCACATGATGTCTACTTTTGGTTTCTTCATAAAATACTGAATTTAAAACCAATTTAAGAACTCCTAATCTGTGACCTTTTATGATTTCCTGAGCTGGCCTGTAATTGTTTTAAATAACATGAATGCCACTGGCATAGACCAGGTGACTAGATACTTTGTACAATAATTTTTTATTGCTTTGTTGGTTTTGGTTTTTGTTTTTTAATTTTATTTCCTCTGATTGCAAATATGGCTATAAAACCAAATGGTACCCTCTCAGCCTATTTCATGATTCTTATGGGGGGACATAAAGGAAAAGACCTCTTTTTTTTCAGTGAAAGACACTCTACAGAATGGAGACATGGAACGGAGTGGACGTTAAAATTTTGAACATCGAATGTTTGTTATTTTAGCAAAATCAATAGGCCTGAAAGCATGAGCTCATATTAAATACATGATATGAGTGCACAGAAGACAGAGGTGTTGGTGAATTCCATCCTGTCATTAATTAATTACGGGTAAGAACCATAATCCTCACCCTGTGAGCTAAAGCTTAAGCACAGCCTCAGTCCCAGCTGAGATGAAGAGCCAGAGATTTATGGTTTAAATTCACACCAATAAAGGCTCAAGATTCGCTGTGTTTTGTTGAACCTTTGCCTCAGCTCCAGTTCAGATCTGCAGTAGAGAAACTCCTACAGAAAGTTCTGCCTGATTATTGGTACAGGATGCCATACCCCCAGGCTTTTCTTGATGGTCAGGTGTCCACCTGAATTCGGCCTGCGAGACCCGCACCGCCAGGCCAGAAGGAAGGAAAATGAGCACACGTTCTCAGCACCTCTTGCAATGCTGCTCTGTCGAAGCCCAGAACCAGGATTTTGCAGTTTGGCACACGGAATACAGCGTTCAACGCGCTGAGCTGCGAGTACTGCTGGAATGCTTGCATGGATTTAGATGTGAGATGTCTGTTGCTGTGTCTTCACATCCAGGTTTCCTCTACATGAATGGAAACTGTTCCGGGAAACTAAGGTCACAAGGAAAAGTTGTGTCCTTGCCAAGGAAACCCCTTCGTTTTTTTTTTTTTTTAAGATCGGAGATTAAATTCTGGTAACTTAGATACTAACTGAAGAAGATGTCCTTATCTGAGGTGTTAATTAGGTGTTTAATCCCACCTTTATAATCATCTGCCTGTCTTTATCCACATGTAAGGAGCTTGCATGATTACTGTTCTATTACTGAACTAGTTTGTGTTAATAACGTTGCCTAAAATGTATCTGTCTGACGCTGTCCTCACATCTGCACACTTGATGAAATTCGTTTTACTGCAGTGATATTCTGACATATGTTTTCTTGTCCCCTGCGTGCTTATGACGCTATCAGTGAGATAAATTTATCTTAACTTCCCGTGCAAAACTAGTGCAAGAGGGGGATGCTCTCTATCAGACTTGGATTTTTATCTACAAGTTGAAAAGAATAAGAATATCACACTTAAAAGCACTGTTTGCCTTCTCAAAGGGCTGCAGGAAGCCTCTGTAGAAATTGTAAAGCTTTTCAAACAGCTCTTTAAAGGTTTTGTGTGTGAGAGAGAGAGAGGACTTTGTCCTCCTGTTTCCTTTATGTAAAAAGCAGGCTGTGTAAAACAGGGGGAAACGCTTTAAAAGTTTTACTGCAATGTGGTTTTTTGCCTAGGAGGAGGATGGAGGACTTTCTACTTTTTGTTTTGCCCCTTTATCTCTCACAATACGTTCCCTGGTCCTTGGGCTGTGTCAGAGGGAGTGGTGACGTTCTTGAGATGCATCCCGGCAGCGCTGGGTCAGATGGTTAATAGCCTCAGACTGGGGAAGCCGTGCTGCCTGCTTCTCAGACCTGTTTTGCATTTATATGAGCCATTGTTCTGTGTGGCTGAAAGAAGAGCCCCAGCTGAAAAATACCTCACTTACAAAGCATTCAAGCGGTTTTAAACAAGCATTTGGCTGGTTTTCAGGCTGTTTCCTGCTGTAATTTCTACCCTTCAGGGAAGGTAGAAGGTTCTCCTGTATAATTATAGCTGTCATTTTGCAGCAATCCAAGGATAACTGGGGGGGGGGTGATCTTTTCTGCAGAATACATATAAAAGGAAATGTATATTGAAACAGATATGTGTAGATGGCTTTTTTTTGTTTTGTTTTGTTTTTCTCTGAACTTTCTGAAGAAATACCAATATAATTTGGAAAATATTACATGGAATTAGAATAATATGATGTGTGCTCATACAGTGTTTCCTAAGGGATTCCTGCCAAATTATACTGTGCAATTACAGGTTTATTCATTCTAGAATAAAACTTTAGAATTGCTAATCTACCAGTCTCGATTAGAAACTGGTAATATATTTTGTTTATTTTATGATTGCATATGACAAATATTTTGCAAGGACAGCATGACTTCCAATTATTCACAACCCTGAACAGATGAAGGAGTCGTAGACCGTTAAAAGCCATGGAATGAAGAGCTTCTGGCAGGGAAGGAGATATTTTTCTGCATATAAAATTTATCAGTGATGAAAAAAAAAAAAAAAAAAATCCTGTGCACTGCATGTAGAAGTTGAGAGTAGTTTACAGTGGTAAACACTTCTACCAGTTCAGGAAATGACTTCGGTGTAAAGCTGGGAGCTTCCTGTCTGTCTTGTTTGTTAAGCAGCAATTACGACATCAAAGAGGAATTCCCACCTTCCCCACCCTCCGCCCCGGGGTATAAGAAAGCAACCTTTGATTTAGCTTGTGTTGCTTTGCTGTGATCACCAGTTCAAAACGGGTTTTTTCTGATCAGCCAAGACTTCTTAACCATCTGTGGACTGCAGTTGATTAATCTTGTCATGAGGCCTTACCCCACTAATTTGTAGTTGTAAAAAAATTATGCAGGAAATGTCTTTCAGGAGCAGCAGTGAGTGATATTCATATCTGTTTGAGTACCTGTCAGAAAATGCATCATTGTAGGCACTGGGGAAGGGAGAAGGCCTTCCTTCAAAGGCTGGTTCAAGATACTGACGTTTCTGTTTGAAAAATATTGCAAATTTCAGAAAGCAACCGTGAGGGATTTTTAACTAGTGGGAATCAATGAAGTTTCACCGATTTCAAAAGGGCTAGGAATATTTTCACCCATTGTTTGTGATAAGATGATAAGATCAGCATTTATAGAACGGCTTCTGAATGTTTGGTTTGCACTGAAGAAAAATAGTTCATAAAGAGTTTCCATGCTATAAATCATCAACTAGTTTGAAAATCCAGTGGGTTTTTTTTTTATAGAAAAGAGTAATTTAAAACTATAAATTAGTTATTTTGTAAACAGTTAATAAGTGCACGTCCTGAGATGTCCTGAAACAAATAACTTTAATTAACAAAACAAAACAAAACACCCAGACAACCCCTCTACCATAACGACCATAGTTTTATTGCTGCTGGAATTTTGTGATTTCTCAGATTGGTTGACTATCAACTGTTGGTATTTTTGTTACGGAATTCCTCTGGTGTCACTTGCCTTCTTTTTTGCCTCTGGTTTTTTTTTTTTTTTTCCCTTCCATGAAGAAGGAAAATAAAAGAACCATAATGTTTGAGGCAATTAAATAAAACACCTACAGCTAGCAGAGGCAATGTTCAGAAGTCAGTCACAAAGTGAGAGGGAGCTTGCCCAACAAATGGAGGTTAAATCTCCGTGTGTGTCAGAGAAGAGCTGGTTGAGGTCACAGATCACAGATAAATAGGACAAAGCTGTGTTTAATTCAGGAAGGAAAAAGAGGTTTGTTGAAATCTGTTTGAGTCCAAACCTGGAAAACTATTTTTGCCGTTTATCTTTCAGTGTGTTTCTCCTCCGTGCCTTTCCCCTTGTACCACGCTAGTCTGGCAGCCCAGAATGTACTTGAAATGCCTTCCCTTACTGTCTAAAATGACAGCTTTTATTTCAGGACCTGGCTTATTATTTGATCCCATAACCCCCTAAGGCCAGTATTAGCAGTTGGTGTCAGGAAATCCCAGTTCCCAGTGCCAAGGGGTTAATTGCTTTTTACCGTTTGATCTTTTTATGCCCACTTTATATTCTACCTGACCCTTTTACCAGCTAGAGGAGGTACACATACTTTTCTTTGCTGGCCTACTTCCTCAATCTCCCCATAGTTTTCCTCACTGCTGCCTTGCCAATTTTGCATTATGTACTTCTCAACCAAAAAAAATTGTGGTTGACCTGGATTTTTCCTTCTTATGCTATCCAATTTTCCTGGCAGAAAAAGTGCAGCCTGCTGTCATTGTGATTCTAGGAACTGAGATAGGATGGACACGTGATATATTATAAGGAAAAAAAAAATTAATATATATATAGACTTATGAAATTGGACTGCTGATGTGTTAAATTTGGAGAGCTTTGTTGCGTAAAAATAATTTTTATGTCTTTTTGAACAATAAAGTTAAAGTGGGGAGGATGGGGGAGGAAGAAACCCTCAAAACTAAGTAAGGACATCTCAGATTTTATTGCTAAGTTAAGTAATCTTATAATCAAGCAAAGCATGATCAGATTTGTCAAAAGTATTTCCCATGTCAAGACTTACCCAACTTTGATTGAAAGTTTTGTTTTGTTACCAGGTTACAAGCATAATATGTGAATTTTTTAAAGGTTTCTTGTTTTAAAACAGTATTTTTATGTTTTCTCCATATTCCACAAAGTTAGCAGTCAAGCTGATATGATGCCATAGTACTTTCTGAAATCTTTGCAGCTGTCAGCAACTGACATTTCTGTGACATGCATTAATTTCCTTAAGAAAGTGAGAAAATATTCAAAATAACTGAGAAAATGAGAAAAAAAAAATCCTTATCACCATAGATTTTAATTATTCTAATTTTGAGGAATGCTTATCTTCTGTAGTTTTACTTTCTCTGAA
The DNA here is from genome assembly GCA_013397935.1 of Dasyornis broadbenti. NCBI lineage: Eukaryota > Metazoa > Chordata > Aves > Passeriformes > Dasyornithidae > Dasyornis > Dasyornis broadbenti. The sequence continues at coordinate 97,553 of VZRN01005387.1, forward strand.
ACTATAATGTACCACTCCAACTTTCAGATTTTTTAAATAACTGTACCACTAGTAAGGTGAACCAACATAAACAGGGAGAAAACTTGAATAATGTATCCATATTGGATGGTCAATATCAGGTCTTACGGTAAAATAAAGGTAGTTTAGAGAGGGAAAAACAGTTCTACCAGCACTTAAAGTTACACACATTCCAGTGTATCTGTGTCTCGTCATAAATTGGTCTCAATTTTCAATTTTTCCTCCGGTTTGTAATTTTATTAAATATATCCTCTGATGTTTATCTGATCTGACAGAACGGAAACTCACACATCGAGATTTTTCCTCTAGCAGGGTGCTTAGGTCTTGTCTCTAGTCTTTCAGGCTACCTGTGTTTCACAACAGCGGTAGATATTTGATTCTCTTGAAAACCTTAGTGATATTCAGCTTTGATAAAAACGTGTTGCCAGGACAGTAAATGATTATTTTCAAAATGGAAGTGAAAGGCAGAGAAAGAAGGATGTGAAAACCTAGTGCAGTCATGTGAGATTTATTGACTTCTGAAAATAGATTAAAATTAGGAGCAAAGTTTTATCTTTTGTGGATCCTGATGTGTTTAAAAGCTTGGCTGAACGGTGCTGGTTCTTTGAAACATATTCAGTGAGACTGTGCAGGCCTTTCAAAAATGTAACTTGAAGCAAAGTTTACATGCTCTTGAATTTTAGTATGAAGATAAAAACCTGCAAAGGCAATTCGAAAATCCACATGGGAGTTACAAACTTCACAGACCTTTTTGCTGGTGAATTTTGTCTATTTGGAGTTTATTTATCTCCTCCTCAGCTAAAACTTTCTTCCTCTGCAGGAAAGGAGCTAATAATGCTTTATCACCTGAGAAGAGGCTGTTGTTTTCATGCTGGCGTTTGCCTTTGAGAGGCCCCAAGGATGGAGGCTCTCTCAGTGATGGAACTGCCTGCCCTCTCGTCAGTGCTGAGCATCCTTCCAGCTCCTCTTCTGTGCTCCGAGTCTGCAGATCCTTATTCCCTGTATTCAGGTGCTGCCGAGCTCGATCCTTCTAACTCCGGGGCTGAACGTTTGGTTGAAGAGCCCTTACAGGGAGCTGGGAATTCTATTAAGTTTGCACGACGTCCACAGCACTTTCTGACTTTCAGAGATGAAATACTGCATGTTAGGGGCCTTTGCCTTGTGGCCGCTTCACCGGCTGAGCCCGAAGGATGAAGGTGGATCTTAAAGTGGGTGGGATGGCTCGGTGCTGCCAATCATGGTTTTTACGGCATAAGTCAGAAGTGGCTCCTCACTAACCAAGAAGGACTAATGAAAATAAAGCGTGGCATTAGTGGATATGTGGTATTAGTAGATGTGTTCAATATTTTCCATAGATACTCACCACAGTGTCTGAAGTGAACTCGTTCAAAGTGAAAGCAAAACAAATCACAAGCCCCATCCAACAGCCATTTCTGGCAGCCCACAGAAAATAGCACTCCTCCATGAATTTATTTAGATTTATGATGTCATAATCCCCAACTTAAAAATGTTGTAAGCTTGGCTGCCTTAGCAGTGGGTCAGAAGTCAGGCTTCTACGCCTTTTCTCGTTCATTACCAGATTTTCATCTTGCTACACAGTAGTGACTAGCTTAATTTCCCTTAGGCTCCTATAAGTTTATCTGTGCAACTGCTGTATCTTCAGGTCCTTTGTGGATGTCAGAATGCTTTCCCCTCAAAATGCAAAGAGAAGTACAATTGGAACAAAAAAAAAAAAAAAGAGGAAAATAGAAATGTTTCATTTTTACTTCTTGATGCAATATTTCATATCTTTCATGTTGACTTACCTCAGCAAAATTCTTTATTGAATTTCTTTTCCAATGGGCAAACTCAAGACTGCATTTTTGAGAAATTATTGTAAACTGATCTGAAATATTGCAACAAAAGTTCTAGTGGAGAGCTCTTTTGGACTGACAAAGCCAAAACATAGAAAGCACAACAGGGAGTTAGTTTGCCAGAAATGTCTTGCAGCGTCCCCAGGTTGTTTTTTTAAGTCTCATGGAGATGTGCCTTTTAAGAAAGGGTGATCAGAGGTAGATATCCATCACACTGGGCTTCTGAGTTTTGGCTAAACTGAGTGCTAATGGTGAACTACCCTCTAAATAAATGGAAACAATTCTGAACCTCTGAAGGACCTAGTTTGCTCATCTCTTTAGCCTTCTTAGGAGTAAACAGTACAGAAATCACTGCTGGTTTGAGGAAAGAGGTAGGTGAGATGCTCTACTCCTCCTCTGCATGTTTAATCTGCTCTTCTGACTACTTCCTAGAACCTTGCTGGAAAAGGGGTTTGATTAATTATTTATTTTTGCCATAGCAGCAGATTGCAAGTTACAAGATCAAGGCACTTATCAAAATCTCTGAGTTTCTGTGTGCTTGAAAGCCAAGGACAAACCTACACAATTTCCATGGACTGCAAACCTCTCTATTGTGTGCCACATTTACACTGTCAAGCTATTACCTGAAGTGTCTTGTAGCTATTCCGCGTTTAAACTTGACTTTGACCTTTTATTATTTTCATTCCCATGACCTCTTTTCCCCTCTTGTCCAATTTGAAGGACGTCATATCTGTCTGGCACCAAATTGTGCCAGTACTCAGGAGCCTGAGTAAATGTTACAAAATAAGAGCAGCTAATTAAAAATCTCTAGTGTTGACATCTGTTTAATATATGCAATATTTCCAGAACTTGCTAGCAGACCACCTTACAAGGAGCAAGGGTCTCAGTCAGACTGTTTAAATAAAGTCATAATGAAGTATAGTGATATGGTTGTAAACTTGGAACTGTTCCAAATGGGGTAATAAAGTGTGCTAATTGGTTCTGAGAATTGGAATGCAGTAAAAGTCAAATTTTACAACAGTGGCTATTATACAGAGGAATTAACTTGGCTGCTCTAGAGGTTTAAAATATACCTAGCCATTAAGAGACAAAGTCACAAGATTACAGGGATTTTACTCAACTAACAGAGATTGACAAATCCATTTTCATTGCTGAAGATTAACATAACAGGAACATCCTAATTAACTTATTTAGTTAAATGAGGGGTATGCACAATGGTATTTGTTTCAACAAATTAGTGCTACCTACAGGCTTGATTAGGAAACGTATTGGAACATTACCAAAAACCTGAGTAATGATTTGAATTACTTGAAATATACTTAATAGTCAGTCAAATTTACGGAGCAACTTAAATTCTTTAAGTAAGTTCATTAAGTTAACAGGAAGTACAAAGATTACGGCTTTGACAGTGTTGAAACATCCGTAATATTTAAGACTATAAAACACAAGCAAAATCATTTTGTACCAAAGTAGTTATCTCAATGAAATACATCACAAATGTCATAGCTATTTAATATATTTCTGTACGTTTTAAACCAAAAAGAACTGCTAAAGGGTTTCTTTTCTACTTCAGCGTCTGCTGTTACTTGAGGCACTCCATTTTCTGTGGCAAAAACCTCTCGATCCATTCAAACCTTTTTTCTACTAAAGTTTGGGGTTTTTTTTCAATATTGCTGGGGGTCGATATGATATCTTGTTGCGACTCAATGAGAATGTCACCATTTGTGCAATCTTTTCTGTATCTTAAAGCTAATGATTATTGGCATCTGAGAAGTGACTGACGGGGGAGTAAATCATGGCTGTGGCAATCCAGTGCAGCAGTCCTTGCAGCTCGGATCACTGCCTGCCCCTGTCTCTTCCGACAGTGGGAAATACAGACTCTGAGGGAAAATGCAAAATACCTTTTACTGGACTGTTAAACTAAAAGCGGCACCCAGGGAGCGGTACAAAGGGAGAGCTTGGTTCCTCCACTGTTATTCTCGGAGTCTGTTCTAGTCTGAACTCATTCTCTAACATGAAATGCAGTGTTAGCAGTTTAATTAAAACCAATTGTGCCCTGTCCAGACACTCCTGGTGGGTAGCTCAATGGTGTGTGTTGGAACAGAAATGAGATGTACTTTATAGGGTCTGTTTCTGCAGAGGCATCTGCTACTAATAACCAGTTTCTGAATATGAAGAAGCTGTCAGGTATGGAGAAAATATATCCCGGAGAAAGATAGCAGGGAATAGATGCACGCAAGAAGATCTTTTTTCTTTCAATTTCTGAAGTCTCCATATCTGAAGTAAAAAGATTTGGAGAATAGAATTTAAAAGATGAGGCATAAAAGTTAAAAAGAGACAGACATTGTATGCAGTTGTCTTCCTAAGACAAATGAAAAGATAACGGCAATAGAGAATTGCCATTAATAATTCAATTGGAAACAGGTGCAACAGTATTTAACTGCACAAAGATTATGTTAGTTTAGTATCAATCAACAGCTGTGGAGTAATTGCCCTTTTAAAATGAAGTTATGAAATTGTTGGCAACAATAACAGTAACCCAAATCTATGACAATGTTGCTAATTTGATACTTGGATCACCATCAGATGCTCAGAAGAGCAGATTTTCGATTAATAACTGGATTTGTGGGGAGCTTTGTTGCAAACAAGTTATTGTAGAAATGATCAGGCAATAAAATGTATTGATTTAGTCTGTTAAATTTAGATTAAACTTATCTGTTTAATGTACTCGACCGTCAGCACAATATGGTGCGAGAGAAAATCCTATGCTTGAGCCATTTATTTTTCAAGGAAAATATTTACAATTAAACATTACACAACTGAATATAGGCCTTGTAAGAGGAACGTGATTCACATCAGATTTACTGTAAGGAAAAGCTTGTATTAGGATTGCATCATTCTTAAGATGTGCCAGAGGAGGGCTCTTTTCTCTTCTTGCATGAATGAAAAGGTGCACAAGGTATAAAATCAGTTGGTTACCATAGAGGATTTTCAAACTTAACTAAATAACCTCTCTTTAGACTGTTATTTCTCAGCAGCTTTAGTTGAGGTAATTCTCCTGCAAAATAAACTCCATAGTTCTGAAGCAAAGCTTGGTGGGAATACATTTGTTGCAAAGAAGTGACACCTTTCTTCTTCTTTCTGATCTCTTTTTACTTTCTCTCCCCCCCCTTTTTGTGTTCGTTTCCCTCTCAGGCTACAGATACAGCGCAGAATAGCAATGAGGCAGAACTCAGCATAAATCCAGGCATTTGAAGATAACTCCTTTGGGGTCTAATCAGCCAAAGTGTGCCTATTTTCAGGAGATGAAATTGACTCTATTCCATCCTCTGTACCTTCCATATGAGCCAATATCTGTTCTCACCCTTTTTTTTTTTTCAGAAGCACCTCTTGGTGTTACGTTCTCTTCCATCATGGGACTATAGTATCTCTTGTTTCTAGCTTTCTCTCTTTTCTGTTTCATATCTTTAAGTTTATGGAAAGTTTAAGGATTCAGGGCAGCTCCTACAACTGCAAAGATCACGCTTATGCCTTGCACTTGCCTTCAGCCGATATTTCCCAAAGATAAAATAGCTCAGATTACGAAGAGGTATTAAACTGTGGATCTCTGCCCTTATCTGTTATGTACTACAAACCAGTTGGGAAAAGTTTGGTTGTAGCATCAAAGCGCTTGCAACAAGATAACTCCAGAAACCATTTTTGATGTGGATGAGATTCTTTGTCTAAATAATACCATCAGATCTATTTATAAATGACAGTTATTTTCTGAAAGAAATAGATCTTCCTTCCATGGTGCAGAGCCTCCAATGCTGTATGACAGTGGATTAATCACTCCATCTCATAATTAAATTTATTTTCCTTCCAAAATACTACTTTTGATAGCCTTATGGAGAATAGCTGGCAAACACTTGAACAGGGTTTGACCAGAAGTGCATTAAAAATCCATGAGTAGCCATGCCCACTGAAATAAGTAAGAAAACCCGCTCATTTATTTTTACCAGCTCATCATGAGGAATTTCGTGACCTGTAATGTCATGATGGGCTTCTGCCAGTCCTGTAAAACCCATTTGACCGGGTCAGTTTAAACTGGTCTTGTCACAGAAGCGCCCCTTGGTTGCACGTCCTCTGTGAAGTGCTGGTTTTGCTGCACACAAACGGCAGCTCAGATGAGGATGCTGTTCTCACCATTAGACCTTCTCACGTGGGCAGGCTTGTCTTCTGTAAGTTCCATCAACCTCTTGGTCTTAAGAACCCAAACCAGATCAAAAGATAACAGCAGGAAAAAAAAAAAAAAAANGGTAAAAAAAAACAAAAACAAAAAAAAAAAAAAAAAAAAAAAAAAAAAAAAAAAAAAAAAAAAAAAGAAAGGCTTCTGAAATATAACTTGTGCTAAGAGGGAATAGGGCTTCCACTGAGACACTGTGATTGGAAAGCAAAAGCTTTGTCCCAGTCCCCAAGGTGTGCTCTGGCTGCAGACAGTGCAGGATCGGTACCATTCGTTTTCCTGCTAATAATGAATTCTCTTCCGTTTTGATTACAGAGTTCTAATGGTTGAAAATGCAGCCTGACTCGATACTGACCTGACTGATCTCACAGTGAGACAACTTGTTAGGAGCTCAGCTGAGCTAATCTGGGAATTAAATTCTTTAGCCTACGAAAATGCATTCGGACTGGACCAAATAGCACCATTCCTCTTTCCAGGCTTACAGCTGCCACGTAGCAAGCAGGGTTCTAGCACTTGTAAGCAGCTGGAGAGGTTAAGGGGGAGTCAGAGGAAACAAATAAACCATTTTTTTTCTCACCCTTCATTTCTTAGACCCTCCTGAATCTCGCTTTACTGTGGAGAAAATACCCTGGCTAGTCTACTTCTCTACCTGCCTAGGGGCCTTTGCTGCCCCCTGATGTCCCCTTTACTTTTTTATGTGTACGGAAGGAAGATTGAAGATAATTCCTCCCAACCTGCTGGTCTTTTCTGCGCATTTCTATGGCGTCAAGCGCAGCAGAACTCCTGTCTCAGTTAAGGTTTGTGTGTGTTAATGGCCTCTGTAAGTTTTAAATTGGCCTCTAAATGAATCACTTGCTAGAAAAGCTCTCCGTCCTCTAGTACAGTTACAAATAGAGATAACATGTTGATGTATTTTCGTAATATTTTTCCACTTCATGATGTGTGTTTTCATGTAAGTGCTGTGAGGCATCATAAACTTACACATTTCTTTCTATTCACATTTCCTGAATTACATTTTAAAAAACCCCAAACAAACAGACCCTCTCTCATAAGATAACTCAGTCTGTCACCACAAAAAAACCCCAGAATTTGTGATCCACTGCCCTAAATCTTTCCATGATGAAAAGCAGGACAGACACAGTAACTACAGTTGACAGATGCTCGGTTATTAAAGTAGTTTGATGAAGTAAATAAAAATAACAGTTTCAGCAGTCAAGGTTTCATTCTGCAGGCTTTGGATGCTCTGCAGGTAATTACTTCATCTGCCTGTCAGCAAGAGTGTGATGTGATGAAACGCTTAATTTCCAGAAGGGGTTTTGTGAGTTCCTCCAGAAGCTTTCAGGAATGAAGACACAGGGAGAAAAAGCTGTCTTTGCACAGAAATGACTTTGAATCTTCTATTTCTCTTTGGATAATTTGTAGACTACTTTGTAGAGATCTCTACTGCTTTGCAGCTGTTATGATGACTGTGAAATGGGTGCATTTCTGAATGTCAGGTCAGAAGCAGCTGGAAGTTCAATTTCATGGGCTTATCACTTACACAGGATTGTGTGGATGCAAAAAAAAAAAATATGCTTGAATAACATTTACTTCAAATAACAAGTACCTCAAAATTTGAATGTGGAAAAATCCTACTTACTTACAGTTCTGATTTTCAAAGATTTTGATTTCTGAGCAAATATACATGTGATATTGCTGTGAAGGAAGCATAACTACAAATGACAATGGTTATTGTCTCCTATTCTGAGTAAATGCTCAAAGGATTAAATATCAAAAGCATAAAATATATTATTATGTATGAAATTATTATATTATATATGAAAACATGTTTTTATTGGTACATCACAACCCAATTTGATTAATATATGTTATTTTAACTAATATACATGATCATTAAATTAATTTCCTAGGTTTTTTATTTAGTTGAATCTATGGAATGAAAGAAGGAAATATAATAATTGGGACAAGAAGGAAATTTATATTTTCCTGCCCTGCTATGAAATTCTTTTCATCCTCTTACTCTGTGAGTTTGCTTGAGTAGCACAGAATGAAAAGTGAAATTGAACTTCAAATCACTTCCCTTTCTTCCTTGGCTGTATTTTCTTTCCAGATCCTGTCATCTAAAGTGTTTCCTCAGGTCATCTTGACATCGTCATGTAAGACAGTTGTCTCTGTCCCTTACTTCCAGAAGTATTTTCCTCTTTGGACCCACAAAACCTAGTTCCTTACCCATCTTTTTTTTTTTAGATTCATTTTCTACTATCTGACGCAAATGTTTCCGTGCTATTTGATCAGTATTCCTAGCAAACTTCATCAACCTTGCAATTACACTGTAATTGTTGTTTTCTTTTTTCCCCTCTTCCTTCATCTTTAACCTCAAATTTATTGGAATTCTGAACGGTCTGGTTTTGTTATGATGTATCATTATGCTTTGTTTTTGTTTACCAAGACACACCTTGCATTTTTCTCTGTCGCTTCTAATAGGCAATTAGCTGTGGTGAGTCTTCAGTTAACCAGAGCGATTGTTTCGGGAATTAAACATCATCGGTTTGTGTTCAGCCTGAAGTTCTCCGTTCCGTTCCCGACTGCTCCCGTGAGGAGGATTGCAGCTTGGACAGCCGGGTTGAGGAAGAGAGGTTTTGTTAAGCTCATGTGGCTGAGGCTTGCGATCGCTGTGGTTCTGTGGGTGCTGTGGACGTGCGCTGTATGGGGCCTCCTGTAAGGACGGCTTTGAAATGCAGGTAGCAAGCTGTCGAGGCGTTATGGCAGACAATGGTAAATGAGAAGCTGCCTCTAAGCTCTCCTTTTGTGCCAAAATATCTTGAAGTCTCCTGAGCTCATACCCCAGACATGCTGGAGCTCTGATCAGAGAATCATAGAGCAGCCTGAAAGATCGCCTGGTCCAGCATTTTGTGGAAGAGGAGCCCGGGTGACGTTATCTAATGCCTTGTCCAGTTTCATCTTGGAAGCCTCCCGTGATGGGGATCCTGCTTGTTTCAGTGGCTGGCTGCTCTCACTGTAAAAAAATCCTTTCTTGTATCAAGGTGAAATCTCTCCTGGTGCAACTTATACACATTGCCCCTTGTTCTCTCCATGTGGCTTCCTTTGAGGAGAGACCTTCCTTTCATGTTCCAGCTGCCCTTTACGTACTGGAAAACTCCGCTGTGTTCCCACCTAAGCCTTCTCTTCTCCAGGGTGAAAATATCGAACTCCTCCATCTTTCCTCAAAGTGCAGGTTCTTCAGCCCTTTGGGAAATTTGGTGACCCTTCTTTGCACCCTCTCCAGTCTTTTTTAATTGGGGGGAGCAGAAAAGGACAGAGCGCAGACAGATAAAGCCTGGCCAGTGCTGAGCAGAGGGGTCACCTGGCTCTATTCATGTTGTTGGCTTGCTGAAGGAGATTGTGTTGCTGGGATGTTTTTGTGGCGAGATGTGAGTGATAAATACCTTTATAATTACCTGTTATGGGAAAAAACTTTATAACCTGAGTTCCCAAAGTGAGTCTATCTAGCTCGGTTTCCAAAACCAGGGCTATTTTCAGCTATGAGATACATATTCTGCTCTATAACTGGGTCATACGTGCGTGTGAGAAGGAAATAATGTGGTAAGAATAAAAATAAATTTATAGCACCTAGATTGTGTGGTGGCTGCTGCTCCACAAATATCTTCAACAAAAATTAACATATTCCAGGTGTAAGTGGAAATATACCTAAAAAGGAAGGGAGGAGACCAAAAATAAAGTGGAGAGTGTCTAATAAGAAAATTCTGGAGAGACTAGAAACTGCATGGCTTCACAGCCCCACATCCCAACACATTTAGAAAAGTAAATAAAACTAGAGAGAAGTTATTACAATAGTCAACATTAATCTTTGTTAAAAGACCCATTTCCAGTGGCACGGAATGGTTTTGTATTCCGGCGGCACTCTGGCAATCATCAGCGTTCTTGATAAACCAGATCAGGCTACAGGGTCAGTCTCCATTGTGATGAAGTCTGTTTGCACCTAAAGAAGCAAATGTTGCAAATTATTTTTTTTTTTTTTAACAAAGTCGTACTTTATTGCTGAATCAAGCATTTGACTTTGGAGTTATTATTTGAGTGGGATTGTCTGAATTCTCTCCAGATTTCCCTCAGAAGAATGCGGAACCACATAAGCTGCAAACAATGGATTTCTGATACTTAAGGATGTTTTTATAAGCTTATAAACAATCAAACAAAATTGCCCTAAAAACAGTTGCCTGGGCTTTTACCAGTTATGACTTTGTTAATGTTTATCACAAATAGAGAAACACAGACAGGAAAAGAGAGAAAATGAGAGCTCTGACAGACAAAAAGATGGTTTTTTCAGTTGAGAAAATGAGAAAATAGAATCACTTTCAGAATTTAGTTTAGGAATAAAACTTGGGGATGTGTGGCACTATCATTTTAAGAATCTAAACTTCGCCACCATATATAATTTATTAGCAAGGTGCAGGATCAACTTTATGTTGCACTATTCCTGTGTACTTTGGAGAGTATCACATCATCAGATTTTATTTCCGCATGCATGCAAAAAGAATCTCTAAATGAATCCACAGCATTTTATTTTTTAGCTAATTTTTTCAGTGTAGTGAACAGTAAATTATAGGTCTGAGATGAAACATTCTTCTTTATGAGAGTTTTTCTCTTTCATAGGTTTTTTATTTTTTTCTTTCCCTTTTTTCCCTAAAGAAGAGAGGGTACATTTGTGGCTGACTCATAGGATATTGATATTATTGTGAATACTGCTGCACTGTATTGGACACCACATCAGTGGCCTCTTTAATACCCATGTGTACCTACATGCGGGCTTTTTTCTAGCAGATTTTGCTTTTGTATTGGACAGTTCAAAAGCTTTTCATAAAATTTACTTTCCCTCTGTTTTCAGCTACACCTGATACACTGGGTAGCACACATAGCTCATTCGCTGTTTTAAAAATTTGCCTGATTGATTTCTCCAATACTGTTTAGCAAGTCAGTGAGCAGATCTCTTTTTTTTTTTTTTCCTTTATTCCTCCTCAGAACAAATACTCCACTGACAGAAGCTTAGTAATTGATCTGAAATTGGATGGACAGAATCATCCATACCCAAACACCGGCTCTTTAGTTCCTGTCAGCTTCTGGTCTTTGTTTAATCAATATATTCAGCAGTAACACAAGATGAAGTGGTCAGGGCTGCAGTGGCCGGGCTACAACAATTCCGTATACGGAATTTGTAAAATTGAGAATTGATTTTGCCCCACTGTGGAATGTTTAAAATAAATTAATTAAAAGCTTGATCTGCACTGTGGAAAATTCTGATTTAGATACTGTTACCCGGATTCAGACCAGGTTGTCTTCCTAGATTGTAGTGGGGAAGTAAAACGCGACAAGGACAGCTTTGACTTTTAAGAACACTCAAGATGGTGACGGGGAGAGTTGTTTTTGTAATTTTTGTTTTTGCAGTGAGTTTCATATGACTGAAAATATCCTGCCTGGATCCAACAATGATTTTTAATCTTTGACATCAGTAGTAGTAATGCATATTTGAAAAGTGTATTGATTTACAGTATATTAGTCCAGATATACAAGTGAGCAGACTGTTACAGAATGTTAGGAATCTTCTGTGACTGCCCCTATTGTGAAAATCAATTCATTTTTTTTTACAAAGTTATATTTGAATGTAGACAGCTCAAATAACAGCAGGTTTTGCAATAATTTTTTAAATTATAAATTGTCTGTAATAAGATGCCGTTTGCTACCTGCTTTTCTATTGTCTAATGCGTGCTTTATCATCAAATACTTGGTAAAATATTAAAGTATAACTCAGAACAATAACTTTCCCCATTAACTCGTATACAATTGCATTTTTCACGTAAAAACTTGCAAATATTTATTCAGTAAATGTGTGTCCTTCAACAAGCGGTAAAAAACAAGCTAGGTTCTCCCACAGCATCCTGCAGCACAGTGCTCAGTCGAACATTAGAAATACTTGTTCAGAGTGCAGGGCTCAGGCAAGGTGTTCCATCTCCTAGGGTCAGGGATTAAAATATGGAATTTCAGTTAACCCTTCTGAAGAAGGTGCTAACATGGTGATATTGCAAAGCTTGACCTAGAAGTTTGGAGTTTGGGTGTTGGGTTTGTGTTTTGCATTTGGTTTTCTGGTGGTGGTGTTTTCCTTCAGCTTGCGGTGTTGTCGTTTTTTCCTCTTTTTCTTTCTCTTTTTCTTTTCTTTTTCTTTTTTTTTTTTTTTTTTTTTAAGTGAACAACTAAAGGTCACCGTAGCAATGAATTTTGTTCCTGTGGAACAATTTAAACAGCTAACTCCTTGCCTCTCTCCTTTCATTCTGCGCATTCCAGTTGCTCCTACAGCACTTCGGCACGGCCAGGAGTCAAACGAAAAGGTCACCGCCCGGGTTCCGTGTGTTTTGGCCCACCATCCAGCCAGCCTGCCTGCTGCATTACTTTGTCAAAGTCAGCCTTTCTATTGACAAGCCTATTGATCTCCTGATTAATGTACCTCTGCTTTATTGGCGCTCACCACGGGAGACATCATTTCAATGTTTGTGTGATCAATAGCTCCATCAACACCAAGAATTCCCACTGTTAGCTCGTGCAGCCCCAGCTATGGGGAGTTGTATATTTCTTGATAAATACTACAGGGAAGTTGTAAACATTAGAAAAGCAAAGAAAATTGATGTTCTCTGTGGATTCCTATTGTATTTAAGCCCTAGGAGAGAATGCAAAAAATTTCAAGTAACTCTCTGTAGGGAAGGCAACCAACAGGTACTCGATCTCTGGGCTGGAATATAAATGTAAGGGAAGTAATTACTTTTAGAATTTCCATTGTGTAATCACTTTATCTCAAATGTGGAAATACCCATAAGAGAAATTACAGCTTTTCTTCCATTTTAGATTAAGAGATTGCCTTATAAATACCCTTGGTTAACTTCATTATAGGAAGGGAATTCTGTGGCTGTCATACATGGTTCTAAAACCTGCATCTGTCCATAAATTACACAAGGCACCTTCAAGCATCTACTTGAAATGTAGCAGGTTTTGTCTTGGAATTGGTAACAGGCTTCACAGCCTCCTGCTTTTTACCAAAGAGTTTCTTTTCTTCCTTTTGCCTTCCCACTTGCCCTGTTTCTGACTTTTAAAACCATAGAATGAAGAGATAGATTTTTTTTTTTTTCCCATTTAGATAAAGTAGTAAACTTAAATGGTCACTTTTTTTTTTTTTAAGCTTTGAAATTAGCTAAAGGGAGAATGACAATAAATTTTGCCATCTACCAGAAACTTTACCTAAATATTTGTCAGATCAGATTCCTTCATCTCACCGAAGTTTTTATTCCCCTGTGGCTGGCAGGTTTCCTGTATGATCTAAAGGAGATATTTCAATGGCTTTTCTCAGTATCTGAGAAAGTGCTTGTGTTTGAATAATCTCCTGAAGAGCACAATTTTGTATGAACACCCTGCTTAAAGCAGTGCTGGTTCAGCCTTACAGACAGGGAGGTGACGGTTATTTATCAGGTAATTTATGTATTATCTTAAAGCTTGTTCTTTCAATCAAGGATCAGGCTATGTATCTTAAGAGAACGAGTACCCACCATTAATTAAAAAACCACAAGGATGAAATGAAAGCTATCACAAATTTCCTATCTGCTGAGAAGCAGGAACTCTCCCCTAAATTTTTTGCCAATAAGGATTAAAATAGTACAAAAAAAAAAAAAAAAA
>VZRN01005387.1:111406-168344 GCA_013397935.1 Dasyornis broadbenti
AAAAAAAAAATCCAGCAGTTTCCAAGCACACAATTTAAGTGTGAATTAATTTGATCTTTTGGTACAAATTTCAGATGTTGGAGTGTTTATCGCTTGCTTCCAGCATTGACACATCCCAGTGCATGAAATTCTAAAGCAAAAAGAATCTTAGTGTGATGATTAAATCCACTAAAATTAGAGCTATGAAGATCACTGAGGAAGGTGCTAGTGACAAGCAGCTAAATCCTCTGGTACATGGAACTGGAAAGAAATGAGGGCAGCAATGAGAGTTTAGTTCGGCATTAGTTTCCCATATTTGTCCATGGAACTATCTTCAAATATGCCCGTGTTCCTGAAATAATTCACCAAGCTGATGCCACACAAATCTAGACATATCTCTGCCTCTGAAAGTTCAGAGCAGTAGTGAAGGTTTGACTAAAACAAGGATAGAATAATATAAATAGGTGCTACTCCTGATACCTCTCTCTGTGGCTGATTTTACTAGAATCTTAATTATTGCACTTGCAGCAAGCCAACCGGTTTGAGTCATAGCTTTCAAGGGATTGTTTTAACTCTCGGAAATTCTTTAAAGCCACAGGGTTCCCTGAGGGGATGCTGCCGCTGCCGCTGCCGCTGCTGCTGCTGCCTTTTGTGTCAGTGTCTTTGGGTCCCAAATTGTGGGGGTTTTCCCTCTTTTATGGAGTACAGACTTGCCGTTCTGAGGTTTCACTGCTTTATTTTGAATGCTGTGGGACTCTCAAACCTTCCTGAGGGTCTGTCAGAAGCAGGCTGCTCTTTCTCCAGGGCTATGGTGGTGCAAAGGGCTTGGCAGAGGCTGAAGGGCTGTGTGTCGTGTGTACACCCAGACTCCAGGGCAGGCTGGGCTCTTCAGCTTCGCTGAGGGAAAGCGTGACAATTTAGGCTTGAAACTAAAGAACTGTAAGGCCTTAAATGCTTACTTTGATTCGATATTTGGTTCTAAGTTTGTGTTCCCTCTATGAACTCTGCGTGAGTGCGTAAACGTTCATTTCCTCAGGAAGTGCGTGAGTCTGTGTACATCCATATTTTCATCAAGGACTTTAATATATAAATCTTTACCTGAAACAGTAGATGTATTGAGAGTGATTGAATGTAGAGTGATTGAGTTCAGGTTTCAGGAAATAATGACCCTCTTTGGTCTTAGACACCTTATTTAGTTTCCCTGCGATTCATACCATTTTGTGTTACGTAAAGATAATTTTAACTCCATTTGATCCTGAAACAAAAATCTTGGGCAAATACGAAATTAATATACAGAATTTTTTTCACTGTTTTACTTTACCTCTTTTTGTGATATCACTTCAACACAAGTACCAATCAGAAAGATTTAACAGAAGAAACAAATTGCCTTTATTTCATAAAGGACACTAGACTTCCTTACAAACAGTTCCAGCAGAATTCAGGAAAAAAATGATACTTAAAGTTTCATTTTCAGGATTGGTAATTTATCCATCTTTTAGCCTCAGGGTTCTCCACAATTCAGCTTTCACTTTTTTTTCTTTTTTAAGCAATCACTATAGCAACCTAGTGTTATCAGATGAGCAGTGCACACAGAGGGCAGATACCCATGCACACAGCATAAGATTAAGAACAAAAAAAAGAGAGTCAGGTGGACTGGTGAGGTGCTGTATTTGCTGTATTAGCCTGCCACACAGAAGATCCGAGCCCAAGCTGCGCTTCTGAAGTTCATTAGCAGGGCCAGATTTTTTGAGATGTCATCCCCCTTGGTGGAAATTCCAGCTTGATTGGTGGTTTCTCCTATAAAGCGGTCTCTGGCTGAAATGGCAAGGTAGCTGATGGATTCTGTGACTGCATAAGAGCTGCATGAAAAATTGACCAGCTTTTAAACGCTGCTGATTTACTTTTATTTGTAAGCACTGCAGTGGCACAGGTATTGTAGGGGTAAAATTATGATTTCCTCTTGACAGCTGTGTTTAGCCAAGAAAAGATGTGTGGGGACAATATGAGATGAGGAAAGGTAGGCTTTAGGAAAGTTTGAGGTAAAGGGTTGGATTTGAATTTAATGAATAAACTCCACGGGCTCTGACAGACTGTGCCAACCTTCGAAACCTGCAGTATCGTGATACATGAATTCCAGTAACTCAGTTCTTCAATCTTTATTCTCGCTGATTAGCTCTTAACTAATACTAATTGTGACAAAGGATTGCATTGGAGTGGAGTAGCAACCAAGGGGCAAAGCAGTGCTTTACTTCCCAACCCCAGATCTGCAGAGTTAATGAAGCAGTAACAGCTCTATGAATAGAGCACGTCAAGAAAAGGTGCAGCTAAATTCACCTGCTGGGTACTCCCGTGGTTTTGTCTGTTCAGGAGGAATTTATTCTTTTAATTGCATGCTTTTCTTCCCCTCTTTCTCCTCCTGCTGGACAATAGAGGACTTTCTATCCCTGTACACCACGGGTCTGTTCTTACAGCTCTGCGCTGATCAGCCTACTTACTTCTTTCTCTGTGGCTGTGCCAGTGAGAGCAGCGCTGGGAGCAGGGAGAGGTCAGTGCTCAGCTACTCTCCACTTTCACTTCAACGCAGTTTGTTATAGCCAAGCATTCTGGTTTCACCTGTTATATTAGGTGCAAAAGAAATACCTGAAAACTTCTATAAGATATGTGCAAAGAAAGAGGAGTTTTAGTTGCTTCATGTGCTGTTCTAGACCAGTATGGAACCCCGTGTCTCTGTGGTGCTAATTCTCCGTGCAGCTGGAAAAGTGCAAGCACGTTTTCATTTGTTCCTGGGAAAGAGGGGATGTGTTTTAAACAGTGATTTTCAAGAAATGCCTTTGACTTGCTTTGATCATGGGTGCCAGAGCTCTGCCTGTACACATGCCTCAGTCACAAAGCAAGGTTAATTGCTCCTCAGTCTCTGCCTTCCGAGCAGACATTATTTTGCATCAATTGATACTGGCATTTTTACCAAGGGAGGTCACTGTATTCTTCGGCTCAGCAGTTGTCAGTTTACTCTTTATAGCCTCGCTCCAGGCTCTACAAAACTAGGGAACTCGGTGAAATTGCCTCGCAGTTTTCTGGAGGGGCAATGTCCAATTTTCTGCCTCCACTGGGTCCCATTTCCAGGGGAATGTCCAACGTGGGAATTTGCTTTTTGGTCTGTGAGGTGGGTGTGTGCATCCGAGTTAGGCCATCCAGAGCTCTGCTGAGCTGAGCTTGCGAGGCCCTGGCAGGTGCTCTCCCTACAGCACACAGATGTGGTGCCTCCCACTCCAGGTATCCAGCACGGATGATTGGCACATGGATCAGGAAGAGAAGACAGCCAGCAGCTCACTGTGAATGTTTGAGCAGGTAGCAGTGTGGAAGAGGTACTGACGAGGAGACAGGGAAGTGAGAATTGAAAGGTCTGTTATTGACAAGTCTAGCCACTGATTTTCTTGTTACCTGGAGCCTTAGCTGGGTGCTCTCCTGCAGCTCTCAAGACTCACGAGTTGCTCAGACCCTGAGCTTTGTATTTCCCAGTTTTGCCCTGCAGACCTGTGAGGAGAGAGGTTATGTTAATCTGGGGGAATATCTCATCCCTGAGCTCATGTGACAGAAGCTGTAGAGCAAGAAGCAACTGTGGGAAAAAAACAGTTGCGGGGTGGGGTTGTTAGGATTGCCATGGCTGTAGGATAAAAAAAAAATAGTTTTTTACCCCAAAAAAGACCACGTTTTCCTTGTATTTCAGAGAAGGAGGCAAATGTTATTGTGGAGAGGATAAAATTCAGGTAAGGGGCGTGACTCTATCAGCTCATGTTTTGCAGGGACGTAGATTGTTGATTGAATAAAGTCGTCAGTTTACAGCAATATGAAGAAGCTCTGTTCAGAACTGTTAGCTGGTACAGGTTTTATACCATACAGAACTTAAGAGGAAAGTCTCAAACTAGTTCTGTAGCAAGTAGAAAATTAAGCTACAAATATAGTAATTGCATGATAGGTAAGATCTTTATGGTCTAAAGTCTTTTAAACCCAAGGTAGAAAAGAATGGGTTATCAAAATATACCCAAGCATTTAGGTACTGAGTTTACAACCCTCCAACTCTCACCCTGCAGCAAAATCTGTGCACTGCAAAGCCCATCTTACCAGTAAAATGAAACTTCATTTTCAAGTCCACGCAGCTGAGAAGACTAAATGTTCTTCTGACACCTCTTGATCCTAAGTACAAGGGAAATTTGGACTGCTGAGAGTGGCCTGATGTATATAAAAGTAGCTTTATTCCTCTCTACTCTATTGAAAAACAACCAAAAAAAGCTCCTCAATCTCTGCTTTCAGCCCAGTTAGCTTATGCTTTTAATTGAACATAAATCAATATCAATTTAGCAGAGATCTAAGAATCTATGACTTGAGCAGTAGGTATCTGATGTGAACAGTGGGCATTTCATGAACAGCCTTTTAAGGGTAGATACTCAAAGATCAGATGTTTTTAAAACAATGCAACAAGCTATAAATGCATTTTTGAAAGGTGGAGAGAGAAAGGGGTGCTGGTTCAGTGGTGGGGTCAGTTGAGATTGCTTTTTCTCCTGAACTTTGGTCCTCAATCTTTTACCATTGCAACTGAAATTGCTGTGGATACCTGTAAGGATAAACAATATTGAAACTTTCAAGCATGATTTAGTGTTACTAAGGTAACCAATTGTAATTAATTACACCAGCACCAGCTGGCTTGTGATGAGCATGAAACCTGACAAAGACTCTCAGAAGGACTGCTTCTCATTTTCTTAGCCACAGTAATAAGACTATGAGAAATTTCTTTAAATAAAGCTTTGGCAGCAACAAATCAAGGCACAGCTTTGACAGTGGTTAGTTCAAAGGATATCTGTGACGTGGGAGAAGAGGCCAGCCCCCACCTCAACGCATCCTCCTTCCAGGTGGTTGTAGAGAATGATAAGGTCACTCCTGAGCCTCCTTTCTCCAGGCTAAAGGCCCCCAGCTCCCTCAGCTGCTCCTCAGCAGATTTGTGCTCCAGACCCTTCCCCAGTTTCACTGCGCTTCTCTGGACTTGCTCCAGCACCTCAATTTTCTTCTTGTGGTGAGGGGCCCGAAACTGAACACAGGACTTGCTGCAGCTTCACCAGTGCTGAATATGGGGAGCCTGATGGGCCAGGGAGGAGTATAATGGTTAAAAAAAAAAAAAAAACAAACAACATGATACTTTGGGATCATATTTTCAATTTTTTCTTTCATCCCATATCACTAGAATCATCTGCTTTCACTGCTAGTTTTACTTGAGTCAATGTTATGATTATTGTATAATCCCTGGCCTCCATCATTTAGCATTCTAGACAATCATAATTAGAAATATGAAAAAGATCTCTTTGAAATGGTAAAGCAGAAAAAGAATGAGGACAGGTTTCATAGCCTTTGAGTCCAATTAAAAGCACAGGAGAAATCAGAGTGCCCAAGTATTTAGAAATTGAGCTAAGTTACTGACATGGCTTGATCATTTGGCTTTCTGAATGTCAGCTTGGTTCTGGAGAGCTTGAGTTATTCTATGTGATGGGGTAATATAACGTCAAAGAAATCACAAGTGCAGTGCTTTTTCCTTCATTTTTAAAAGGGAAGGTATTCAAAGCCAAAGAATTGCCAATACTTTATGTGAAAATAAATACCCTATCTAAAATTAAGAAGTTATTAAACTCAAGGAAGTAAAATTGCTCAATTTTTCATTTGGTTTTGATGCTGATCTCCTTAATCACAACTGAAAGCTTAAGAGTAGTGAAAGCTAAAACATTACTTCTGCTCAAAAGGAATGTCTTTGAAAAAGAATTTAATTTCCCAGTCCTACAAATGCAAGCAGTACAATATTGGGTGTTCATACATCCAAATCAAAATTTAAAATTTCAAGTAACTCGGAGTGAATCAGCATGGTCACTACTGGAGCCCTGTTCAAGACGTGTGATAATGTCTGGATGGCCCTGATTCTAACCCTGTTTATGCTGGGATACATCCACAGGAAACTAATGAATGATACTGAAACTATGGAAGACAGTGAAATTGGAGCTGAGTCATTCCATAATAACTGAGATAAAAACCTGTCCTGGTTATTGTTTCACTTGGCACAATCTGTCGCTAATGAGCCACATTTCTTTTGTCTTTCATTTCGCTGGTAGGACTTTGGTCGTGAAGGTTACTTTGCGCGAATTTTAGAGTCCAGAGGCAACTGCAAATTCTCATTCTTAGGTGGGTGCAGTGCCCATGCAGGGGCTCTCCCAGGGCCAGGACGAGCTGTCTCAGGCAGAGTGAGGATGGTGTCAGGCAGTTCTGCACAGGCCTGTCCTTTAGCTGGTCTCTCTGGCCCCTTACGTGTCTGCGTGCATTCAGACTTAACGGGGAGGAATTTTACTGAGATATTTTCTTCTTTTGCGTGTTTCTCCTCACTATTGTGAGAAGGGGACACACGCTATTTAAAACAATTTTTCCTCATTGCCTTGAAGTGAGGGGGAAACAATATTTTCATCTCTGTCTCAGTTGTCCTTTGTTGTTGGTAGCCTTTCAGAGGAGCAGCCCGGAACTGGTACAATTCTTCCGGGTTTTAGCGCTCTCAGAGTTCTGAACGGCAATAGTAAAGCAGATCCATCTCACTGGATTCATTCTGCTCTCACACTGACATGTAGAAGCACTGTCAGAAGCACCAGTTAATAATCTGCAGCATTACAGATCCTTCTCCGGACCTGTGTCATGAGCAGTATTGAGTGTTTAAAATCCTCGAAGCTGGGGAAGTTTCTGTAGGTGCAGGTCAGCAGAACGAGTCCACCCTGTGCCAGGATAACCTGTAACTCAGAAACAGAGTGTGCAGTAGAAAGAAAATGTGCTGCTTTTGTGTTTGCTTGCTTAATTTTGCATGTAAGATTTTTGGTTAGTTTTTTGTAGTTGTTTGTGGGGGTTTTTTTTTAATTGTCCAGCTACAAACCAAGCTTGATTTCCAAGCATGCTTCTAAATCTAAGTATTTAATGGCTGTTAGCTAATTATGCTTTCAGAACATGGAAACTTTGAAAATCATATATTTATTTTGAAAAGTAATTTTCTCATCAGCAGTTGATCTGTCTTATAATTAATTCTTTCTGCAACTCTCGTGTTATATTTTTGCTGTGACTTTAGAGAAATAAGAACTGATCTATCCAAATAAAATTGCACAGGCGGATAACTGTTCCCAGAATACAGGTGGACTCTGATTTGCCATTTAATATCAAATAGTTCTTATGAAAACAGTATTTGTTTCCTGACTTTCATGAAACCAGGTTTCATTTTTGTTATTTGTTTCTAAACATTGAAGGAAAATACAGAAACTTAATCAAGTGGGATCCTGCTATAAGATTTTAATTTGTTTGTCCACAATTACAAACTGACATGCGATAATTCAGTGTTAAATATCTTTTTTTGAAGTCAAATGATGTTTATGCACTCATTGAGAATCTGGCCTTCGATGCCCATGAGCAGACTGCACACCTCTGATTCAACAATGAAATGCAGCCAGCATATGATACATGTTGTATTTTCTGCAATGAATTATTTATAAAGGCAGAGGGATTTTTAATTATTTTCAGTGTTAGCTTGTGTGAAACTTGTGTTTGAGACTCCATGTGATAGCTAAACAAAGAATTGAGAAACTTCTGAAAACTTTGAAGGATAACATTTGAGGGCTGGGAGCATTTGCAGCCTCAGGCTATGCCATGAAACAGCCACTGCATTAGTCTGCCTCCAAATCTGCAGCAGAGTTTGAAAGAATTGCTATGGGACTATTGAGGGGAGTAGGGGGGAAGGCTTAGAAGTGTTTGACTTCTGGTATTTCTGCATACATATAGGATAAAAGGCAGCAGATCATTACCATATCTAAACCGGTTTCATTTCTGTGTTACAAAATCTCTTTGGATTTTTATAAAAGAAACAGGGATGAAAAGATCGAGACTGGGATGCTGGGTGAAAAGAACACTTCCATTTTCATATTAGAGCTTTTCAAGAGTAGGGCTTAAAAACTGTTTAGGAGTGATTTTTAAGCTCAGGAATATGTCCACATGTCACCAGAGTCTCTAATAAGTTGCTCACAAGTTTAATAACACGTTAAGATCACACACATGTAAATCAGAATATTAAGTTTTGTTATCCAGATTTTATTTCTGGCTCATCAGTCCATTCCACTGAGTTGCATTTTCTCCATTTTTGTATCTGTTCAGCTTTAAACTGAATCCTGGAAACACAGGCTCTGTCACCCATGAGGCTTTCTCTGAATGATTATTTCTTAATAGCCCTCACATTGCAGTTGTTTACTTGCCAGCAGTTGAAATTAAGGGTAGTGCCTTCAGCCCAAGAGGAACAACATTTCCAAATTAGAGGCTCAGCACTTTTCATTTCTCAGGCAGCCTTTAGTTCAAATGTTCTCAGAAAGCCAATAGCAGGCATTTTAGCAATTTAGGTCTTGGTAAATGATTTTAAGGTATTTGTTTATTAAACCAGGTTTCGTTGTAAATGGTGCTTAAAATCAGCCAGGATTTTGCTGTGGATCTGGAACAGGAGCATGAATGTGAAGACATGCTGTGCACAGCTGCCCGAGTGGGGTTTTTGCATCGCTTGGCTCTACCCTACAGCGTCACTGCTGTTTCTGAAACAGGAGCTGTCTGTGCTTTGTGTCCTAGAAAGTTCCGTATTTCGGAGCGAGGTGCACACTTAATAAACGGTTTCTTAGGTTGTACCTAACGCTGGCTGTTTTTTCCAGATGAAAGCTGAGGTCCAAATGAGACAGTATTTTTTTTTTTCCAAACGGAGGACAGTGCTGTTCCCAAGGTTTGCTTGCAGAGGCTCCAAGAGAACACACGGACACTCTTTCCACATTGCAGAAGCCCAGCGAATTGCCTGCGTTCCTGTGCCGTGGACAGCGTGGCTGTTTGATGGAGTGTTCACAGTAAAAGCCCTGCCCTTACCAAGGGAGGTGCTAATACGGGAAACAAGCCCTCAGCGAGCCTGGCTGGTCCCTGGGCTTGGGGTCTGGTCTAGGGCAGGGCACGTTTTCTTGAGCAGAGTCCTCCATGCCAGTGTTTTATTGCATTTGGGACAGAGGTGGCAGCTTGACATTCCTGGCTGGATGGGCTTCTAGCAAAGGTTCCTGCTGGCTTGGAAATCTTTGTGGTTTCCTTATTTCACTGGGGCTTGGAGCTCGGTGATAGTGACAGAAAGTGGGCCCGCCTGTAATATTTTTATAAATCCTGATGGAAACTTTTTTTATTGTGGAAAGCTGCAAGGTCTGTATTGAGCACAGAATCACGGGAGGGCAATTTAACAGTGATGTGGGTGTAGATATACGGACCCTGTTGAGGGGGTGAGCTTCAGGGTGGGCGGGTGCAGTGTATGTATGTCGTATTTAAAATATTGTCTAATAGTGCATGCATAAATGAGAGGGGAATAGGCTGGGAGATGGAGAGCTGTGAGCACTGAGGACAGAGGAACTGTAAATTGCAGTAGAAGAGGAGGCTAAGAGTTAAATAAAGAAATAGTGATAGGAAACAGAGATGGGAGACGAGAAAATTTCTTTATGGGCATCTGTTTTTCCCTGGAATAAACACATGATATATCCATTAAAAACACATCCATTTATACTCCTGGGATTATTGCTAAGTGTTAATATCCACACATGATGTTGTTAATGTATCTCCAGCCTCTTCCTTGAGCAAGAACTGTAATTCATTGTTTTACTGTATTTACCTGACACTTTGGAATATACGGCAGATAACGGATTGTGAACGAGGAATGCTCAGTGTAGTAAAGACTGTGGAATTTTAGGTCAGCAGCTCTCATCAGGGAAAGTTTTATTTTGTATTCGCTGTGACTTTTTCTTGCTGTAGATAGATTCTAAAAGATGTCTACAAGTAGTCTCAAAATAATGAGGAACTGATAATGCTGGAAATATGCAGCCAATTCAAAAGGTTTTTGTCTGAACAACGTGTTTTCCTCATGTGTCATGGCAAGCATTTTCCCTGAGGTCACTGTTATGGACAGAATGATTGACCTCTACTGCAGAAGACAGGTTTTAAATGTAAATCAGCTACATCTGCTGCTTTATGATTTCTAGATGTAAAAAGAGGTTATTCATTTTTCCTAAAATGATACAAGGTGATGGATTTAAGGTTCCTTCCAAACTGGAAAGAACTTTCAATGTCACCAAGTTTTGTCCCTTAATACTGCAAATTCCATGTCATTAATTCCTTTCATTAATTTAGTGAGCTCTATGTTTAAAGCAGTCAGGAAAATTGTGAAAGATATAATTAATCTAATGGGTTGGATTTTTCTCCTATTTTTAGCCTATGTTTACTCACAACAAGGCAGTGCCTGTTTGTTTGGGTTTCTTTTGTTCTGTTTCTTCTTTTTTTTATCCTAATCCTTTAGCACCAAAGTAGTTCTTCAGAGCCTTGGCTCTACTTGTTACCATTCTTTTGTTTAGATATTTAGATTTAACAACCCCTCCCCAAAACCAAACAGCCAACCCAAAACCCACTTTATTTTCAGCTCATTGTTCTCCTGTTCAATCTGAGGGTCTCATTCCGTACCAATTCTAATTTAAACAGCTCTTTCTTGAAGACAGTTGATGAGTTATTAAGCATTGATGCAGAGAATGTCTTGTGGAATTATATTATCTTACTTGGTGTGTCCTAAGGCCATGATGTAATCTCCTGGGCCTGTATCACAGTTTTATGATCATCTTTCCTTTCCTTCACATCCTTTCTTCAGGTGCTTTCTGGGCCTGAATTCCAAGTTCGCTAAGAAAATTACTTTCCTTTTATGCAATTGAGTTTTTGTGGTTCTCCCACTGCAGTCCTCAAGATTCCCATCCCTCTGATAACTTCATCTTCGTCTTTTTTAAAGATAATGTTACTTTCTCACTCCTATTTGTGTCCACGCCATTGGTAAGAGTACTAAATGAAATACTTCATGAGAGCAATCCTTGGGGAATTTGAAATAACCTGCTCCTTACCAGATGTCTTCCCTTTCACTACTGTCATTTTCCTTCTCCCTCCGACTCCTTAATTCTTTGTATGTTTTAAATTCATCTGCTAATCCCGGCTTGCTGACATTAATGCCAGCTCTAATGTGACACCATCTGTAATGCCTTCCTGAAATCCTGTTAGATAAGATTTTCTTTGTACCTCACTTACACTGTATTGGAAATCTATTGAAGAGAAGCTGTCAGGTTAGTCTAGGGTGATCCATAGCAAAATCGCACGGAGCTACATCTTGTTTTCCAGCTTCAACAGAGTCTTTAATTAGAATGCTGCACGTTCTTGAAGCCAATCTGTTGCACAGTGAATGTTTTGGGGTTTTGTTGTTTATTTGGGTGTATTTGTGGTTTTTTTTTTGGAGGATGGTGGTGGTGTTTAGGGGTGAGTGTGTACTTTGTAAGGGGCAGTAGCATTAGTGAAAATTAGCTCCAGGGATGAAGGCATTGCTGACTGCAAGGCTCCCGAGTGTCCAAATTAATTTGTGTTGGAAATT
Organism: Dasyornis broadbenti; assembly: GCA_013397935.1. Classification (NCBI taxonomy): domain Eukaryota; kingdom Metazoa; phylum Chordata; class Aves; order Passeriformes; family Dasyornithidae; genus Dasyornis; species Dasyornis broadbenti. The sequence goes on from VZRN01005387.1 coordinate 122,904, forward strand.
AGATATTAGGCTTCTAATAACAGTGCTAAGCCACTTAAGTATGTCTAAATAAACCTGAGATTTACTCATATGAAATAATATTGCACAAGATTTTTTTTTCCTGTGTGTAGTACTAGTGACTCAAATGAAATTCAACAGATATAACTGAAAAGGCAGAATTTCATCTGTTCAAGTTTTATCTGAGCCTTAGGATACTACAGGGACAGCACTTCTGCAGAATTTAAAATTTTGCCAAAGGTCAAGGAGCTTTTTTGCATCCCTAGAACTCGATGTAGTGAAAGTTGTCATAGTAACATTAAGAAAACCTAGAAGTCTCACTTTTTCTTTTAAAATCCTTGCAGTTGAAAATAATGTTCAAAGTATTGCTGTAAGTTTGCTTCTTCCCCACCAGCCCCCATGCCATTTCAGTTTTCTTTACCCACTGGGCACGTCGCATTTGTTGTTTAATGCAAATATTTCCGTCTTAAGTAAGAGCACACGAAGCCAAGGGCATTTAATTGTAGACGATCTTGATTGTATGTAAATATTAATTTAGTAATTCAAGGCAGCTGTGTATCACATTAAGTACTTTGCAAGTAGGGATAATTGATGGAAAGTGGATTTTAATCGCATTCTTTAACTTTCTGGAAAAATGCTACTGCTTATTGAATGAACCAATGTCAGTCCTGTGCTCGTGGGATGCTCCCGGAAGGTTTGTGCAGCGTACTCCGTTACAGCGTACGTTACCTGTCTATGAGATGGAATTTAGGAAGGGAAACAACTCTAAACACATCATGTGCATCGCTCAGTGTTTGAAGAAATAATTGTCGTTGACCAGACCCTCACTTCCACAGGGAATGTGCACACGCAATGAAAGAACAACGCAATCTGCTGCAGGTCAAGAAATCAACAGGCTTCATTATGGCCCACCCTGCTTAGTATTCTATTTATTTTCCCTTTCATGGACTTTTGAACAGTTTTACAGACTTTTGAATGCTATGAGGTTTTTAATTCATTTCGAGAGGCTTGAACTTAAACCAATTAATTTGTCCTTCTTTTTCCCCAAGTTAGACTTAAGAAGTGACATCCTGAAAACCGCAGCTGTACTTACTGTTACTGTTGGATACGCATTTTTTACAACTTCCATTAAGCTGACTTGCTTTTGGTTTGGTGTTCTAACAGGTAGATTAGCAAATAGGATTTCAATTTGCACTTGTTATGCTGTTCCTGTTTTTATTGCATCTTGCTCTGCCACCTGATGTACTGTGAACTGATCCCATTGAAGAGGTGGGATACCTGCAAAATTAATTGGTATCACTCTAAGATTCTGTTAACTGAAACACTTATTTCCTGACCCAAATCCACGTGTTCAGATTTAATTAAAACGATGGCATCTGCTGTTTTTTTCTTATTATCTTGAACCTGATCAAAGTTTAATGGACTTTCTGGGAGAGAAACAGGCACAGTATTCAGACAAAACCAAACCAAAACAAGCAAACAAACAGTGCAATGTGGTGTTATAAATACAGGCTGGTTTTTATTTGATGATACACATTTCTGGCATGATGAATGAATGTCAGTGTTTGTCACATGAATAACAGAGACAATGTTTATACGTAAATATTAAAAAGGAGTGATTTTCCAATTTATTGATTATATAAAAGAATTTTAAATCCATAGTCCTCAAATTTGTTGAAATGGAAGGTTTGGGATTTGATTTTTCTTTTTTGTTTGTTCTGTTTTTTGTTTTTTGGTTTTTAAATTAAACATAAAAACCTAATTCATACACTTTCGAATACTTTTCTGAAGTAGAAGAGCAAGTAATAACTCCTTTTAGAGAAGCATGGCAATTGCTTTTGCTTTTGTATTTAATTGCCTCAGTCTGCCTCTTGCTTTGAGTTTCTGTATTTCTTCCTTTCGCTATTCATAGAAATATATGTTAGGTGTCACAATAAATGGAAAGTTGGCATGATTTACAGTCTTAGTCCTGCTGACCTCTGTATTAACGTATCTCAGTTTGGTCCTAATAGCTGATATTCCCCAGAATGACATGAAAAGGTGAAAATGGTCCACAGTGATAGCAACTCTGGTTAGAAGAGTAGGTGTTACTGGAGTTGGTTGGTGCTTCTGTGCTCGGAGGTAGTTTGAGTATTAGTTTTTAAGTGAGGACATAAATCTGGGTTTATAATCACATAATAATAATAATAATAATGGAGACTGATATCCTGGAGCACTAATTGTTATCCGGTGAGTGATGAGGAAGGTTAAATAATGCAAGGTCGCTGTTCTTTTTGGTTTGGGAAGACGGATTTTAAAAGGTCATTTTCTCCTCCTTTGTGAGACAAAATGGAGGACTTGAGTTTTGTAAGGGCTGTGACATCAAACGTAGCCAGAAACACCGGGAACTGAAAAGGTTTATCATGAGTCCCTGTGGACTGTAGGGATTGCTTTGAACTTCCATTCTGGTGATGTGCTTAAACAAATCGGTGCCGATTGAAAACTTCAGGTTTATTGTCTTTTGGTGAAATGTTGATGTGTACAGCCGGGATGGGACTGAAGGAAAACCTTTGCAAAACTTGCCGCCCTTTCCGTGTGCTCGCTCCAACAGTGTCTTGTCAAGAAGTAGGAACTTTTCTCAGATCCTGTGAATATCCATTCGGTGTGACAGCCTGCAGGGAGATAAAGGAAAGACCTTTCAAGCTGTGCCGTTGAAACCCACATCCCAGTCCACTGAAAACAAAATATTCAGAACCTACAGCTGCCAGACTCTACAAAGAGTAGTTATAAACTTGAAGTTTTTATGACAAAGTTCAATTTCTCTACTAAATAACCTGGCCTTCATCCATGTTGGTTCAGAAACACAATAAAATGTAATTAGCTTTTATATAAGCAAGAAGGCTGACTTTCTGTAGTTTTGTTTTTCTAGAAAAGTTCAACATAAAAACACTGTTAAATTTGTTTGAGGTATTGTTTCTACCCAAACAAATAAACCTGGGCAAAATCAGCAACTTGCAATCATTATAAATGAGGAATGTTGGCTACTTTTATTGTAGCAGACCATTTTCAAAAGATCATGTTTGCAGTGCCAATGCAGAAACTCTGGAAAAATATAATTATTAATAAAAATGGAGTTTCGATGCCAGTCTTGTTGTAAGACCATATTTTTTTCACCTTGCATTGAAATTTCAGGCTCTTTATCTAGTGGAACTTTGTTTTCTCTTCTTATCAATGTCACTGTAAACTGAGCTAAATTCAGACTTCTGTAGCTCCTTGATATGAATTCATTCTTTTTCTGCTGAATTATGAGAATCCTGCCTGGACTCTTAAAGAACTATTCTTGCTTTACCATTCTTTGAAACATTTGCCAGGATGTCCCTTTGCTTTGTTGTCTCAAAAAAGTACTGTCAAGTATAGCTAAAAAAACCCCCAAAACACAAAACCCCACCACTTGCCCTAAAATACATTGTTAAATCCGGATCTGTGTGACATTACCTTTCTTTTCGACTATTTTCTTTACAGTAGTTCAGTATGTGGCAGAAAGGATGTGATATTTGCAGATATATAGTCTTTAGAGAAATGCTAAAAATGTGCCTGAAGTGAAGAGGTAGAAAGTTAGAAAACTCTCTCTCCCTTGGGGCATTCAGGTTCTCAGGTACTACCCCTGCAGGAGAAATAAGGAGAAGAAGAGCAGAGATATTAACTAGAAAATCCTGCACTGCAATCACATTCTGGACTTGACTTCAAAGGGACTGCTCGAAATGAACCAGCCAGCAGTTGCACTCTTCTACAGAAAAATGCCATTACTTCTTGTTATGCCTTTTATATGCAAGATGTCTCATTTTCTGATGTAGGCTTGTATTTGTAGATGTATATGTGTGTGTAAGACTCAAGGATAGGTAGTAGGGAGTAAAAAATGGTATCTAGACTTGCACAAAGTTAAGGGAAGGGCCGGTCTCTGGGTGCGAGGAAGCAGCTCGGGCCTGAGCTTTTTATACAAGAGTTTAAGAACAAAAGCTCCCCCTGGTTTTCCCCTACACTTCTTTTGGCTGTGCCTTGCCAAAGTCACGTGGTTTGACATTCCAGTTCTAGATCACGTCTCAATAGCTGGAGTTGTACTCGTTTCCTAACTTCTGCAACTACGCTCAGACGTGGCTGCAGTTACGGAACTAGAAACGTGTAGTTGAATGTTTTCTTTTTTCTGACAGTTATCGAGGTACAACAATTTTGCAGGAACGCATCTAAAGGGGCCTGGAAAAAAAAAAAACCAAACAGTAGGAGAATGATAACAATCTAAGAATCCCTGTGTTTTCAGCAAGTGTCTAAAATGGGCCCACGCATCTCTGGAGCAGGTCTGTCCTGGAGAAGCGCTCCTCAGAGCAGGGTAGCAACCATTTGGTGAAACCAACCTGCCAGAGTGACTCGGGGGCAGCTTTTGAGTGCCTTGGTGACATAATCTTTACCCCTATGATTGTTCTAGCCTGGGTAATGCTTTGCACTTGTGCTAGATGGCTTCCTGTTTCCCGCTGACTTCAGAATTCAGCAGGGCCCAAACACTGTGCCAGTGGTTCCCAGGCAGTTGCAATTGGCACATTCAACCTCCAGCTGCAGCATTTCCCAGGTTTCTTGGTTGCCTGCTGCATTAATTTTCAGGGGGCTTTTTGACAGGTGGTTTATTTAGTGTGGAGTGGCAGTTTAAGAAAATAACTCAGTTCACTAACTTCAGCTCCCCAGGTGAGGGCCAGGAGGGACAGAATGTGATCTAGCTCCTCTAAAAGCACACTTTTTCTGAGGAAGCGTATTTTTGTTGAATTTTGGGAAAGAGGAAAGGGAAGATCCAAGGATAAGACACACCAGAGTCAGCAGTCCTGCTGAAACACAGTAAGAAAAACCAGCAAGAAAAACTATTCTGTCTCATCCCTGTTCTCACTGTTATTCATCCCAGTACATCTTCTTTGCAGATAAAATGATGCAAACTTATTGCTGGAGACAATACTTTGAGCTTGAACGCTATATATTGATTTTTCTCCTCATGCTTGTCTGAAAGCAGGATTAACACATGAGGATATCAGGAGAGTGAATGGGGCCACCTGTAGCAAGGACATTTACAAGTTATCCTGTGACCAGTGGGTGGGGAAGTTTTCAGAGGTGGGAACAACTTAGTCACAGCTGTTTTTCTTGAGCTGACCATCTCATTAGACTGACCATGTTGCCATTGACAGATGCACGGGCTAAAGCAGCACGAAAATTGCATCACGACAATATTGGTTGAAATCACTACAAAAATCAAGCCCAGATGCTGATGATTTTCAGTCACGTGGTTGAGATGCTACCAGTTTTTTTAATTCTTATATGCAAGTGTTCGTGGAAGTAATTCTGAGAAGACTGATAGGAACACAAAATTTGGCATTTGGCTTTATCATCAGAAAAATAAATTATATTTTCCTGTGCTTTGCCAGGGTTCCTGTAAATGTTGGCTGTGTCCGATGCTCAGAGCTTTGGCTCTCTCTGTGTTCGTGCAGTACACGTGCCCCCCTGTGCTATGAGCGCACATGTATGTAGACACGCACGCTCTGCACGAGAATTCCCAGTGCCCAAGGGAATTAATAATCATAACTGTGAAGAATTTTTTGGCTTTAAGCCACGCGCCCAGCTCCAAGAAGCAGAAAGCAGAGCTGAGCGAGCAGAGTCCAGAAGCACTCAAAAGTGAATTGCAGTGAAACCTGCACAAAAGCTCTGCCGATCAGCCACCTGGGATTTGCATAATTTGAGCTTGAGCCGAGGCACATCAGGGCTTTTATGAGCATAGCACAAACCTGGACTTCAGACTGCAGAGCTACTAAACCATTGTTCCTCTGTCAGTTATGGAACATTCCGTGTTTCCTGAGCACCAGGTGAAGCCTGTGCTGCGTGAGCTCGCCTGTGCTCCGGTGTGCAGCTCCTGAGCAGCTCCTTAGGGAGCTCTGGAAACACCCCACCCCAGGGCTGCCAGTTTGGTGATAATGTTTGTGCCTGGGCAAACTTTTCCCTTTGTTTCTCCCAGGTTTTGGGAAGATAATACTCACTGTCTTCTCTTCTTACTGAAAAGTGGGTCTAAAGTTGCCAAGTGTAAGGATATACGTGGAGTTTAATAATTTCGTCTCTGTGTCCACTGAATTGTTATGGCATGCAATGAGCATTTGCCATTGGGTTGGAATACCCAGTTATAAAAGATAGTCCCCTCAACATCTGCTGAGATTTGGTGCAAGATTTTTTCGAACTGTCTTTTCAAAATAAGCGACTCCCACCCATATTTTGCTCATTCTTTTTAGAGATTTTTGTTTAAATTGGTTTTAAGGGGATTAAATTGGGTAAAAGAGGATTTGTACTGAAATGTTGCTCTAGTTACCATCTGCATGCAACTATAATTACAACTCAGATCTCAGTGTTGATTTAGAATGCATCAGACTATGGTCCTCTTTCCAATAATTTATCCCCTCTGATGCCAGAAGGGCTCCTGAAGAGAGTTAGGAACTGTTTTTGTAGATAATTTTATCAGAGATGTTTTCAGATCTTCTTATCTTTTCCGAGTGGCAAGTCAAAGATGAAAGAACCCCTTTAGTCTCAAAAAAGTTGCTGTCTGATATTTTTATTATTTACACTTGTACATATGGTACATACAGTTGGCTTGTTAGTGTCGAAGGGGAGTTGTAAGCCGACACAGAGGTGTGTGCTTCTCTCTTTTATTGGAATGACAGTCGAGTGTTCTGCTCCCTGATAGGTGGAGACGGTAAATCTGCAGCGTGCGGTCCGGCCACTGCCATGACACAGTCCATAGCGGATGGACAGCTTGCTGAGAGCTGGAAGAATTAATGTCTGAAAAGGAGATGTATTTTCTCATTTATTTTGCACTCTAGATGACAATAACAAAAATAAGGCAGTTACGTGTAGTTCTAACAGGCAGGTAAGCGTTAATGGGAATGAGAATCCGGTCAGTTGGCACCGTTTTTAGCCTGTCTACAATGTAAGAAATTTATACAGAATCTACTTTAAAAGTTAGAGTAGGAACATGAATTGCCATATCTGAACATCCTGCTGTTGTAAACTATCCAGTTTCTCTCTAGTATGTGGTTCACAATTTTCAATTACATATAAAGAAATGGGTATATTGTTATGCTGTAGAAGATTTTATTAGTTCAGATTTATGATTTCTTCAGATTTTTTGAAGAGGTCATATTGCAGGGTGGGGATGGAATTCAAACACTGGAACTGGTGAAATGTCACATTCAGTGTGGTTTGCTTTTGATTATTCTGTGTTTACTGAACAACAGCTTGATCTTTCCATTTGACCCCTTCTTGTAGAATTCCTCTCTCCGTGTGCTGTGTGACCTGTGCTGTCACTTAGCTTCCCTACACGCTTTAACTTGGAGATACCGAGAAAGGATCCTGCGTATTTTCAACACCCCACTCCGCTCCTGGTTTACATTTTTTACGTCTTTTACAACTGGTGGCCACAGTTGTATTCTGAATTCTCTTTTAGGTTATAATCTTACCATCGGTTTTGCACCGCTGGTGATGTTGTGTGGGAGTTATTCTCGCCAGTCTCTACCGATTTTGATCATGTAATAGTGGTGACGAGTTGGGTGTTTTAGATGAGATGTAGGTCGTTGAATACTTGATCCAAAGCTGAGAGAAGCCAGGGAAATACTGTTGGCTTTGAAGAAATCTAGAAAAAACTGCTAACATTTTGTTTATCTCTAAAACATCTCTAAACAAAACAAAGCAGATTCCTTTTTCTCAGATTCATATTAGTTAAATTTGACATTACAAAAAATAGCATGCTTTGGGCTACTCTTATTCTATATTGCAAAGCTGTTGAACAGTAAGGATGAAACTCAGATTTGATGATAACAGTTTTGATTCTGACATGACCAGGGCTTGGGTTAATCTTTGGAAATCTAATCACGTTAACTTTTCAAGTTCTTCTGCTCTAAGTTCTTTGTTGCCATTAAGATTTTATCCTATGATTTCCCTGTGTGATAACAATGAATTAGAAGCCAAGGCTCTGGGGAAACCTTATTGCAGCCTTTCAGTACTTGATGGGGTCTTACAAGAATGGTGGGCTCAGACTTTTTAGCAGGACCTGTCATAGTCAGACAAAGAATAATCGTTTTAAACTAAAAGAGGGTAGATTTAGACTAAACATTTCTTGTGATGAGGGTGATGAAACACTGCACAGGTTGCCCAGGGAGATGGTCGATATCTCATCCCTGGAAACATTCAAGGTCAGGGTGGATGGGGCTCTGAGCCACCTGGTCCAGCTGAAGATGTCTTGGCTCATTGCAGAGATGGTGTGTGTGTGTGGATTAATGGTCTTTAGAAGTCCCTTCCAACCCAAACTATTCTACACTCTAAAGAAACATTTCTGAGATTCCAGCTTACCAGTGCTTCTTTCAAAAAAGCAAGAAACCTTTTGGGACCCATTGTTATACATGCCAGGCTCCGACAGGACAAATGCTATGAAAAGTTATACACAGTTCCACTTTATATTTGGCTAACATCTTGATCTGGAGGATTTTTTTTTTTTTTTTTTTAATTTAAGCATGCATAGCCTTTGTGTCTCATTTCTAGAGTAACACCTATGTTTTACATGTATTTAATTGCATGCTAAAGTAATTGGTGGCACTATTTATTGCAGTGTCGGTGCCATATTAGGTTAAAGCATTGTTTCAAAATTTAAGGTGAAGGGTATTTCTAAACTTTCAAGTAACTATATCTTTATTGGTGCAGAAATAAATATAAAAATTATCTGAGGCAGTACAATTTTGCAATTTTCTCTCTAATGGTTAGCTTTACTGGAATTCTTTTCATGCACCAGCCAGTTGAAACAGTATGCTTTTCATTCATTTCAGATGGTGAATAGGAAATCTGAGTGGATCAATAACTGGTTAACCAAAATCCTGAGAATGCAGATAGAGGAAACAAAACTCTTTCTGTCTGTAACTTACAATGGCAGATCACAAATTGTAATTAAGGTACTCTGAAACTCTCTAAGAACTCACTAGTGAAAAAAATAAAATCAAACAACCCTGAAAGCAGCATTTTATTTTGCTGCACGTAGAAGGTCACAAGATTCAACTGGAAAAGATCACAGTGGTGGAAGTTGTTGGGTTTATTTTTTCTGGGCTGCAGCATGCTGGAGGAAAATCCAAGCTTCCATTTACCAAGTTTGCTTTTTTTTGCTGTAAACTTTGCTCAGTAGAAATTGCATGGCTTTGCTGACCTCTGAACTTCACAGATAGTATGGAAAGGAGGGAATTCCTGCAACTTCATGAAGTTTTAATAACATTTTAGATAGGACTGGCCATTCAGCTTGTTTTGTTTTGTTTCCTTTCTCTGCTACGCTGGTTGGATAAATTATCAGTCTGACCCAGCCTGTGCCTGGTGATGATACTTTGGGAAAGGACAACAGCTGGGCCACTTTCTACTGTCCCATCTACTTCCCCTCTGCTCCTCACCTACCTCCAGCTATAATGGTCATGTCAGAGATGTTGAGGGGTATACCGTGAAGATGAAACAGTAGAAATAACAGATGAAGCTGTCTGAAGTTTATTTGAAACTCTTCCTGCTTTGTAGTACAAAAAAAAAGTTAGTTTGTTAAAACAAGGTGATGCAAAGCAATCTTTCAGTTGACCCTCACATCCTCTATAACCTCTCACTTATCCACTTTTCTTTTTAGCTAAATGTGTTGCTCTTACTTTATGGAAAAAAAAAAAAAAAAACAAAAAACCAAAAAACATAACCCTTTGGGTTAATATTTGCAGAAAACATTCCTCTAAAACAACTTGGGCAAAAACAATGCAAGAAGAGGAGCACAACATTTAAGTAGTTCAAATTCCTGGGGAAAAAAAAAAAAAAAAAAAAAAAAAAGTTCTGTGCCAGAATTTGAAGGCTGCCAAGTTTGTACCAGGAAAGTTCTGGAAGCCTAGATTTTTACCTTTGGCCATGACCCCAATCCTCCTTGTCAGGCTGAGCAGCCAGGCTTCTGAACTGCGCTGGGACCCCATCCAGAGCCACTGATGGCGATGGGGAGGCTTCCCTGGAGGCGGGCTCTGGTGACACAGCCAGGGAAGCTGTCTGCCTCCTGTCACAAGCCTGTGTGCTCGGAATGGAGTGCTAGGACAGCCTGGCCAAGAGGGAGAGAGCAGGGCCCCACGGCCACATCGTTAGAGCACTGCATCTGCTTTGGCTTCAAAAGATGCTTGGAGATCTTGTTCCTACTGGAAATTCATGGCAGGTTCCCAGGACTTCACAAACTTGTGCCCTAACTAGTGCCAATCAAAGAAAAAAACCAAACACAAACTAGTCCCAACTAAGAAAGCGCAGTAGAATATTCTGTTTTGTTCAATTTGTTAATTTAAGATTAACTGTTTTCTGCTATTTCCGATGCTTTTGCAGCATTAAATAAGCATTTCTCCATTGAGATGTGTCTGAAGGGTGTCCCTATGCCATTACTGAGGTGTTACTGAACTTTGGAGGTGCTGTTATCCCTGCTCATCAAGCAAGGAGAATTTCTCCAGGGAGAGTGTGTTTTCAGAGAATGCATCCGCATCCTTGTGCAGAAATAGGTATCAGCTAGGGCCTAAACTGAGCAGTGCAGTTGCTCTTGGTGAAGTGACAACGAGACTTTGCTAACAATTTTTAATGCTTCAGTTAACCTGCTTGAATTACATTTTCTTTTCTGATGTAGATTATGTACTAAACAGAGATCCAGGATTTGTCCTCTCACTTTCTCAGTGCTAAGTAGAAATCAACAGTATTCCTTTCTCATGACATGTGAGGGGTTGATGAAAAAGTTGGCAATAGAATGACACCTCTCCATCTGGTGCTTGTGTTTCCATATTTTTATAAAAATTGTTCTATCAAGTGTACAAAAAATTTAAGGCCACATTTCAAGTCCTGTTCCTTTGGCCCTAAGAACGTTTCTAGAGTCTCGGTAATGTGGGTGTTAACTCTCCGGTGTTTGTCTTGAACATGCTTCGTAATCTGATACTCTGTTGAAATGTGAAACCCACGGGTGGTATTTGTTTATCTCATTTGATAAAATTGTTAGCAAATTCTGCCTTCTGACGTATACTCTGTCACGGTGTTTTAAGGGGGGAAAAAGAATGCGGCAGATAAATTTCAACTTGAGGCCATCCTCTAGCATCTTCGACAGGTTTGTAAAAACAAACTGATGGATGATGTCACAGGAGCCCAGAAGGAGTTGCACGGTAATGACCACGATCATCAGGCAGAACATTTTCTCATCAATCTTAACCGGGAGAGAAAGACTGTTATTTTTAATGCAGTAGAAACACTTTTAATGGGATGTTTAATGGGGTTCTACGCATATCTTATTTACCAGTAATATATTGAAACTTATCGGGGGAACAATTTCTCTTAATAATATTTTTAAAGACTCCAGTCTAGAGCTTGTTTGTTTAGAGGTGCATTTTTTTCAATTATTTTGAGCTTTTCCATCCTCCAGGTTTTGTGTTAAACAGGACCCGTAACCGACAGCTGGTTTTCTTCTCATGCAAAATTTAGACTGGACTAGTTCTGTAGAAACAGTTTTGTGCCTTTAGAATTTGTTGGCAAATCTCCTGAGACGTGATACATCATCTGATTTGCAAGCATGGCAAAAATGGTGTGGAAATTTCAGGAAGTGTTTATCATAAAGAATAAAGAAACAAACAATTTTAGAAGCTAGAGCCCTTTTTCATTGCTATTGTCTGTGTTGTTCTCGTGGAGGTTAATAATAATTTACTTTTACGTTTTAAATTGCTTCAACTAGTTCTTTATGCACTGCGTGGAAATAATAGGAAACATTTGTTGTGGTGGAAATCCTCTGCCCCGCTGTTCAAGCAGCGCTATTTATCTGTGCCTTGTTGCACACCCCCAGCAGAGCTTTGCGCATGGAATGAAACGCTGAGGAGCTCTGTGCTCCCTCACACAGGGTGGCTGGATCTGCAGTTTCACGTGTGTCCATGTGCCCTCGTGGTGCCCCTGATCGCACTTGGCATCTATTGTTGAATCTTTTCTGGAAGGCCGTGTCATTTCTGAACGCTCAAGTAGGAAGAAAAGGAAGATAATTTTTCTCCTAAGATAAATGTTTGTGTGTAGTCAGTGAGCATTCCTGAGAATTCCAAACCAAAGGGGAAAGGTACCTGTGCTGTCTGCTGCTCTAAACCCGCACCTGATCACGCAATTTCCAGATGCAGCACTCCCTGTGCCAGTACCATGGACAGGGGAGCTCTCCTTGCCTTCAGGCAGCCTGCACAAAGATCAGCTGTGCCGGAGCTCCCTGGCATCAGAGGCAGCTCTGCCTCCAGAAAACTTTCCACTCCAAGGAAGGCAAAGGGAGACAACTCTTCTCTTTCTGAGTGAAAACACCAATGTGCTCTTTCAGTGTCTTTGCTTTGGAATCTATCATCTTACATAGGCATGGCTGGCTTTCTGCTTTACTATTTTTTTTAATTGAATGCATTTAAAGTGGCCTACCTTGGTTTTTGCAGGACTTCAGTAATCAGTAGTCTTGCTTCTTGAAGGGTGGACTTGCAGGAGTGAATACACTATATCTTCTTGGAATTTGAAGCTTCTGTGCGATGCCTGGCTACTGTGAAGTTTAATCTTTTTGATAAACTAATTTTTTTAGATGAGGTTGGGGCTTTGTATCCTGACTGAGACTGTAGTCGGTGGCTGCAGGTTTGCAAAAAGGGTTTATTCATTTGTTTCTGTTACCTAGAATTTGCCTGTTCTAGCAATCAGAGTAAAATAGAGATGTAGAGAATATAGATGATGAATGGATATTGTGTACTGACCAATAATCTGATGGCAGACTCTCATGTGTCTCCACACACTCTTTTTACAACTGCCTGCAACTGAGACAGAAAATATTGCTCAATTAGATAAAAAATGAATTTTCAATTAATTATTCAGTGCTGTCTTGCAGAATTGGAATCTGTCCAATGGATACCTGGAAGTGCCCTCTAGTTACACATACGATACCATGAGTTGAATTCAGCAGTTGCATCCACAGAAGATGTGGTATATAACCATTGTCCTCTAAAAAGTAAATTGTTGACAGCCTGCTGTTCTCTGTATTCTTCCTGTGCACTGGACTGAGATTTTTTCATTTCATGCATCATCATTCACAGCTTGCTGGAGTAATTCCATAAAGTCAGTACATATCCCTCATACACACAAACAGAAGAGGGAACAATATATTTTTGCTGTTGTTTTTGAAAGCTGGACACATTTGCATAGATTTAATTTTCCTTTTCACCTGCTAGTGAAGTCTATTGGGCGGGAAGGAAGAACAACCTCTAGTTATTTTAAGCTCCTTGTAAGCTTGGAGTCCATTACTAATTTGTTACAGAGTTTGGGTTTCTTTATGGTTTTTATGACTTCAGTTAATATGGAAAACAACCTTGATTTGAAAGAAGAGGTACTGTGCAGTCTAGCTGAAATCACCTCGATAGTGTTTCACCCCTAACAGTTAGGACATTAAATTAAAACTTCTGAGGTAAATGTCCTCTTGGCTTTGTTCTAGGTGTGCATACAGGCTTACAGATCCATATTCTGCTATGCAGCCGCTTCTGCTAATTCATGAGGATCAGCAAGAAGCTGCTCCATTGCTCTAAGAGTTTCCTAGAGCGGGCAGTCCTCAGCTGGGGAAGAGGGAGTATCAGGGAGGTTCTGTGGGCTTGACCTTAGCGTGCCTTTCACTACCTGGTATGGTTTAAAACATTAAAATTACCTTAAAGTGTGCAGATATCAAGTTGGCCTATTGTATCTTTGTGGTGGGAAGTATTGTACCTTTTTCCTTTAGTCGAGGTGTGCAGCATGAGCACTGCGTTGCTTGTGCTGCTCGTGCTGTTCGTGCTCCAGGCTGTAGCTGGAAATCTTTGGCAGCAGTGTCAAACTGAGGATCTCCCACTGCTGATTTCGCTTTCTGTCCCTTCCTCCCTGATCTCTGACTGCCGGTTCACGTCTTTGTGATATCCCGTCAGCTGTGGAGTCGTACTGAGAGCAGGGCGTGAACGAAGAAATAGCATCCCGTGGTAGGGATGGCAGATGGAAACAGTGACTGCTTGAGCTGCCTGTGTCACTGCCTGCCTCTGAAACCTCAGCACCACTGGTTGGAAGACGTGGGAATAGAATGACCAGTGTTTCCTCAGGGGAGAAGAGGGATCTGTTGATCGCTGTCATATGCTGTACGTGCTCAGGGATGCCCATCCACTTCTGTAAAAGACAGCTGAAAACCCTCGTGAATTTTGTTCAGGACAGAGAGTGTTAGGGTTGAACTGAGACTGAACTGCGTGGTCTGGAGACTGATAAAATAAACATGTGATTTAGGTGCTGATTAAAGTTGTATGTGTTTATGAGGGAAAACAGCAGGGAGTTCTGAGAGGCAGATAGAGTAATGGGGAATTACCAGCATCAGTGCCATGCTTCAATACAAGATGGAGAAGAAGGGGGCTGTTCTGAGGCTTATTGCTGACTGTAAGAGACACAGAACTATGAGAAATCTTGCTGGTTTGAGTTTTTCTTTGTTTGAGGAAAGTTACCTCATATGTTCTTTATTATTAAAGACAACTTCATCAAATTTATGTGAGATACCTTCAAGTTTGAGCAAACAGTTGCTGCATGTGCATCGAGCACCTGCTCTGAGGATGTTTAAGTCCCTGGATGGTAAGGTTGGTTAGAGGCCACTTGGCAGCTCACAGTGGAACAAACTTTTGACAGAGCTTCGAACCCAAGGCTGAATTCTGCTTTACACCGTGTGGAAAGTAGAGGCAGCACTAGAAATTGCTGTTTGTGAATCAGCCTCAGTCCGTGTGCGCTGTGCAGGGTGAGGTGCAGTCACTGCCGCACCTGTACAGGTGTGACCTCTGCATGACCTCTGTCTTCCACATCACAGGGAGAGTCATCATTGTAATCAAGGCACTTTTGTGTGCTTCAGGCTTTTAGAAATAACAGATACTTAGCTCTATTGGTATCCTGACAGAAAAGAGAATTTCTAGGTTTTTAACTGAACGAGTTTTGTTTCACCCTTTTTTCTAGTCCCTATTCTTGTTGATGTTTCTGACTGTATCTATATTGTGTGTTAGCATTCTTTCCTTTATCTAAGGGAAGAAATTAAATCCTTTTCTTCCAGTTTCAGTGCTATTGCTTGGATAATGTGCCAGGTACAGATTGGGCTCTGCTCACATCAGCAGCACCGCACTGAAAGCAGTGATCATGTACTGTTCTGAGTGCTTTTCAAGTAGCTCAGTGTTTCCCCATGCAGAATAGGTTGATAAAATCTTAAAGAGAGCCAAGAGCAGGGACCACAGCTGTCCCAGGGATTGAAGGCTTAGCCTTTCCTGAGCACTAACAATTCCCTCAGCAGCTCCCCGGCTAAAAAGAAGCTCCAGCCTTTGGCAGTGCGTGGCAGGGTGCTGCAGTGAGGGCAATCCCTGCTGAGGCAGGGCTGTGGGAAGAGGCAGCGGTGTGTGGCCACTGAAAGCAGCGATACATTGAGCTAAGGTAGACCCTGAAGATGCTGGATCTCATCATTTTTCATCACCTGCTAGTTTGCATATATGGCCAATACTGACAGAGAAGTTAAACCTTAGGTATTAGTTCTTCTGTTCTCTTTTCTCTCTTGTCGCGTAATTTGATCTGTTATGTGCACAGTTTGAGGCCAAGTGGAAAAGTGGGATCTTGCTTGGGAATCCCAGCTGCAGTGGGAGTCCCTGTACCTGTGAGCAGCCTCCCAGACCAACACTTTCCAGCCTTGGGCGGGACCAGGATCCTGATTTCTGAGACGTGAAACCAATTAAAATCTCCCTGGGAATTCATGATGACTACTTTCCTAAAGGTTGCAAATGGATAGAAGTGTTGCTTACTGTCTTTATTTTTATCTAAGCCACCATATTTTAGGTCAGGAGTACTCACCAGAGACTTGCAACGTTGTGAAATGAAACATGCCTTGCCTCTGCTTCCTCAGAAGATGAGCCACTTCCATAAAAATCCCAACCCATGGCTGGAAGCTGTCTAAACTTGCCCTGTAGCAGGAAGATCTTTTTCTTAGTGATAGTTGAAAGCTTATAAAATTACACTAATGAAATGTGATTTTAAAAGCTTGATTTTGCATTTGACAAGTCCAAACTCGCATGCCAAATTAGTCTGTAATACTAAATCTTATTTTGTTTTATAAGTTTCAACTCACTTAACAGTCATGACACAGTTTGATTTTCAGAGTCAATGGGAAAAAAGGATGAGAGTGAAATATTTGTGTAGCATTTTTGATCATTGAAAAGATGTCAGTAGTTCTACTTTCAAGGATGATCAGTTTGTGTTAGTAGGGATAGGATTGAGCTCAAGGAAATGAAACCAAGCACCATATTTAAATTACAGTGAGAAATTACCCCTCTCTAAATGTTCCCTCTCTTTTTTTGGACAGGTTTTCCCAAGTGTGAGCAAGAATAAAATATTCAATCATCATTTAATACTTCCAGAGGAATGCACAACAGTAAAAATTTGTACCTAAAGTCGAAGCATTTTAACCAGTCCTCTCTAATAGAAATAATTTAGTGACAGTTTATGCTCAGTTTTAATAAGACATGCACACAAACCAAGGTAGATTAAAACTCAAAGTCCAAATTCTGATCTTAATTAATACCAGCGTAGACCTCCAGTAAATTCACTGAGCGCATCATTACAGCAGGATCACTGAAAATAGATTGGGGTGTCAATGCACCACAAAATACTGCGCTCTTCTCGCTCATTTAACACAATTCCATTTGTAGAATAATGTAAAGCTAATTGTCCAACCCTAAGTTAGCACATTATATTGGTCTGCAGCTCTTAATTAACAGAACAGGCTTTGGAGTCATTTGGAAGTACACTGTATTTTAAGTTCACAAGGAATTTAGGATGTGTTAAATTAAAGACAACATTGCACGTTAAGTCATTAGAGTGACAACTTAATTCCATATCCTAAATACTTGATTTAGCAGTACAGTTCATGGGTGCCAGCTCCACAAGCAGCTCTCATGCACGAAGAGACAGCTACAACCCTTTTCCCCCGAGCTGCAAGGGCAGCTCCTTCAGGAAGGGCCTGGAGGCTGCCTGGGCCCTTGCCAGCCAAGCCACTCTGGATTAAAATATAGAAACTCTTCTCCTCTGTCCTACCTCTCCAAAGGTAGCTTGTGCTCTCAGATTAAAATCTGACAGATCATTAGAGTGTCAGAACAAGCAGCATTAATTATGCCACATTTGTAAAATTCAATTGCTGTATTTTATGGTTAAGAGCATCTCACAATTAACTGTCTTCGCAGAGTCACAACAGCGCAGCTTTCGAAAGCTCAGCAAGACAGTTTTATGTGGATGAAAATTCCTTGCTTAAAGCTTTTCTACAGAGCTACCAGAGTTTTTCAACACTCAGCGGTAATAAGGCACCTCGTTATCACAATGACACAAATGCTATTGTGCTCGGAGTATGTGATAAATATGATTGTCACATCTTCTGAAAAAGAAAACTTTTGTGTCATTGTAACCTGTCATTAGGGTACAAGACATCCCATGATTCTTACTTTTATTATGGTAATCTAACAGCTGTCTACAGAGCCAGAAATTGCTATGTCAGATATACCTTAGCCCCTGATGCAGTGATGAGAAGGCAGCAGCTCTGCATGGCACTGAAAGGGTGAACTCCCGCCTCAGAGTCTGGACAACACCAGTTCTGACCAGTCTTGTGTGGTTTTGAACAGCATCTCTTTCAAGCCACCACAGTGTTTTATTACAGAAACTTTGAAAAAAACCTACTTGGAAGTTTGAAGTTGCTCTAGTTGCTAGGAAGAGAGATGGCTCATTTCAACAATAATGTCGTGGGCAAAAGGGAATTTAAGTTTTCCTCTCCAGTAACTTTTCAATGGAAACCAACTTGATGCACAGGCATATTGTAGATCTTCCCCTCGCTTCTTGTAATTCATGTTCTTGAACAGAAAATAGAATCTGAACACAGATCTGACATTTAAACTGAAACTCACCTCTTCTCCTTCTTTCTTTTCCCGGGAGACACAGGAAAATCAAACCAAAAATTTCTTAACTCACTTTCTCTGGTTTCCCAATATGAGAATCTACACTTTGAAGAGGATTATTCTGCTAAAAATGTATAATGTACCTCGGGAAGGGTGGAGATCTCCTTTGGTCACAGCTATGTGTTTTTCCATATTTTTATCACTACCTGCCTTCCCAGTGGATCCCAGGCTGAGCTGACACCAGGCTCTGGTCCATCACCGGTGCTGAAGCTGCAGCCAGGGAGGCCGTGGGCACGGGGCCACCAGGGATGGGACAGGTCCCAGTCAGCTCTGCCCCACACGAGCCCACACAGCTCTGGGGCTCTGCTCTCCAGGACAATGGCTTTCTGCTGGCAATGGCAGAAGTCACACGTGCAAGGCCACAGCATCATATTTGTGCTGGGTATGAGAGAACTATCAGCATTAACAAGGGCACACTGAAAATTATAAAGAAACTGTCCCGTCTGGGAGGCTGAGTGTGAGAGCCTGGGTTCTCCCTTTAGCCGTCCTCACCTCAGATCCAGTATCAAGGGACCAAGTACAACAAAATCTGCTTGGATGTGTTCCCTCAGGACCACTCAGCTTCACAGAAGGTTCAGCTTGTCTTGTGGCTAAAGCAGGAGGCTCTCGGTAGGTATTTTTTCATGCTTGCTGTGGCAGAGGCTCTGTGGGAAAAGGCATTAATGTATTTTGTCCTTCTCCTACTTTCCTATAATGGCCCAGGCAAAACTACAAGAGCAAACCAAGCCTGCATATGAATGCGTCTCAGGATACGAGAACAATTTTGCATTTTACTTCTCTGCTTTTTTCGGTTCAGCAGAAAAAAACCTGAATCTCCCTCACCCAGGCTATGCTAGATGACAGGAAGATGTTTGCTATTGTATTTTCTTAGAAAAACAGAGGAAATGAGTCCTCATGCTCCTATTTCCTGCATGGGTATTCTAACTATTAGATTTGGTACTGCCACCTGGAAAAAGGCAAACAAAAAGCAGACTGAACTTCCTTCAGTTTTTTAAAAGGAGAGAAGTGAGTGGGCACCTTGTTTTAGAGGAAATGTGGACGTGAAGAGCTAAGAGATGCTGCCTCATCAGGCATAGGATATTTGGCCTCAGTGTCCTTATTTGCTGGTTATTGAAGAAAATGCAGTGTTTAAGCAGCTCAGCATCGGCAGGGCAATCAATATTGAATTCTGCCATGTTCCTATACTGTTCTCTGCTGAGAGCCTCAGGACCACGTTCAGGGCTCCAGAGTTTGTTTACACATCTTTATTTAATTCTTCATTTTACAGGCGTTTTTATTACATCTAATGCTTTACCTCTCTGTCCCTTCCTGAAATCAGGGCACAAAAGAGAGTGTATTTGTCCTGTAGAGGATATGTGCATCAGATGTAAAGCATTCAGGTAGATTGATAAAAACATAGTTATGGAGGAAGATGGATGTTTCTGAAAAATAATAATCTGAGCCTGATCTTGTGGAACAGTTACAACTGACAATATTGGTTTTGAAAATATGTGTTGGTGTTCAGTCTGAAGTCCAGCTTGGACTAAGACAAGAAAATTGTGCTGGCAAATGTGATGGATACACAAAAGTGTGGTGTTTTCTGGCTGAAATAATTCTGGAGGAACTTAATCTTGCAGTGCTGGTAGCACTGGCATTTGGTATGCTGCAGCTGCAGCAGCATGCCCAGAAAATTTAAATTCAGTGTGACAGTTCTTAAGGGGGCATTAAATAGAAATTAGCAATTGGTAAAAGTGTTTTCCAGAGTTTTATCAAAGGCCTAGAAGATGCATAGGACGATAAGTCAAGTTTCAGGTAGTGTGTTCCAATTAGACTTTTGGAAATATGATTGTTTTGGTTCCTGTGGGAATTGCAAATAAGAACTACCGAAGCAAGAGGCTCACTGACAGTCTGAAACCAAAGTATTGCTTTTCTCTCCAAGTATTCAGCACACTAAATCTACTTTCATAATAGCATCATATTGTAACTTTTGAAAACTAATTTCCAAAAGTGTGCTCCCTTACTGCTACATAAAAATGGCATTTGTGTTTCATGAAGGACGACAAAGATCTGTACAAACAGAGGATTTTAAAGTGCTAATGTTGCACTATTACGTTATTATATCTTTTTTACCTTAAGCAGATTGATGGATTTTTAAAAATCAGTTGTCATATCCCTGAAACATAAATTACGTCATTTTGCTTTATAAGTTTTACATTAAAATTCCTTTATGTTGTTTTTATATATAAGAGAAAAGAAAAAGAGTCTAAGGAGATACTATTTTTTCCATTTATTCAGTCCCTGCTTCTCTTTGCTACTTCTAGTGTGCTAATGCTTTTGTTCCCTTTTGTGGATTTTTTAGTTAACCTTTATTTACACTCAATCTCTTTTGGATGCAGTTCAATGAAGGTTAGCAGGATTTGTATTTACTATCTGTAAAATGAATAGGGAAAAAGGTGGGTATTTTTGTTTTGTTTTTCTTTCATTTTTTGTTTCTTTAAGAAATGCCTTAGTTATAGAAATACTTTTCTTTTTTTCCCCTGTAGTTCATTATTGTATCATACGGTGTTATCTCAAATAGATATTTATTTAGTATGTCCTAGCCTTACATAAAGAGAAGAATTAATCAAAGTACGTTTTTGGCCATTGTTCCTTAGGAAACACATTGTCAATAACTAAAAACTTTTAAACTCCTTAGCTCTTGCCCCTGCGGGAAAATTATTCTCATCCGTCACAGTTAAAAACCAAGGACAGGTGCAAAACCGGTTGCTTGCTTAAGTACATGAATATACTTGTGCAGAAACAGAAGACGGGCAAATGAGAAGAGATTGTTTTGCCATTATTTCCGAGTGAAGTTTTAATCTGAGTTACGAAGGTTCTTCAGACTCGGAGGTTACACGGGCTGATCGTGATTTGCTTGCGCTTTAAACAGATGCACGTTGGCGGTCGATGCGCCAGTCAAGTACTTGCAGCTCTGAATTTCCCCCATCTGTGATCAGGATGACCTTGGCTCTTACCCTTTCCAAATAAAATGTAAGCTTCTCTCACTGAGATTTCTCTCGGCAAAACGTGCGGCCGTAAAGCAGTTCAGCATTTTTGCGGGATGATAATCTCCCTGGAAGCGGCGCAGAGCCGAGGGAAATGGAGTCCTCAAGTGCTATAGTCACGTGTAAGGAGCGAGAATCCAAGGCTGAATTTCTGCTATCAGTGTCTTGACCTTACAATTGCAGGCAGCCTCGAATGAACTGCTGCTTGTTTAACGAGTGAGAGTAATTACGGCACTTATAAGTGAATTTGTGATTTGTCACTCTTTACTTAAGTGCTAACATTTTTAATTACATTAATTTAGTTACATTAAATTACATGCAAATGAATTACATTACAGTATTTAATGTAACTTTCTGACTTGGGGGGTTCTCGAGTAATTGCAAAGACAACTAATTCATTTTCATGAATTTTTTTTGTGCTTTTGTAGCCAGCATCCATTTAGAATTTAAATGGAAATGGGGTATAAATTTAAATTGGGGGTGGGGGGGGAAAGCTTAAAATGTTTCAGAGAGTAGTTAGAAAATCTCAAATCGTACTTGATCCTCAAGATCTATCAAGTCCTGTCTTGAGAAAGATATCATAAAAAAACCCAAACCCAACTTAGAAGTGGTAACAAAATTACCTTATTTATTGCTTCAGGAAGTTAGTGAAGCTTCCTAAACAGTCTTCAAAAGTAATTCAATAAAATAATAACAACGATAACTTTTAAAGTCCCTTATATCTCTTAATATTAAAGCATTTCTTGTAATAACAAGCCTCTACTGGTATTAATGATGGTATAGCCCCTGATGGCCAGATCCAGGAGAAAATGATCCTGTATCTGAATTCAGCTTGTTCTATTGCAGAGCTCAAGAAAAGTTGCAATCTGCTCTCAGTGCTGGGGTTTGTGAAAATGAACCAATTCTCTTAAGAGCATTTTCTCCCTAATGACTGCTTAAAAACTGAGTTAATGCTAAATGCTGTAATCATACCTGGGGTTTGTATCTTCTGATGTGTTACTTATTCATCCACGTGAGTAACTGCGCTATCTCCACATGGAAGGGAACTGAGAGATGAATCAAACTACACCAAAGGGAGAAAAAGTGACAAATATTTTTGGGTAAAAGCTGGCTTTGTAATATTTGCTAGGATGCTTACCTAGAATGTCCTAAGCTGTTTACACCCGAAGGTCATAATTTTTCAGAATAAATTCTATGTAACGTTAAATTTTAAAAGAGAGACTTTTAGACATGTAGGTTCTTTGGGCTGACTTTTTAGAATGCCAGACCAATGGTTGAAATCGTGGGAGATGAATTAGGGAGATAAAGCTAATAAAAGTTTTATTAGTCGTAATAAAACTGCCAACGCAGTTTAGGTATGACTTGATCCCAGCTGCAGCGCTTTTTATTTATTTATTATTATGGGTTGCCAGACCCTGCCTCGACTGCTCCTCCTTGCTGGGCTCGGAGTGTGGCTCAGAGAGAGCTCATCCTAAAGAGTCACTGGTGCTGGGTCTCTACTGAAATCTGCCAGCCCTGCCAATCCAGAGCTCTCCGCATGGCAAGGGTCAGAAATGTGTTCAGGAGATGATCTCTGATTTGACCTAACACTTTATTTAGAGTAACAGGAAGTGCAGCTGACTGAAAGCTTAACTAGTTAATTTATGGCTCCCAGACAGGTTTTTATTCAACATGTTAGTAATTGTTAAGGTTTAATTTATCTTCAGCACTAATTGAAGTTTTTTTAAAGAATAATAACAAATATGCTCTGAACACAACTAAAAATCTTTGTTTTAATATAGACCTAGAATAAGCTCTGGCTTATTAATTTTTAGTAGTTTACCATATAAAAATTAAATGCTCAAAGATATTCCTGAAAAAGAGTGCATTTCACTTTCTTTTTCCTCTTTCTCAATCACTGCAGCTCAGCATCTTCATCTCTGAGTCAGGTTGCCTCCTCAGCTGCATCCTTTAAAAAGTGCTAGATTCTTCCACTGGGAGAATATGAAAATGATCAATGCAATGATGTTGATGTGTTGTGGCAGCATTTCTAAGCTGAAATCTTTTGGGGGTTTTGGCTGTAATGTTTGGGCATACACACTTCTGTTGAAAATCTGGTGCCTGATTTAAAAAGCAACAGCAAAAAAAAACTGAACCCAGGTTTTGAAACAACAAATGTGGTCACACCTTCGCAGCCACAACTGGGAATATTTTAAACTGCATTTAATACATTTTAACTGAGCTATTTGAAAATATACAGGAACGTAACTGTGTTTGCTGTTTCCTGCATAGTTCTCTTCTAACACTTCTTGAATGCTTTTTTTTTTTTTTTTCTTTTTTTAATTCCTAGTGGTAAAAATAGGTTAGTGGAACCTGTAAAAATGTGCAAAAAACTGCTCATTGAGAAAGCAGACCTTAGGCTGCCCTTGGCAACAGCACGGGATTATGGATTTGGAATGGCAGTAATTGCCAAGTGTGAGGTACATGTTGGTTTGGTGAGTACAGGTGCTTTTTCCTTGAGAAAGAGCTGCACAGTGCTTAGAGAGGGGCAGGAGGATGCAGAATATTTCATACAAGAGGAAGCGCAGTTGAATCGGTTTGCAAAAGTTTGTTTCAGTTCTCAAATCTATTCCATGAGAAATGTAAAGGCGAAAACTTTTATCAATTACTTCAAAAGGTTGAAATAATTGTGTTTTTCAAACTGCATTTTATTTAGCCAATTTCCTTCAGGATTTTTATATATTTATAAAAATTCAATGTATTTTAGTTCTATTATTCGAGTTTTACAGAGAGAAGGTAATCACAAGGCCCTTCTGCTCCGACCAAGTTATTTTTACAGGGGAGAAAGTAGCAAGTCTCCCTGCTGAGCCGTGATTTACAAGGTAAATAGCAAATGCCAAAGATTAAGTGATGGTTTTCCCTTGTTTGGTGCTTAAGGGAAGAAACAGGGTTACTTCTGTGTTTAACTTGGGCTGAGTAGTGCCACTCTTACAGTGTATCATTCCCTGCAAGTGCTTCAGTTCTTCGAGATGGGCGTCTTGGGAGCTGGACATGTCAGGAATTAGTGTTTTGAGCACGATGGTCTTTCTAGTTGAGGGAAATAACTTTTTCCTGTCATTTTCTTACTTCAGACTGCAGATTTTAAAATTCCTCAAAAAAAAAAAACCAAACAAACAAACAAAACAAAAGCGACTTGAGAGGTGAGGCAAGGTTCTTGCTGAAAATCTTTCCAGCCTGTGATCAGCCTGGCAGAGCACACCAAACATAACTTCCTGTTACATGTTGATTGCTGCAATATCTAAAGTGTATATTAATGTGAAGATAACAACGCTGAATTTCATCTGTAGGTGAATTATGCAGGCACCAAACACCGCAGACTTCCTGAAGTGAAATTCCTCAAACACAAGGAATTGTCAACTTTGTAAAGAAAGCTGCTGACACGGAGCTAAGAAGAGCCGCGTAATTCCGGGCACATTCCGTGTGCAGACCAAAACCCAATCTGCAGGGGCGGGCTGTGTGTTCTCACTGCTGTCCTTTGGATGACAACAAGCGCTGCTTCACCAGCTCGGAGCAGTGTACAGACAGGATTATCGCTCGAGGAACACTTCACTTCCATATGCTGAGGGAATAAGAATCGACTGTGAATTTGCAGGCAGAAATTGAGTAGTGAGAGCTTTAAATTACGGGGCTGGAGACTCAGCCCGGAGATGAGGTGGGGTTTGAAAGGAAAGCAGACACAAGGCGTGGTTAGGGCTGTGGCATCACTGGAATTACAGAACCACAGTAGGTATCGTGTAACTGAGCACTCTGTTGGACAGGGGGTGGGAATTATAAGTCAGGAAGAGATTTTTGATAAAATATTCCCTCAAATTAAAGGCAGTTGGGCATTTTTCAGGTAACGGTGTCACACTGACTTGCTTGTGAACAAAGTGGAGCATTGTTACCTTATTCTTTGAGATTTATTGACTCTTGTGACTTACATTTGTTTGTTACCACCCAGTGGGAATTGAATCTCCAGTTGCTGTACCATCTGCTTGGAAGAAGTGTCCTGTACCTGACTTTCAGTGCTGTAAATGAAAAGTAATACTCAGTATTCGGAGATCATTTAGAAAAGCAGATATGTAAACACCGTTGAGTATCTCTTCTTTCTAATAAGGGGGCTTTTTATTTTTGTTTAAAAATTAAACTGGAATATCAAAGATTTTCAGTTCCCTTTCCCTACTGCAGAAGCAAAAAGGAGCCTAAATGTTTCTAGGAAACAATAATCATGAGGGCTGTAGTAAAATTGCTTTGGACCTAACATTTTACAAGTTACATTACTGTCCTTGTTAACAAATACAATTTCTTGTTCAAACTATGTAATACAGTCGTTCATATACGCTAGTTCCAAACTCTAAATATTCAGTAACAGGGCTGGGCAGTGGAGTTGTTAGAAATGGTAGTATTTTGTTTATTCAGGGTGGTTAGAAATTGCTGGTGTAGGTTTTTATCTTGTATCTTCTGTGCTTCAGCAATTTTTTCCCCTGAACCTTTTAACTTTATATCTATTAAAAGAGCACGTGCAGCCTCTAAACAGAGATTAGAACTTTGGCTGTATTGAGTAACTCCCATCCATACAGAAATAGATTATCCTACTCCCATCTGGATGGACAAGAAAGACAAGTCTGGTATTTAGGTAACGGTGTTATCCCCACTTAAATTAGGGACAGAGTCGTTTAAACCATGCATTTCTGTAGCATTTAGTCATTGCTGCCATTTGTAAGGCTTCATCTCTCACTGGTAAATGTGCTTCACTCAATGGTTTTTCTGAATTTACAGTCTGAGGGGGCTAATCTTGAATTCCTTGATCACGTCCATTTTGATAATACTAATTAAATACTTACACTAATTAAAGGTTTGTCCAAATTAAAGCAGAGTCAAAGTGTCAAGGTGTATTTTATGTAGAGGAGATAAACCAAGAACCAGCCCACATGGTGAACATCTCCTTCACAATGAGTTAGGTTTAGTTAAAGGTGATTTTGGCCTTGGCCTTCTTGATTAATTTGCGAATTGAACTGTTTAGAGCTCCTGAGGAACAAGAATACAGCTGGGCAAACAAGTTTGCTGTTGCTGACAGTTTTTAAGTCATCTTTCTAATTGTGTCAACAGTCCGATGACAACTGCAGGTTATTAGTGCTACAAAATGTATTCTTACAGTCATTTTTATTCATTGTCACCGAGAACAGGGAGAGTGAATTTTCTTGTTATAAACGCGATGTATGCATCTTATTAAAGAAAAATGCAATCTAGTGAACACTGAACTTATAAATGAATTTTTGCAAGACCGTTAAAGGTAAATTTTAAAAAACTAATGAGTAGAATGAAGCAAAGTCTCGATGTGAACACCTAAATGTTTTCTTTCTGAAACTATAGCCTTTATTTCCACTTTGCTAGATTTATGCTACACAAGAGCACTGGAGCTATTAATACCAGACGTGATTGGTTTCCAGCTTTTTCCACCCAGAGCTTGATGACATGTTATATTTTCTTTAATTATGGCACAATTATTTGCTACTCACACTCTTTGTATTTAAAGCTTCTTGGCCTTTTCTTTACTAGTCTGTCTTCTGCCCCTCAAAGTGTGCTTCCCAAGGCCTGAAATCCCTAGAATTTATCCACACTATTATTTTTGCAAATCCGCAAAGTGAAATACGGCATGGAAACCCCGTTAGCAATACACAGACGTTCAGCTGAACACTTTTAACCAACACAAGCTCATGACAAAGTGTCAGGTGCTCTACTTCATTAAATAACACGAACAGAACAGATCAATTCAGTGAGCCATGACCAGCCTTATGCAGAGATATTTTTAGGCACTGCAGCTATGCTTCATCAAACTGTGTTTATCCTCTTCTTCCTCTTCCTCTTTGAACCCCCTCACTGAACTGTGCATTGTGGTGGTACCATAAACTTTCAAACCTCAAACTAGCAGGGAGGTTTCATTGTAAATACAAACGCAGCTCTAGGAATTTGGCTTATCAGGCGGGACCACTTGAAGTTTCACCTTTCAAAGTACTTTTATCCTTTTCTTTTATTATTTTTTCCCATCACAAACAAAAGTGTAATGGGCCAATTAATAATTCATGAAATACTTGGCACAATAAAAAGATTTGCTTCCATGTCAGGTTGTTTTAAATAATATCAGGAATCCTGGTACTGATTTTTGAGAGAGTGCAAAAGCTACAGTATCAGATAACTTTTACATTTCCTTGGAGGGATTGTGAAAGAGTATACTGCACCAAAAAGGCTTTTAATGAGATGTGTCCCTGAAGGGAACAAGTAGATAAGCAAGATGAGTTCATTTCTTTTTTGCCGCAGAATGCAGTGATTTGAGCACAACATTAAGAAAAAAAATACCCATTTGACTCAAATGACAAGACGGTTGAACATCATTTTGGGTTAAATGGTGTATACACGGCCAAGGTTTTTATTTGTCACCAGTGTATGAACTGACGCGCAAAGAGAGGAAAATAAAAGGATGTGATCCGATAGCCAAGGAATATCTACTTATTCATGATTTGTGGTAGTTCTCCAAGAACATTAGCAACAACCTTTCAAAAGTCCTGATTACAGAGGGAGATGCTGTGCATATTAACAGCTGCTCTTTGCCCAAGAGAATCTACAACCACACTGACAAAACCGTAAAAAAAAAAAAAAAAAGCAGCGAGTCAAGGGAACAAAACAAGGCAACTGCGTTTGAGTAGAATGATAAAGATGCACTTGAACCAAACCAAGTTAAGTAGATGACATTACAATGGAAGAAGAGGGCTGTTTAAAGTGCCTCTCACTTCACAGATAATCTTGGAAATGGGAAAAGTGGGAAACTAGTAGGTTATGTTGTGTAGGAATCTGCACAGTAAAAGATATCTCAATTGTATCTCTTTGTTTCAAGGAATATGTACAAGCTTTGTTCTCTGGTTGCTTTATTCCAGAATGTAGACACTCACCAGCCAACTTGCTTCAATGAAAAGTAAAACTACTTTTCTTATTTGGAAATTAATGCAGAAATTTGTATAGTTCTGATTCAAACACTTTCCCCCCCCTAATTAAAGGGTAACCAGTAAAATGTTTTTTTAAAGGCTTATAAGCTTTTCACTTTACTTAAAGAAACAACACTGTGTTACAGTGTCTGATCTGATTTGGCATGAAATAAGATCTAGGCTTTCCTAATAAAAACATTTTATCATTACTCTCACAACAAAAGTACTAAGAAGTGTTGGGTTTAAAAATGTGTTTGAAAACTGTGGCACTAAATTGCAGTGCAGGAAATATTTAAATTGGGCATTTAGTTCTCCATACTTTTAGTTTATGAATCCTGTCTGCTGCAAGAAGGTTTTGGATATTAATCAGTATGAGCAGAGTTATGCAAAAAGAAATCTAAAAGTATTATGGGGCAAGATTATACAGATTTGCAATGATATTTAAAATCCTTGAAAGAATATAATTTCATTTAATAAGGGGGTTGCCCTTGTTTTGTTACGGTATTAGCTTAGGTCTCACTTCTCAAGAAACGTTTGTGACCCTGCTCCCCTCTGCCCCCCAGTACTTGAGAGTTTTTAAATCCATGTAGCTTTGATGGTGTCAGCTGTGCATTGTGTTCATTTCTCCGGATGCTGGAACTGACCCAGGGTAACCAGCCCTGGAATGAGACCAACAGGAGCTGGCAGTCTTTCACTTTGTCAGGGCGAAGCAGAGTGGTCCAAGGCAGTGGAGATAACCAGAGGAGGAGGACTCTGTCCTCACAGAGGGCTGTGTCTGCTGTGTCCTGTCAGCACTCTCATCTGAGAGTCTGCAAAAGGTACCACGTGAGGCTGCAATCCTGTCAGTGCACACAGCTCCCTTTTGGCTTTGCCAACGTTAAGTGGCCATCACATGCCTTCAAAGAGATTTTCAACAACCTGTTGTCTTTTTCCTTCCTGTGACTGAACCTGAATGTAGTTCCCATAAAGACATAAGGAAGGTGATCCGTAGCATGGGAGTGCTATCTCTAAATTCTTTCAGCTAGATCTTGCATCAGCCCCCTGTGTGCAGAGAGGACAAGTGTGGTGTACTTGTTATTCAGAGAAGAAATCACAAATAGATCAAGAAATATTCATGCACCTCTCCAGTGCAGTGTGAAAAGGATAAATAGGATGCTGCAGGTATTTCTGATTCTTATACTTTTAGTTTTATTCATCTTTGCTTTTAACCTCAAAGCAAATTTTATTTACATACTGGGAGAACACACTGGCAGAGGCTTTTCATGGTGGTGGAAGACCTTTCTGTTTATTTCTGCAAATGGAAATGCAGCCAAAAGCATTTCCTTCAGCATAGTTCTGCTTATTACTGTTGCACATCTTGACAGCGCTGGCTTAAATAATTATTAACTAGGAGAAAGCAGACAGGGCAGTAGTTTAAATTTTTGAATTACAAGTTCCAGGTCACATTAATTACTCTGAAAAGCATTCAACAGCTTAATAAGACAAGGGTTTGACTATAAACGTTATTTTCATTTGTTTGTGTTATTTGAGACTGTTGTAACTGGCTGCTTAATGGTCCGTGTCATGTAGGTGTATTATTATCTCTCATTGGCACATTTTACTCACTTGTCAGTAATGGCACACGATGTCTTTCCCATCATTTTCTCTTGGAATCCCAGTCAGAGAGCGAGATCAGTGACAGTTTTATCAGGGAGTTACATTAAGCTGCTCTTTGCCACTCATGAATCAATGTATTTTCATCTCAGACTGGTCCCTGCTCTACATATGTCAGTGCACTCCACTGTCTCATTTGCCAAATGAATAGCAGAGCTCTCATTAAATTAACGCTGTGATTTCTTGCACTGGATTACAGGCAATATGTTCAGTTTGCTCTTTTGATTTTACTGAAAAATGACTCTCAAGTACCAAAGAATAAATAACCACAGTTATATAAGAACTAAAGAAAATAAAATGGTATTTGAGTTATAAAATCAGTCATGGTTCTTGACTGAAAATTCAATTCAGTAATTGGGGAGATTAGAGGCAGTGAAGCACATTAGTTCAGCTTCCAGACCTACAGTGTGGTCACTTGTCTTTTTATTTGTGCTAAGTAATGCAGGAGGTAGAAGAGAATAAAGAACAGTTTCATAGTCACTCCTGCCTGGGTAAGTCTGCACCTGACAGGTTTATAGTCAGAAATATCAAGGTTTATCTTATGTATCCACAGGCTTTAAGGGAATGAAATTTTCATTTTCTGACTAAAGAAATCCAAAGCACCCAAGTATTTAACCCCCAGAGAAACAACAATCCTGCTGTAATCAGGAGAAAATGATGTGTGCTCTTCTTCCAACTTAGATGTGGAGGAGGGCAAGCAGGAGGAGAAGCAGGCAGTTTGCAATATTCTAGTCATGGAAATTGGCTGGAAAACCAGAAAATCCAACCACACAGCCATTCCTTTAGCCTGGTAAGCCCTTTCTGGTTTGAAAGGGGTTCCATGTCAATGCTTCTTGACTGTTGGCCAAATGCGAGCATTATTGCTGAGGGAACGAGCTAAAGGCTCTTGAAAAATCAGTGTAAAATAAAGTTAAAAGGAAACTAAACTGTTAAAGAAGAGACAGGGGGAAAGAGAGAGAACATTCATGCAGGCTTTGGCAGTCAATTTGCATTACCAATAGCACAGAAGAAGGTAGAAGGTAAGTAAAGGAAGGTGAGCTTGTAAAAAGCGTATGGTATGACGTGAAGGAGAGAGAGGTAGAAGGGTAAGTGTGAGACACGGCTCTGACAAGAGCAAAGACTTTTGAGATCGGGTGATTTCCTGAGTCACAAATTAATCACTAATTTAATTTAGATTAAAAGGAGAAATAGGAGCCATAAAAATGCAGAACCAGGTTTCTAGAGTTATTGCAGGTTGGGGGTTTGTTTAAATCAGGCACATTGCCATGTTTCATTGGTCATGATGCCATATCTGAAGACTCATGACCTGAGCATCCCTTCAGCTCTGAAACGTCATGTTATCTCATCCTGACCCCACAGCAAAACAGTTCTGTGCGCACAGGGATGCCATGGCTGGCACTGCTGAACAGGGAATTGATAGCGCTGGAAAACTTTAAAAACGAACAAAAAAAAACCCCCGAGGTTAATAATACACGCCTGTCCACTGTAAAGGATATTTCTTGTCTGGGGAGGCTGGTGCCTTGCAGTGTTTCATAGAATCATATAATGGTTAGGACTGGAGAGGGTTGGAAGGGATCTAAGAGAACGTAAAGATCAACACTGGATGGTTTTAAGAATCATCATCTGGAATTGATAAAAGAAGCAGGAAACAGGAGCACATGCACTCTCTGGGAGATGTCAGCATTTGTTATGACTTGTTCAGAAGTATTTGCGCGTGGCTAGTAGCGTAGATGCTTTGCTGTTCTGATCAGGATTGGCATTTCTTTACCTTTTGGTACGCATTGTAGTTCACTGAAAAACCTAACGTTTCAAAAATAAAATGAAACCGAAGGCAAATGAAGCAAATTCCAAACAGAACTTGGAAGGCAGAGTTACTTTTGGACAATTCAAAAGAAATAAGAATTTTAGATATTATCTCATTTTCAAAAAAACGAATGACCACGCATCAAACGCCTTCCTTTAATTTTAAAGTCTACTAATCTCTTTATGCCAGAGTCTCCTGAGGGCAGGAGATGACGCCATTTTCTTACCCTTCTCTGTAGCAACCAGGAAAAAACCCCAGGATTTCCTCTTCAAGATGCTTTACTCTGCAGGGGATGAGACACCCGCTGCTCTGCCCAAGCTGGTTTGCGTCATTGGCAGCTTCCAGCTTTTTGCCCATTTTTAGGGCTTTGCAATGCATTTCCACTTCTTCAGTGCCCTTGAATTTTTGAATTGAGTAGGATAATTCACCAAGAGAAAGTGAGTTCTAAGAGAACCCAGAGTATAAAAATGGTTTGGCATGCTGGGCGTGTGGTTACTGAAGGAACATTTCAAGTTTTGTGCTGACCTCATTATTGGGAGCAGTATCTCGTAGCAGGTTTTTGTGTGTTACTAGGTCACCATCAGAGAAATTGTTTGTATTAGCCTCCTGAACTTCGGTTATCAGAGAAACTTTCAATCAGATAATGACAGGAGGCTTTTTTAGTCTTTGCAAATAGTCAGCTGTCCGTTTGCTGAGTTTTTTTCCGGTTCTGTCAAGCCAAATGAACTGAATTCTAAGCAGCGAAATATCTGACATTTGAAACAAGTAGAAGGCGTGGTGAAGATCAGTGTAGGCCACTGACATAATAGCATGCTGAAATGAAATTAATAAACATGGGTTTTCTGATGTGTATTTTATACTTCAGCTTTTCACAGACTTACCTGTGGTGTCAAGGTAGCTGTTATGAGCACCTTTCTCATTTTCGTTTCCAGCAGTGATAGAAAACTGTAAAATGCATAGGTAGAAATAAAGGAAAATAATAAGAAATTAAAACTCTTTAAACTGCGAGGTAAGATTCCAATTAGCTCGTGCTCTGGAACAGATTGTCCAGAGAGGTTTAGGAAACTCCAGCCCTGTAGAATCAAAATCTTGCCCAAGCAAAGCCTTGAGCAACCTGATCACCCTTCGAAGCTGGTCTTTGCAGGCCTCCACATGTGCCATCCACCCTAAACTTTCCCATTCATTTGAAGCATCCAATCTGGCTTAAATATCTTTGAGCAACGCTTCCTTATCTGAGTTTCTCAATTGCTGAAGCCTTTGCAGAAGCACCTACGGGAGGAATGGGGTTGCCGTGTGGAAGCTGTCGTTGCACAGGAGTCAGTTAAACAGACGGATGGCAAAGTGACGTGACCAAAGGGAGGCTTATTTCTCTGCACGTTGATAGGGATCAATAAAAGTGTGGAAAATCTTTACGATAAGCCTGCATGACATGTATAGCAATACTTTCTTTTCTTCTTTTTTCCCCTGCGTGGCATATTATTAGCATGTTTCCTTTTTAAGGAAGGAATAGAAATTTACGTATTATTTTGCTTCTATGATAAAATATGTATATTTTTTTGGGAGACATAGTGCAGTCCACTCTTTATTGCGGAATGCTCTGAACTCCACTTCTTATTTCAAAAAGCAGTATCCTTCCCAGAAAGGAATATACTAACGGAACAAGTTTCCTTTACCAGGAAGATGGAATTTTGTTTCCCATTTTATTCAACGCTACTTGTCTTCAAATTGTCAATAATAACATAAGCCACTCAAAAAATTCATTTTAAATATGTTGGCATATCAAATGCTTGCTCTGGAATTTTCTCTGGCATGTCAAGAGCGCTGATGGTTGGGTCACTTCTTTAAACATCTTTCTGGAGACTTCATATCATTCATTTTGTAATTCTGTAACTGTATTTTGTCACATCAGCCTTCTTGTTGGAAATAATATTCTCTTGCTTAATAGAACAAGAAATTACCCTTGAGATATTTATTTTGCTATAAATTTTCCTGGTCAGTAATAATATGCTGACATTTCTGCTGAGAGAACTTGATGAAATCTTGTGGGTTTGACCTATCCTTGAGAATCACTCCTGGGAAAAGTGCACACCACAGCAGAAAACGTCGGAGTTCTGGTGTGATGATGTCATGTTAAATTCATTAGAAGTACACAGAAATTGAAATTTTGTTAGCCTTGGAAGAAGATGAAGTATGAACCTGTATAATAGAGACGAAAGAGATGAGTGGAAGGGAAAGAGAAAAATGGTTTGTTCTTGCCTTGTTCTCTGACCTTCTTGACCTTATGCAGTCGATACCGAGGGACAAGACCAGTGAGCCTTCTTTCTTGCCTTCAGTCATCCGTTTTGGATCGATCTGAATCCTCTTGCACTCCAGTCTCTAGCAAGTGTTTTGTTATGGTTTAACTTAGGATCTTTGCTGTTACTTTGCCACTTGATTTTCTGTCTTAATAAGCTCAATAATTATAATGAGAGTGACGGAGTTAGAGAGAAACAAAACAAAACTTCTTTACTCAAACTGTACCTTAGGTGGCCGTCTGTACCTTCGTGCTGTATTCCTAAAATCTCCGGTTTGTTGAGGTGAGCAAGGTAGGATCCATCAGCCTAAGCTAAGACATCTCTACATCAACAAGTTTGGGGTTTAGTCTCCAATGCAGATTATCCACTTCACTCAAAATTAAAGTCTAACACAGATCAGCTGCATGGTTTCTCTCCCTGAGCTACTGGGGCATGATCAGCACAGGTGGCGGCACTCGGAAGTCAGGTGGGGCAGATGCTTCTGCTGCCCTTTACAGGTAAGGAACTAAAAACTTGACCCTAAATGAAGCAAAAATGTTTTTTAAACACTGACTTGGGGTCAAAACAGGATCCCAAGGCACAACAAATTGTCCCACTTGTTCGGACTCCATTTGTGGGAGCCCTGAGCCCACGCAAGTCTCAGTTTCTGTCCTGTGGTACAAACTCTGCCTGTCCCAGACACCAAACGGGTTTTCCATTTCAGAATGTTCTCGCATTAAACCCAGCGATTTCTGAGGTACTGATGGTGTTTCAGCTTGTCTTTTTAAGGGGAAAATAACTTCTGAAAGCAAAATGAGAGATGAAGAGCTTTCTTTCAGTGGCAAGGCTGCATCCAGAGCCTTTGTTGAGACTTGCTAGAGAAACACTTGAATGCTGGGGAAGGCAAGACCTCAGCACCTTTCCAGGGCCCTGGCAGATGAGTTGTAAAACGTACAGAATATGCTCTCACTTTTAAGTCCTACACGAGAAAGATGTTTGTTGGTTCTGGGGTTTTTTTTTTTAAAGAATTTTTATTACCAGCAATAAAGCTGATAATACCATTTGAGAACACACTATGGAAAAACATTAAGGTTTTCAGCAAGATTGAAAACTGGTTTAATTACTAGTTATTGAATTACTTGACATGGTTTTGTTTCATTCTTTGAGGTTTCCAGGGTTTATTTATTCCTTTTTAATGAAGTTAGCACAACTCACGAGGAAAGGTAGATACCACCTACCAGTTTGTTATCCTTTAGAAAATAGTTTACTTAAACTTCTTGGAATGCTGTTATTGAGGAGAAATTAACTGAGTATTGCTGATGTAAACTGATTATCTTTTCCTTTAAACTTGCGGTTGCAAATAGATTTTACTTTGGCTCAAAGCAGTGCCACTGCATTTTCTATTGAACCATAATATTGCTTTTTGAAATGCTATACTCTGTGATTCAAAAAATTGCCTTTATTACAATTATATTCAGTTAGTTCTGGCTGAGAGAGAGACACATGTCAACAGCCAGATGTGGGGCTTTTTTCTTCTTTGTATGGTGTGAGGGAGCACCTTTTATCTGTTGGCAGCTGGGCTTTGTTTCGGCGTGAGCCGCGGGCTCTGGTCGGCTTTGCAACAAGCGTGGTTTTGGTTCGATCCTGGGTAGATCTCACGGTTTAAACCCAGCTGGCAGCCAAACACCCCGCAGCTGCTCACTCACTCCCCTACCTGTAGGATGGGGAAGAGAATCAGAAGGGGAAAAGTGAGAAAACCCATGGATTGCAACAAAGACGGTTTAATAGGGAGAGCAGAAGCCATGCACACAAGCAAAGCAAATATAAGCAAGCTTTCCCATGGTAAATAATTTGCTTTTCTTGAGCCCAGTGTGTTTTCCTCTCCCCCCATCCTTCTACTTTTTTTGGTTTACGTTCTTGTCAATATAACATTATATTTTCTATCAACCTCTTTTCAACGAAAGAGAGAAAAGAGGAAATGGGAACGAGAAGCACAGTGCCAGTAGTATTTCTTTGTAGTGAAGTAAAAATATGTAACAATTAAGACCAAGTCATTCCTCCCAACTGTGTTTATCAGTCCCCGTAAAAATCAGCGTGGTAATCTTCAGAAAGTCTGCCTAATCCTGGCACCTACCTAATTCTGCCCCAATGGAGGAGTCAGAAG
Source organism: Dasyornis broadbenti (assembly GCA_013397935.1). Taxonomy (NCBI): domain Eukaryota; kingdom Metazoa; phylum Chordata; class Aves; order Passeriformes; family Dasyornithidae; genus Dasyornis; species Dasyornis broadbenti. Next base: position 158,905 of record VZRN01005387.1, read on the forward strand.
TTTCATGAGCATTTAATCAAACTAAGCTGAAAATAAGAAAAGAGAGATGAGCTGGCTGAACTGTGATTTCTTCTCTGCAGCTACTTGGGTTCAAGCAGCATACAAACAAAATACTTCATTATTGCGTGTCAGAGGCATAGGCTCAGATATTAGAATGCTTCCAGTGACCTTGTTATGGAAGCTGTGAACTGAAATGAAAGAAAAGGTTAAACGTATTTCTTTGGGTTTTTTGTTTTTTTTTTTTCACTGGGCACCGAGCAAAATCAGAAATTTTCAGTAAAAGTTCCAAATGCCATTAGGGAAAAGATAGTAAGAGTTTAATTGCTTTTTCATTGTTGATGAAAATCCTAAGACAAGGTTTGCAATTCTTAATAAAAAAAAGTCATTGTTGAGTTTCGAAGCTTGCAATAATGTGATGGTTGCCCCTTCTGAGACCTGGTCTATTGTGCCTTGGCTATCTCCAAGGAGATGTAGACATGGTTCTGTGTGTCTTCTTTTTCCCCAATGAAGTGTTGTATTTAGTAGTTCTCAAGTGTAAATGGGTAAAAACGGCCTTTTCTGAGATTTGGAATATTTAAATTTTTCAGGTATAAGACACAAAAAGCACCTGGTGAGAAACCCAGGACTGCTGAAATCTTTTTAAGAATTGCAACAATTCTGCCCTTGGGAATAGTGCTTTTTAGAAATACATCTATGAAACTGTTTGTTACAATGCATTTCACGCTTTGTTGCTTGTCATTCCATTTACTAGGTCAAAAATAACCAGTACCTGAATCTCACTTCATGAGTAGTCTTTGCCACCCATCTTTTAATTCCCTGTTACTGCTTGTAGAGTATTTTAATTTGTATGTTATTAAAACTTGCTTTTGACTTTAAAGTACTTCAGATTCTCGCTTTTCGTCAGTGCATGATAGTGCTTCTCAGAGTCTTTATTCCAGTTATAAAACTCTCTCAATTCTAGTCTGAGGAGCACTAAATTATAAAAGGAGGAAAGTGTCTTCTGTAGGAAAAAAAAAAAAAAAAAATCCAAATAGCTTTTTGATACTGAAATATTTCAGTGAATCTCCTGCTCTGACACGGGCAGCACAGCATTTTGGTGATGAGAGACTGAGTATCTCTGTTGTATAAAAACACTAAAGTCAGAGTCTGTCTTCAAAGCCCTAGCTGGATTTACAGTCTCCTTGTGAACTGCTGACCGCTGCTGTTGGGTAGCTGGAAGGTTGGCCCGATAAATTAATCGACATAGGTGTGTTTATGTGCAAATTCAAATGTTTGTCCCATTAATATCAAGGTGTATGTGAAAATCTGAATGCAGGCAGTACTTTGTCCCATGGAAGACTCTTGGAAGCTTTAGTTCCGATATTCTGCAGCACTTCTGACAGTTTGTTATGCACAAAGCTTTTAGCTATGCAGCTCCTATCTCCTTTTAAGCTGCCTAGAACATTGCCAAACAATAATTTCTCTTTTGAATTTTTTGGGTATGGAAAACCTTTTGACATTGAAGATAACTAGAATTTTGCTTTGATGGTGAACTTGCTTCTTCTTGCCCGAGAACATCCACAGAGCAACTTGCCAGGAAGTTTGTTGGGATTAGGAAGTTCAGGAAAAAGAGGGAAATGCAATTTTACCTTTAGGAAATATTTCTTCAAAGACGCTTCCTTTCATCTCATCTCTCTGTTTTTCCTGTCCTTCACGGTGTGACACTTAATGCCGGGGGGATGTGAGTCTTTTTCAGGTGGGTTTTTTTGAGAACTGAATTTGACGACATAGTTTTGTTTAGAGAAGGGGCTGTGCAGACAGCTTTTGACAGAGTTATTCATGTTGGTGTACTGTTAGTGAGGAAATGTAAATACTTATTAGCTGGAGAAATTGTAAACTCAAACCTGGAATGCCTGCTCTTATCCTTTCACAGCACAGGCACGCTATGGTGTTTTAAAGGTTTGGAATCGGGTACAGAGGTGCTGTAAGGATACATTATTCATCCATAGCTCCACAAGACTTTAGGCCTACAGATTTCTTTGCTTAGTCTTATTCAGAGCTATTTTTACTTTTGAGAGTTCGATAAAAGTCTTGTATCCTTTTAAATTCTGCCGGAAAATAAGGCTTTCCTGATTTCAGGAGGCTGCTTGTTTTAGATAGCCAAAAAAATAAAGGTAGAAGAAACCTCAGGACTAAAGTCTTAGTTGGAATAAAAGTGCTGAAGTTTTGAGTAAGGCATGATTCTTAAAATTACGTGTAACTAAGCAAAGGCTAAGAGCAGCAGTTCAGAAACATGGGCTGATTTTAGGATGATTACAGCCTCTCCTGCAGTGCCCCATAAATGACATTAAAAACAACATTTTTTGTGGATGGAGAAATAGCAGTCTTTGCTTCATCTTCTTTGCCTTGGGAAGTTTTCAGAGACCAAGTTTTTTGAATTTCTTTTTTTTTTTTTTTCCTTGCCTTTCAGAGGGATAACGTTATACGTAAGCAATCCAGCCTGGAAAAGAACCTGGTGCCCATTGCAGTTCACGAGGTAAAGGCTTTGATTCTGCCTTGAGCTGCTAGGTCACTTTATGACATGCTAAGGTTTCCTGCGAGCACCCCGCCTGATCTAGCAGGGCCAAGGCACAGAGGGCAGCGCATTACACGCCTGCTCCCTGTCACAATTCCTACATGGAGCTGTGGAGGGAAAGGGGCACCCCCAGGGATCCCCGGGCGCTCCCAGGAGAAGGCTGTTCCTGCACTGTGCAGCTGCCTTTTTGCTGTGTTGCTTTTCTGTTCCTGGCTGCAATCAAGAGCTCAAGCTGAGGGAACAGCCCTGGAGTCCACAGGGATGCAGCACTGCAGTTGCAATCTGCTTCCAGGGAGCCTCCTTGCCCTGCCTGATCAGTAGGATGGGGAGTTTAGTCATTTAATTTCAACACAGGGAATTCAGGTATGGTCAGGGGAGATATTTACAGGAAGTTTGGGTGAAAGAAGAATAATCACGGCCTGTAGCCATGATATTTCATACTGTGGTGAGAAAAAGGAATCAGTTAAGGACTACCTTGCAAAGGCCCCCTCCAGCATGCACTGCATCATTAGTACAGAACTGCCCCCTGTTCTTTTACCATCAAAATGAGTTCAAATGCACTCCAGCTCGTTTCTCTTTCCTGTATTTCCTACTGGAGAAATAATAGCACCAAGCACACCTTGTTTCCTTAATGGTTGTTGTCATTATATCTCATAACTATCACAAAGAGAAGAAATGATTTGTTTTGCATATTGTAGGCTGTTAACATCCCCTACTTGTCAAATCCTACAAAACTACAGACAGGGCTGTCACTCCATATTAATTTGCCCCTCAGCAAAACAAAGGTACACGCTGTACTCGGTGTAAAGCTAAAGTGACAGAGTCCTTTATGAAACTAAAATAAATACATGCCTGTCACTTTGAAATCAGCAGCGTTCCCTGGCATTATTTTACAGGTGCTAGTGGAGGTTAAAGAAGGAAGTGAGAGAGAGCAAACTTATTGACTTCCCTTGCATATATATGTACCTATACTGATTTTAACCTTGCCCATAAAAGGTCAAGCATAAAATTATTTCCTCAGGGCAGCTGTCTTCAGGGGGTTGAATTAACATAGATGGAGAGTGCCATAGGAAAAAAAGTTCATTTTACCCTAATTGGATTAGGATCAGTCTCACGCATACTGCAAGGGTGAGGTTTCACTCGAGTACAAACTGCTGGGTTGACAGAAAAGGATTAATTTATGTGCCTCTTCTCGGGTTGTTGACTAATAACGTATCGATCGTATCTGTAAGATATGCAGAGTGTCTGTCAGACAGGAAGACACTCTGGAATTGAAAATTGCCAGCATATCTGACATGATCAAAGCTAGATTAATGCCATTAAGCAGCATTAAGTGGGCTGCAGCGTGTATCAGATGCAGAGTTTTATGTCACACGTCTCGGAGCAGGACACCATAACCAGGCGTAATTCCCAGCTTCAGCAATGAGGGACTGATTTGTGTGGTTCCTGACTTTTTATTTATTTATCTTTTTCTTTTCTTTTATGTGTTCCTGCAGACATATTGAACTAGCACAGTTTAATCCCAGAAGAGCCTGCAGGTGGTATTGTCCTTGCATTGCGGAGTTATTAAATTCTTAAGGTCACCATAAAAAAGGTTCCATTAAATTGAGTTAATAAAAACATTGGGCAAAGGTTTGCTAAGAGTGCAGGTATCAAAGCCCTGGGAATTGGACTGTCTATTATAACATCAAGCTAAAAGAATATTTTAAACACATAGCAATATGAAGATGCCAGAAGTGCTGCTTCTGTGAAGCTGTGGCGTGGGTGGGACAGAGACACTTGTGCTTCGCTGAAGGAAATGTCCTGTTTAATATTCGGGCATTTTCAGAAGGAATGGGCTCTAGCAATTTTCCCTGAGGAAAGCTTTCAACTTTCTACAAAGAAATACTCTGCTGTTGTTGGCTTCGCATATTCCTGCATGAAGAGACACAAAGATAAGTAGGTGGACATAAAAATGCAGATTAGATCTATAGATCCGGGGGTGATCTGTTGTTAACCCCTGCTCTGTATTTAACAAGGGTGACGAAGCCCGGTGTTTTTCCAGTAATACTGAGATATGCTGAATGTTTTTAGTCAGGGAAGCTCCTGAAGAAGAGCAGGATTCAAAACCATTTAATGCCTCTGATGAGAAAAATAATAATAAATTGGACTTCTCTTTTAATCTTTCTTGTTTATGACTGGTGGTTTCTTTCCTTTAAATTTTAGCATGAGATTGCCGCTCCACTGAGGTAAATACTGAATCCTTCGTTTACTTCAACACAACCCAGGTTTCAGCACAAGAAAATGCATGTAGTTTTCCTGAAATATATCATCGCGGCTTTAAAATTAATAGCTAATGCTGTTTTCAACTCCAAAATATCAAGAGGTGATGAATTAAAAACTTTGTTTGCTGCATTTATTGGCAACGAAGTAAAAGGAAATTGTTATATTAGCAATTAATTTAGGACCAGTCTCTCCAAGGTTTTAGTTTTGGATGACAGGACTTGCAGTAAATTACATATTTAATTATATACAAAACAATAAAGTTCTTTCATGTGGTGAATGAGAGTTGCATAGGATAGTTTTAAGCAGTCAGCTTCTTCCTTCATGAGGATGATAGAGTTCCTTTATTTGCAATATGACTCCTTTCCTTTTTTTTTTTTTTTTTGTTTTTTGTAAAAGAATAATTTTAGCATATTAAAAACGTGGGGATCTTTTTGTAAAGGTCTGCTTTGTAAGCTACATTAATTTTTATGTTTGCTGGTTAGAGTTTGAGATGTTTTAAGCATCAGGTATAAAACTGATAGAAATTCTGCTCACAAACAGCATCAAATTCCATGTATTTGTGTATAGCTTGTTGCAACAAGCAGATGTCAAGCATAGCTAACACGTTATTGTTTAATGAGTGAATACTGTGGGGCTTGATGCACGGCATGTTAATAATGAAAATGGATATAAATTAAATAGCAATAAACAAGAGACAACTGAGAAATGCATTGCAGGTGGAATGCAACCCAATCAGACAGACTTGATCTGAAAATCCCTGTGACTGCTAAACTCAGAAGAGTTTCCTTCATGTTTCGTATATGTTTTTAAAAGGATAATTTTTCATTGGATGTTTGTTTTTCCGTGGAAATATGTCAATTTAGCCTTTGTCCTTAGGTCTAACCTCCTATTAAATCAGCCTACAAGAGACTGAACTAACATTTTGGCGTTCTTTCCCCAGTCCCAGGCACAAGTGCGTATATCTCAGAAGCTTCTGCAAGTTAATAAATTCCCTTCCTGTATTCAGAAAGCAAAAGTAGCAATTATTAGGAGAACATATGGCAGGTGCTTTAAAACTCCAGGGTGACAGTAAAGCATACGACTTCAACTCATTATAAGTATTCTCTATGTTGTTAATTGCTCTAGTCATTAATATTCACCAGAAACTGTGAAAACACCAAACACTTAAATAATACATTCCTAATGCACATATTGCATTTAATAAAATACAAGTGTTTTTTTTTAAATTTTGAATTAAGCTACTTAGTCATCTGTGTCCTTACAGGGATTTATTTATTTTCATTTTACTCTATCAGCTTCTTACCCTTTTTAAACTAAGAAATTATATGTTTGAACATTCAGGTGCAAGGTAAATAAAACTTATTTAGCTAAAGGGTGTCATTGCAAGCAAGAGTAAAGTGCAATAAATGACAGATTTTATCTATGAAAGCAATGTGATTAGTTATCAGTAATGAGAATTCCACCTGTGGTCAATGAATAGCATTAAAAAGTTCTGATAAAATGGTTTAGGAATGGTCTTAAAAGACTTTGGGAGGTCTTGTTCAATCTGATATTTCATCAAAGCCGCTGATGCTCAAAACACCTTCAGGATCAGAGAGTGAGGAATATTTGTTAGAGGCAGAGTTTGAGCAGGTTTGACTGAGACGTGAAGACTGGGTTTGGAGTAAACAGAGTTATTTTTGTATATGAAATTGGATTGCTAAATGCAAACCTTTAAATGGTTAGTGGTATTGGAGGTTGGGTAGTACCCTTGAGGAAACAGTTCTTTAAAAAATATAATCTGCCATGCATGGCAGCATGGCCATTGCAAATTGCCTTTCAAGAGGAGGTTTAGTTATTATGTGTTTAATCAATCCTAGCTGTAAGCAAATTAAGGGGATAGTGTAAACAAGAAAACACAGCTCTTTCTTAAAGGCAAAAAGAGCGAATTGCAAATAACTGAGCTTTGACGAGGTTTGCAGAACGTTCCTTCTCAGGAGTTGAGAGGGAAGGAGGAAGAAGTGAATTATGGGCAATGTTTTTTTTTTACAGACAAAAAGACCTCCAGCCCTTTAATTGAACAGAAAAATTAAAAATTACGTTATGAAGCTAAGCACTCCATCTAGAATGTCTGTCCGTGTAGCCCAGGTGGTGTTTGCTGGGCATCCAGAATATGAGGGGGACTAGAATTACTAATTAGGAGAGGGAAAATGGTGTAAGTGTCAACTCTGTTTTGTAAAAATCTGTAACTATATTTTTTTGGGTACTACTGAGGTGCTGCAGGTCTAAGACTGAAATTTCAGTTTCTCATTTACTGTATAATTTCTGAAGTTGTGAATGAATTTTCCCCTGCACCGCTTCTTTATAATAATTATAATAATTCAGTATTATTGAGCCTCAACAGAGAAAAAAGTCTCTGGGAAGGAAGTCTCTGGGGAAGGAACCTCTAGTGATTAGGGTCAAAACCAGCTTTTCAGACACCTCTGCGGAGTCGTGGATGTTCCCCTGCGTCCTCTTTTTCAGTCTTCTGAACTTCTTACTCCTGTGGCGCTCCTCCCGTCCCTGCATTCGCTGTTGTCTCTCTGCAGCCATTTGGGCTCTGATTTTATGCTTCTTCCCTTAGACCTGCAGTAGCAGACCTTTCACTGATCTGCCACCGCCTCCTGTGACAGAGGCAGGCTTGTGATACCTCCTGCACAAAACCAGCCTCCTGCCAGATCTGACCCCCACGTGTGAAACACACGCCACGGCTGCTGAAGTCAGGGTGCGGAATTGGGTGATTTGGGACTGCCTCGGAAAGCCTGCGTGCTCAGAGCTGAGGGAAGGCTGCAGGGGCAGCCGCTGCTGGGCTGTTTCCTGAAGAGCCTCTGCCAGCTGGGGGTAAAAGGTTGGTTCTAAGAATGTGGGAAAACCATCAGAATCGCTCATAGTTCTCCCTTGTTTTCTGATGGTAGTGCTGAAGTGTATCTACCTTTCACAAACTTGTCAGGTGGGGTGTTTTTTTCAGATCTTTCTTCTTTTTTTTTTAAAAAAAGAATGGTGATTATTTAGAGAAGAATGCTAAGTGAAAATATTTTAAACCTTGAATTGCACTTTTTTTTTTTTTTCTTGATCACTCAGTCATGCTTGCGATAAAACATCTGTTTTATACTTGGTTTAGCAGGTGGACTAAAGCTATCATCCATCCAGCTGCTTCTGGGTAGGGAATCGCTCCTGAGCAAGTCTAGAGCTGTTTTGTTCACAGCTGTTGAAAGAAAAGACACAAAGGAAGAAACTTCGTCAAGGTGCTCATTCCCTCCGTGCTTTGGGGTCTTGGGGAGGCTCCGGCTTTATCTGAGTGCACGTCTTCATTGCTGATTTTGTTGTCGTTTTTAAGGGTTCAGATTTTATGAAAGTTTCTGTGCCGTGCTAATGTTGATGTTTCTGTCAGCCACCGTTCACAGGAAAACCCTTACCGTTGTTGTTAGCTGTAGAAATGCTTGGTGATGAGGGAAGCTGGTGGATGAGCATTCAGGGAAGCTGGTTTCTATATGTAATATATACGTTGTGATTTGATCGAGGCTTGGTACGAGCCAGTGCTGAATTCAGGTCTAATTCCACTCTTTTCTGAAGTTGCTAGTTTGCATTATTAAAATTTTTATTACAGGACTCCTTGGGCTTCAGGGCTTTAACTCTGCTTCCTGCAGTTTCACCCATAGGACTTGCATTGAGCAGGTAACAATTTAATTGCGTATATATAAGTCATAGTTAAAGGTCCACTGAAAACATGACACATTTCAATCCTTTATCTTGTAATTGATTAAGTAGCCAATTAAACAGTCTTAGAAAAAATTCTCCTGACATCAAGCTTTTATTAGATGGCTAACTTTTGCCATTAATAATTGGATCATTTGGCCTGACTTGGTCACAGTTGACCACACTAAGATGAAATTTGGGGTCTCTGACAGGATCCTTCTACCCATGAGAAGTTGCTGTGTTGTTTTTCTGCTCTAATTCCAATAAAGCTCAAATAGACTGGCTAAGTTTCAGCAAGTATTAATGTCTGTGAACTTTATTTTGCTTTGAGGTATTGTGCAGAGCACTGCAGTTTTCAATTAATGTAGATTGCCATGGTAGCTTGCAGATCCCTGGAGAATACTGATTTTCTTTCCCCCTCAAAAATAATAATAAAAAATCTTTTACCTCTGTGATTCTTGATTTACTTTTGTGGAAAGGGAAATGGTAATCTGATAGCCAATAATATTGGCTTTTTAGGGCAGGTGATTAATTAATGCAGGTTTTTATTTCAGATTTAGTAATAATTTTTGTCTTGTTTCTCAACACCATCGTAAAATCCCAGAAGACCTTTGCTGAAACAGGAACGGAAAAAGTTAGCAGGTGCTATTAAGAGAACATGTCTGTTGCTTTTGCAAAATGCCAGAAGTTGATTGCAGACCGACTGGGGAAGACCTATGAGATCCTTCCAGTGTACACAAAAGGAATGAACCTATAATTAAATTACAGTTAAACACAGATGGTTATTTTACAGCAGGTGCTCAACTTTGAAAGTGCATCTCTGGACTATTTTTGTTCCAACATGGTGTTTGGTCCCTGTTGGGTTTCTGGCATCATTTTATGGTTAGATAAAAATATTCCTTTGTAT